>JAPSGF010000114.1:835628-875885 GCA_035772895.1 Perdix hodgsoniae | reverse complement strand
CTTCCCTTCCCTTCCCTTCCCTTCCCTTCCCTTCCCTTCCCTTCCCTTCTTCTACAAGGTTGCTAAATAACTGTAAATCATTTAAATCTGGATTCTGTAAGGTATAAAAATATGATGACATTAGATCCCACTAGTGAACTGGTGAGCCATGCCGTTGTAAACTGTCTCTGTTTTTTCCAGGGAATAAATCAGTACTCTGTTAACTTTAATGGGCTCAAGCTAATTCACACTGACTAAGGATATGATCATGGAAACTCACACTCCCACAGTGTATGGATTGTTTCATTCATCACAGAATCACAGCTGTCTCCAGCTGGCCAGGTGCAGCACTTCAGCTCCGTGACACCGCGCAACAAAGCAGAGTGAAGCAGGAAATGGAAAGGAACATGAGACTCCTGCGGGACTCTGTGGTGCAAGTATGTCTTTGGAATACTGTGTGGAGGTTGGCCAGGATGCTCTGTGGTTCAGCCACTGGTTTTGGGGTTGGAGAAAAGTAGTTTAAATGAGTCTCTATAGGATCCTGATATATAAAGCAATGATAGCATGTCTATAAGGTGTAAGATCTTTGAGATCTTGGAGGAATTTAGCATAGAATATGATATTTTTAAATGCGTTGTTATAGATATTCTGCCAGTAACAAACCTTAGATGAAGGATAACTATAACATTCCAGATGAATGAGGCTGGCACTTCTTATTGGTCTTTTTGTTCTCTTGTAACTTTTTAATGTTTTCCTATCCATGATTATAACTCAGAAATACTTATACTCTGTAGAACAGAATCAAAGAGTAATGTAAAATTGTCATAAATGGCAATAATTAAAACTGAATTAGGACATTTCTACTCTACATAGCAAATATTTCTGCCTCTAATCCTATAGCTGGACTCCAGCTTTACAGATCAGCAGCAGTGTCCTGAAGGATAGTCCCTTAAGGATGTCAATAGCCTTTGAATAGTCATCAGTAAACATCAGTAAACATATATATATATATATATATATGTTTACTGATATGTTTACATACATACATACATACATTATATATATGTATGTACGTATGTATGTATGTATGAACACTGACCATCCAAAAATACTCTCATTTTGTGTGTTTGCCATTTTCTATCAAGATCTTTCGGTCTGTTTAAGATCCAGAAATCAGACTCTGGTAGTGCTGCCAAACATTTCTGCACCCACTTTCACATTCCCAGGCCAGGTGGTACCCACTATTTTCACACTGTCAGTAACAGGAGGGTACTGCCTGGGTTGCAGCACCCCAAGAAGGAAGAAATGAGCAAAGCAAACCTTATTTCTTGTGATCCTAGCATTGGCTTCACAGAGTATATATGTGATAACCTTTTGGAAACTATTAAAGAATGTGGAGATGGATTCAGACTGTGAGGGGAGAGAATGGATATGTTTCTTTACCTCGGTGGGGGTGGGTGAGGGGGGGTGTTATTTCTAACATTGGAAGAGCTTTGAAGGCTGAAATATTCAAGCTGAAGGAAAAGGTCATCCCACTAAAGTGGTGGGGTAGATATGTAATGCATTTGTTTGTGGAGTTTTCTATTACTTGGCTTGAGGAACAAAGCATGGAGCAGATGGTGCCTAAAAAGCTAAGCTCTTGCAGCTGAGACCTAAAAGAACTTTCAATACTAGCGAGAAAGACAGAAAGTGTGTAAGGAATAATGCAGTAAAAATAATCCATTAAGAAAATACTATGCAGTGCACAGTGTCTGTGACCTTACAATATCTCCTGAAAGCTTAACAACAAATCGTATATACTTAAGTCTAAGTAACACCAGTGGGTAGTCCTCAAAGGACGGATCTTTTCTAAGCTTCAGAGAAGAAAGAGTATCTTACTGCACTTATAAGTTGGAGAAACAGGAGATTACTTTGAGATGCATTGTCAAGAAAGTACCTTAGGTTACTAACAGTTCAGCTTACTAAAGCACAATTACATCGATACAGTTAGGACAAAACAGTTGTCTAGTTCTGCTCCGTTATTGTCAGACTTTAGACCTTTTTGTTCTGGAGCTGAAAAAACTCTCTTTCAACTTTTTTTTCCAATGCTTCCTCCTGTTTGATGGCTTTCTGGTTCCTGCTTCCCCTGTTACTTTTTGACCAAATATATACTGACTTATGCCCATGGGCTCTTTAAAACATAACAAGAAACTGCAGAACATCAATGCCACTGTAATCATCATCACGCTTTTACTTGGAGAAAGCAAGTGGGAGAAATCAGACACACAGCCCTACCCCTGTTTGAGGAGGAAGTTTCTTCTCAGGGCTCTGCCATTTGGAAAAGTGTCTGAAGGTTTGGCTTTGTGACTCTGAGGGTGGTGATAACAGTCCTGTAGACCTTTTCCATGTGGAATTGTGCATGGAGAGCATGGCTGTTATGGTAAGAAAACAAGCATATCTGACGTTTTATTCAGTAGTGCTATTACTGTATTTTTTTGCCTCAATATTATTTGTTACCCTATACTCTGTTCCCAGGAGACTGGAAATTCTGTAGAGCAGAATGATTTTTTCTGTTTCTATTCATTATTTATCACAATGCTGCCTTTACCTTTATAGCAGCTTTGGGCAATGCTAAAATGTCAGTAGCATTAAAAAAAAAAAAAAAAAAAAAAAAAAAGGATTACATTCTTGTATGTGGCTTCCCTATTACAAGATAGGTCCTTTGTTGTCAGCCTGCCATTGTTTAATGCCTTAGAGAGTGACGAGTGACCCTTCAAACTTACAGACTTCAAACATGCCCTACATAAATTCATACAATGGCCACAAAGGAACCAGCAGTATTCAGGTGACAGGATTTGACTATAACCAATTAAATGCCAATCATTTTTATTGAGGAGGATTGTAATGATTAATACAGAATTGGAAAGAAAAACTCTCCATTTGAAAGCACCCTGAAATATAAATGCATTTTGTAACTGCAGAAACCCCAGTGTGATTTCTTACTTCAGGCTGGTAATTCCTTTTCTTGACTTCTGACCTTTAGCACTGGGATGGAAGCTTGCTGCTGATTTGCCTTTCATATGTCATATTGAAATGTGAATTTCTCATGTGAGCTCTCCCAGCCATGAGCTTTCTGGGCACATTACTCTGCCTAGTTAAAATATAAAAGGACTGGCAAGATAGGGAAATGAAAGAGAAAAAATCACATCCTGTTTTTTCCCCTCTTCCGTTAGTTGTTAGTTGTTAGAATGGAAACAGCCACCAGCTCCTCAGTGATTAGCCAATACCCCAAACAGACAGATTTTATAGCCCACATGTCTTGTTTTAGGTTGTGCCACTAAAGCAGATGTAACTCAACCTATGACACCAGTACCTAAGATTTCATGTGAGCTGTCTTGCTGCTGCTCTCACTGCTGTTTCCACCTTCTTGCACAACAGCATGCTCCATGCCCGTCCCCCACACCACCGCCTTTGCAGGAAGCCAGCAGCACATGAATGCCCTGTCTATTGCCTCTACAAGAACTAAGCATGCTGGATGGATGTAGATGTATGGCACAGCTTTATAAATAGTTTTTATTTTCACAGAGCAGCAAATGGCTAAACTCAAAATAGCACATGAAACATTTTACGTATGTATAGATGAGATGGACTGATAGTATGAATGGTTTTGGCAAGAAAGATTAGGTACTGACTTCAGTAGCTACGTGTTTTGTTTACAGGTGGTAAATCAAACAAGTCAATAACCTTAAAAGTAGAGCAATACAAATAGTGGATAGTGTTTCTTTGCTTTCTTTGGCAATCACTCACAGGAGAGCGAGTGCCCAATGGTTTGGTTGGTGGAGTCTATTGATATTAAAATAGCAAATCACATCACTGGATTAAGTTTGTGCCAAAGGAAGCTACTCCAGTTTCTACAACTACCACTTAATTTTATTTGTACCAGCATTAAATTCTCTTCTACTGAAAAAGTCTTTCTAGATAAAAAAATATAAACGTTTGCTAATAAGTTGATTAAAGAAAGCCATGATTCCCTGAAAGCAGCTGTTCAGTTTGTCTGTCCAAAGAGGTGAGAATATGGAAGGTATTTCTGAAAGGCTGAGAGAGAGTAGGTATAGGTAACAGTCATAGTGCTTTCTTAAGGACCTGGACTTGTGTGGACAAACCATGGTTTAGCAATAAGCCGAAAAAGTTAGAGGCTCAACATTCTTATTAACCCAAGAAAGTTTAATTCATTGAGACACGAAGACTGTAAAGGTTGCCCTGGGTGTACTAGTATGTCAAACTTGCTGTAATTTTCCCCAGCTGACTACATGCCAGACAGAAAGGCCGAAGACGAAAGAGCCACTAATGGCAAGTTTATTGCTTCCCTGCCCACAAAGTTCAGTGAACATTGGGTCTAATTCAAAAAGCCATAGCAGAAGTTTTAAATCATACCATTTGCATTGTTCTTTCCCTGGGGACTTCTGGTTCTCCCTTAGCAGCCAAGGGAAACAACCATAGAAATGCTTCTTAGTTCCCATGCTTATGTGTGAAAATGGCACAAAGAGACCTAAACCATATTATTGTAAAGACTTGCAATGAAGTCACCTAAAATTATATTTGTTGTATGGAATCAACTCAAAAAAGGCAGGAACCTCCTAGGAGTCCAGCGGAGAGCCACAAAGATGAGAAAGAGCCTGGTGTATTCTTGTATGAGGAAAGACTGAGTAAGCTGGATCTGTTAGCCTGGGGAAAGGAAGACTTAGAGGAGATCTGATTAATGTTTATAAATACCTAAAGGGAGGTGGGAGGCAAATAGATGAGGCCAGGCTCTTCTCAGTGGTGCATAGCAATAGGACAAGGAAGAATGGCCTAAAACTTGAACATAGGTAGTTCCGTAGTAACATTTATTTATGATAAAATTAATGGAGAGGTTGTGAAGTCTCCTTCTATGGAGGTATTCAATACCCATCTGGACACCTACCTGTGTGACTTATTGTAGGGAACAACCCTCCTTTAGCAGGGTGGTTGGGCTTGATGATCTCTTGACATCTCTTCCAACCCCTACAATTGTGTGATTCTGTGTGAATCCTTCCAGTTTGTCTGACAAAGGCATAAAATCATGTAAGAATTGTGCCAGTGCAGAGTAAACAAAGACAACAATCTAAGACCACAAATAAGTAAGGCAAAAATCTATTAGTGTATGAACAATGGTCTTGTTCATTTATTTTATGTCTTTACAACATATTCAATAATTAAAATAGGAGAAAATGAAATAATAATTGCCTTACAATTGCGGTTGGATGCTAGGGAGTCATATGCCATAGATACAAATGTCTATTTCAATCATAGGAAAGAAATTCTGCTCATTAATTTCTGTGTAGATAGAATATTTTTGAACACACGGTGAAAAAAGACCTCATAGTTCCATTTACTATTAGTGTAGACTAATGAGAATCTCTTCCACAGCAGAATTAAGCTTGCAGCTTGATATTCCAGTGAAAGTATTAGTTGTTCACTGGGATTGTTATTGGCTGCCTAATAGCACAAGGTGTAGCTCAGAATCTGAGAGAAGTCATTTATATGAAAGTCAATGAAAAACAGCTAAGATGGGAATATATTAGTTTATTATTTACTTCCCCTTTCATTCTTAAGAAGGAAGAAAGGACATTCATGCAATATAACAAATACATTTTAAAAGGCCAGACTGAGGAAAGCGTGGTTGCAGCTAACCTAAATACACAAATTCACTTGTTAGCATAATTAGGACCCCTTAAATGGAAAATTTATTGTCAGTTTTGAGTCTGATACAACCTGTGTGTGTGTGTGTGTGTGTGTGTGTGTGTGTGTGTGTGTGCATGTACATGGAATGTGCAAAATTCTAACATTTTGGGAGAAGCATCAAACTGCAGTTTCCTGGGGGGTTTTTGGCACCTGGAACTTAACATCACCTTTCAAATGGATTTTCATTTAATATCTTGGATTATTGAACATAAAAAGTGGTGATAGGTCAGAAAAATATTTCCTCTCAGTCTTTATGTCTTTACTTGCTTGCCTACTGGCACTGTTGTATTTCAGTGTCCTTTGTCAGCTGGGTGACAGACTCACTGATGGAGATTTGTCATGTTGCCCTCTCGTGGATGGACACAATAACATGTCATAAGGAAAGCATCTGAGAGGTCGTAGTCTCAGACTCTGATGTATGAACAGCACAGAAAAATAAAAGCTGTAAAACTTCTACTTAATGAAAGTTTAATGGCTTGCACTATTACATTTGTTATTTTTCTTCCATTAAATGCTTAAATGCTCTATTACAAAAAATGTTCGTTTTATTTCCTTAAATCAATTGCATCATCTTCTGTTTCATGTGTTATGATATGCTGGTTTGGGGTTTTTTTTATTGTTGTTTTGTTTTTTTTGAACCCTGAAACTTACACCTTTCTTTCTGCTGGTGTGCCAAAATATTCTCAAAATACTGGATAGACAGGTGTGTTTCTCAATAAGCCAGAAGATAAAAATTTGCTTCTTATAATTTTTTTTTTTTTTTAAAGTAACATGTATAATTCTAATCAAATATTTTAAACCATAGATGTCCTCTTTCCCTGGAAGCAGGCTGAATGTTAGAATGTCATTTTTAAAACACTTTGTGTATATGCACATTTTCTTCACATAGTCACAAGTAAAAGCATCCCGTGTTGGATGGAAAGTTGCCATCTGGCTGAGGCATATCCTGGTCTCAGGTTGTGACCTTAAAGCTTCACAGCTTTCTTAAGCTCATGTAACTGTGGTAAAGCCCATCAAATCAAGAAGATTAAAGTGTTATGCAATAGACACACGCTCAAGGCTTTCACTGTACTGCTGAAACTTCCCACTTGTATCCTGCATACAGCACTCAACAAGCTACCTGGAAAATTAAGACCGAAAACTTTCACTGTCAAATTTAGCTGATCCATCTTAACAAGCTCTTCACTGTCATCTCAGTCCTGGAGACTGCTCTTCTGCAATTTGTGTCCTGCTGAACTTGGCAGGCAGTTACTTTCTTTTACAGTGTCTGTAAAAGTTACTACTTTGAGGAAATAGAGTTGCAGTCCCAGCTCCAGATTCCCCCCAGACATTTGAGGAATGGCTGTCCTCCAAACTCTAGGCAAACCCATCAGAAGTATAGTTTCAGACATGGAATACTATATTCCTGTGCTGTTACACCACTGTGAAGGAAGTGATATCCAACTTTGAAGCAGTGAAATAAATATTCATAATGTGTGACATTTTTAGTGATCTGTGATTCTCTATTATTTTCCCCTTTATCCAGAACAAATAGCTTTGCTTTGAATTTGTTGAAAGCAGAGTAAGATGTGGAAATGTTAGCAATTTTTGTTTGTGCCACTGAAAGTATTTCTTAAAAATACCTTTTCCTGTTCAGCATGATACCACACACAGTGTTGGTTTTTGTATGCCTAGGTACAATCACAAATACATCTGAGTGTTCACCTCTTCTTTTTAATTGCATGAAGGGACGTTTAATTAATTGTAGCTAGGATGGAAATGACAATGATATGGCTAAATCTGCAGTTGGTTCTACAGCAAGTAGGCTATTCTTGCTGTGAAATGACTGCCCTCTTCAGAGGATGGATTTTATTCTGTTTTGCCTCTTGTGCAATCACTTCACTGCATACAAAAGCCAGACAAAATGCTGGTCGGGGTGTCGAGCTGTTTGACTGCTGTTTGGCATGCATGTTTAATTACTGCACAAAGTTGACAACAACGCAGATTCAGGCTCTGAGTCCCGTGTTAACTTGATGGCACAGCCAGGTCTCCATGTGCCAAAGCAGCTGAACAAAAGAACCACCATGGAGTGATGAAGATTTATTTGGGTGCTGCAGCACGCAGCTGCTGTGGGGAGGAGAGTGGGAGGCAGCACACATCCTCAGGGCTCTCCTGTGCTCGGCTCAGGTCCCAGATGCAAGCCACAGAACCCAGTGGCTGCGCAAGCTTTGTGCTCCACATTTCCTGAGGACTGGCCTGGTCCCCCAGCACAACCAGATCAGTACCACAGAAGCACAACTCAGGTTCTGTGTGAGATGTGTGGAATTCTGCACTGGGCAGCTTGGTGTTCCTTCTGCACTGCTGAAGCAGAGCAAAGGCTTGGAGTCTGTGTGGAGGGGCTGCATCCTGGTCTCTCCCAGCTTTCCAGCAAGCTGTATTTCCTCACAGTGGGAATACCTAGCAATGTTTTCTGAAGTGGAATAAAAAATAATAAAAAAAAGTATTTCTAACTACTTTCTGTCATCTTAAACAATTTGGGGTGACCTACCCTCCAGCAGAAGACTGTCTCTTGCTTCCTGCATTGCTGGTTATCCTGTACTGCTCATGTTTGCTAATGATCCAAGGAGCCTGTTGAGAAGTCTACAGAGGAGAAATTAAAAATGAAAGATTGATGAGGGCAATATTAGCATAGAAGCAAAACTCTTATACTTGTGACTAGCTTAATAATGAATAAATATAGTGGAAACATGCCCACTTTCAGGGAGCAGGCAGTGCAGAATTTGATTTAAGATCAGCAGAATGAAAATTATCTTCTCAAATCACAGGATCACACAGAATCGCCTGGGTTGGAAGGGACTTCAAGGATCATGAATCTCCACCCCCCTGCCACATGCAGGGCCACCAACCTCCCCATTTAATACTAGAGCAAGTTGCCCATGGCCCCATCCAATCTGGCCTTGAACACCTCTAGGGACAGGACATTCCGTTCCAGCACCTCACCGCTCTCTCTGTACAGAACTTCCTCCTGACATCCAACCTAAATCTCCCCTCCCTCAACTTAAAACCATTTCCCCTTGTCCTGCTGTTATCTACCCTTTCAAAGAGTTGACTATAAACACTCCTGTTTATAGGCTCCCTTTTGGTACTGAAAGGCTGCAGTGAGTTCACCCTGCAGCCTTCTTTTCTCCAGGCTGAACAAGCCCAGCTCCCTCAGGCTGTCTTCGTAGGGGAGGTGCTCCAGTCCCCTGATCATCTTTGTGGCTCTCCTCTGGACCCTCTCCAACAGCTCCCTGTCTTTCTTGTACTGGGGGCTCCAGACCTGGACAGAGTACACCAGATGGGGCCTCAGAAGGGCAGAGTAGAGAGGGAACAATCACTCCCCTATCCCTGCTGGCCACCCCTCCTCTGATGGAGCCCAGGATACCATTTGCTTTCTGAGCCGCAAGGACACACTGCTGGCGCATGTGAAGTTTTTCATCCATCAGGACCCCAGGTCCTTTGTAGGGCTGCTCTCAAGGGCCACTCCTTCCAGTCTGTATGGATGCCCGGGATTCCTCCGGCCCAAGTGTAAAACCTTGCATTTTGCCGTGTTGAACCTCTTTTGGTTCACCTGGGCCCACCTTTCAAGTCTGATGAGGTCCCTCTGAATGGCATCCCTTCCTTCCACTGTGTCAATTGCACCACTCAGCTTGGTGTCGTCAGCAAACTTGCTGAGGGTGCACTCGATTCCGTCATCGATGTCATTGATAAAGATGTTGAAGAGCACCAGTCCCAAGACAGACCCCTGGGGGACGCCACTCATTACTGCCCTCCACCTGGACATAGAGCCATTGATGACCACCCTCTGTCTGCAGCCTTTCAACCAGTGTCTTATCCATTGAGTGGTCCACCCATCAAATCCACATCCCTCCAATTTGGAGATAAGGATATGGTGGGGGACCATGTCAAAGGCCTTGCTCAAGTCCAGGTAAGTGACATTGGTTGCCTTTCCTTTGTCCACCAATGCCATCACTCCATCATAGAAGGCCATGAGATTGATTAAGTATGACCTTCCCCTGGTGAAGCCATGCTGGCTGTCTTGGATCACATGCTCATTCCTCATGTGATCAAGCATGTCGTCCAGGAGGATCCATTCCATGATCTTAGCAGGCACAGAGGTGAGGCTCACCAACCTGTAGTTCCCTAGGACCTTCTTGCTCCTTTTCTTGTAAATGGAGTGACGTGACCCTTCCTCCAGTCATCTGGGACCTCAACTGACACCAGGACTTTCCAAACATGATGCAGAACAGCTCAGCAACCACCTCAGCCAGGTCCTTCAGAATCTTGGGATGCACGCCATCTGGCCCCATGGACTTGTACGCATTCAGTCTCATGAGGCGGTCTCGGACTTGCTCTGCCCTTACAGTGGGGGGAAATTTAATGCCCCAGTCCCTACCTAGAGGTTTAGGGATACAGGGCTCAAGGATGTGAGAAATACTAGAATCTTGGCTGCCAATGAAAACTGAGGCGAAGAACTCATTCAGTACCTCAGCCTTTTCTTCATCTGTTGAAGCCTGCTTTCCTTTTACATTACAACCAAAGGAGGTACACTTGCAATGGCCTATCTCTTCTGGCCTATGTCCCATAGCATGTCTTCCTATTGCTTTTCACGTCCCTCACCAAGTTTAGTTCTGCCTGCACCTTGGTTTTCCCAGTTCCATGTCTGCAAGTCCAGATGGCATCCCTGTATTCTTTCCGGGTGACACGGCCCTTTTTCCAGAGCTTGTATGCACCTTTCTTTGTCCTCAATGTGCCCAGCAGGTCCTTGCTGAGCCTTGCTGGTTTACTACCTCCTCTGCCCACTTTCTTATTCAGAGGGACGGAGAGCTCCTGTGCTCTCAGGAAGGCATCCTTGAAGAGTAGCCAGCTCTCCTCAACATCTTTGGCTTTAAGGACCACCTTCCAGGGGATTTTGGCCAACAATTCCTTGAATAGCTTAAAGTTCGCTCTTCCAAAGTTCAGGGTCCTGACGCCACTCTTCTCCAGGCCCACATTCCTCAAGATCATGAACTTGACCAGGGTGTAGTATAGTTTTAGTAAAAACCATATAGTTTTTAGTAAAAACGCTGGCTTTTGTTTTTGATGCCATCAGACAGCTTTCCAACAAGTTCTGCTCAGTTGTCTACTTGTAATGCAGTAACAGTTAGGCAGGCTGGTAGAGTGCATACAGGTGTTAAGGCAGTGTTTTTTGCTATTAAGACAAAGCAGTACATAATATAAGTTGCATTAGTTTGATTTTTATTTGTGATCTTCAGAGTGAATGAGTTCATCAGGTCAATATACTTTTCTGATAAAATCTGCACCTGTATTTGGCAAAGAAGTTTTGATACTGTAAGGTTAACATCATGACAATGTATTATGATTCTGCTAAATTTAAGAGGAATCTCTCCTAAAGATGTTCGCAGTGGTGTAATCTTATAATAGTGAACAGAGGTACCTGAAAGTCAGCAGTGCTATCTGCTTACAGCTTGCTATTAGCCTGTCACCTCTGAAAGAGCTTATGCTGAATATATTAAAGCATGACAAATGCAGCAAACATGTATGAGATTTCCAAGCAACATAAAGCAAAATTATTCTTGAGCTTCCCATGTAGCCTGAGCTGTTTCAGATCTACTGACTGTAGCTGTAGATGGAAAGCTTACATGTCTATATGCTTACTCAAAAATCTTACTACATCCCTAAGTACATTTACTTTCATCAAAAGCACTAGGTTCACTGTGCTAAAGGGGAATATTTGCTTACTTGCCTTAACAGTTGGCATCTGCATTCAGATCCCTTACTGTTTTCAGAGAACCAGACCATTGCTTTTGGCCCTGTATCAGAAAGTCTTACTCCACTCTAAAAGAAATTAACATTTTAAAGACAAGTTGGTCAACAATGGAATAGTAAGTACTGGCCTAATCTGAGAACTGTGGGTGAGACATTTAGTTGTTACCATAAAGAAGCAAAAGGCATACAAGTAATGGGTGTTTGGATTGTCAGGACTGGCGCAACAGCATACACATAGGACCATGAACAGCCCCTGCTCCCAAGCACAGCCAGTTTGCCAGTGTGCTGTACTGGGCCCTGGGCAAAAGAACAAGAAATGGATTGACTGCTTAATAGAAAACAGTTCCACCGAAGTCTTCTGAACATGAGCAATGCAGTCTTGCACCAAGATGCCTTGAAGCAGTGGCAACTCCATTCTCTGAAAATTCAAAACTTGCCCGGATAAGGCCCTGAGCAACACAATTTAGCTTTGGAACTGGTTCTGCTCTGAGAGTGGATTAGATGATTTCCAGGAAGTTTTCTATAGTTCTTCATTTAAAATCCAGTTAATGACATAGCTTTTTCTGTTTACTTGTCTGGTAACATTCAAACTCGCTGTTTACATCTCAGGCACAACAACTCATGGAATAAAGACAGTTTATGCGTCTGCTTACAATTTTCATATGTAATTTTGGCTTTCTCTCTCCTTAGGTACAGCGTAATGAAAAGTTTTACAACGAACAGTGAAGTAAACGTTCTTAAGATGCACACCAGGATACACAACCTAATGGGAAAGCCAAAATGGCAGAACAGTAGAAATCACATCAAGTCTTTGTGTAAATCTGGTTAAGAAAGAGGTGTCATTGGCTATCAATAAATGAAATCTGCTTATATATGTTTCCTTATATTTATGAGTGTCCATACATGCACTTATATCCCCTCCATGCTCTGCAAGAGTTTTACAAGCTTTAGTTAAAATTCACCGACCTCTTGTGACATCTCTTGTGGCATCTTGTGGCATCTCTTGTGACAGGTAGAAAAAATGGTGAACAGAAAAGAGATTTGCTGTAAATGAAATGAGAGACAAATAGCAGAATGGCTGGAATATATTTTCCATTTGCTTACTGCAAGGGCTATTTAATGGCCTTTCATATCTACCTAATCCAAAAGCAGCTGTGACTCCTTACGCAGCACGGGAGTGTGTTGTCGTGCCATACCTCTAAGGTCCATGAACCATAAATAATAGAACATGATGGACTTGAGCACAGAAACTCTAACAAGCCAAGGGATCCAGTGACAATACCTCTTTGTATCTAGCTGTGTCAGCTTGTCTGCTTAAGAAGACAAATTGCTGAGTGAGGCATTTTCATCTGTGCCAGGCTAAGGATTTCTGTGAATTTTGCACATTTATTTCCCTCTTTCAAGCACACTGTGCAGAGCAAACGAGACTGTTTCCTGATACACTTATCTGTGTACTTCTTTTAAAAGCAAACTGTTAAGTTTTAAGCAAGTTAAGCTATAAATCTGTCAAGTTGAAAATAGTCATTGATTTAGTTTCCTTCCAATTTGCACCAAATGAAAAGCACCAAAGTGAATTAAAGCACTGACAAAATACATTCCCTTCTTCTGACTTGTGCTGTACTCACCTTCTGGACTTTCATTCATATTCAAACCAGGGACTGGGAATCTTTTTTACCTCTCTTCTCTGTACTAACTGCAGCTCATAAAGTAATAGTCTGAACCAAGAGCGATTCCATGCAAGACAAGTTAATGTGGCAGCTTAACCTCTGGCTTTAATTGATTTTATGCTCTTCTCTGCAATCAAATGCTCCAATATTTTTATTTTTTCTGAAAATCAGAATAATACAGGATGTACTTCTGTTAGCTTATTCTTGCTCTTTGTCTCAGAAAATGGATGGTGAATGCTACTCTGGACAAACTCAAGATTTAGAACAGCTAGAATTGAGTGCTGTATTCCACACTGGTTCAGGGATTGGGGTTTTCCTGTTCTCTTTTTGAATGCATGATCAGGCTGGATGCTTTGCTTCTTCCCATTCCAAAATAATTTAAAGGCACATTCATTTTCTCAGTTTTCCCTACAGCACCATGTTGAAAAGTGCCACACTCTTTTTTGTTAAATTAACTGACTGCTACTGAAGTGTCAGACAATGAATAGAACAAAATAAACATTAGGAGCGCTTATTATTTTTTATTAGTGCTGATTGATTTCACAGCTGCTTGTAGAGGCCATTCCCCAAAGTGAATCCGTGTAAGTGCTGAACACCAGGTGAAAGTGTTGGGATAGTTCCTAGTGAAAGTCGTGTCAGAGTAAACTACATTAATGTGTGGAGCACTGAACAGCCTCCTCACTCACCAGTAAGGGATTCTCACTGGTCAACAAAGGACCTTCATATGGTATCCTGTAAGTACAAATGTTTGATGACTGCAACTGATCTTCGAATTACTGAAACAGCCAAGAAAATGATAATCTTCAACATTTGGTGGTGATTTGTATTCAGGTTGCCAGCTTAAAAAATTGCTTTTAGCATGTTTTCTTTTTTCTTATAAAACCATTTAAATCCTGCTCCCTGTAAATAAGTAGCTTTCAGCTTTTCTTTCTCTGTGTTCACTTAACATAATTTATATCAGCAAGGAAGATGTCCGAGGAATAAAAAGGGTTACACAGAGCTACCTATTCATCTACTGGCAGCTCATTCAATAATCTGTCAGCTATCTACTTCATTCCAAGCAACTGTGCAAATTCTATTATTAAGGCAAAATTTACCTGGTAGTGGGAACTTTGTAATTTGAAGAGATCACAACAAATAGTTCAGATATAAATTCAGTGAGGACACACTCCTCTCTCAATTACTTTGTCCTATTCTTCAATCAAAAACAAACAAACAAAAAACCCAACAACCAGCAACCATGAAACTAACAACAATAACAACAAACAACCCTCCAAAACACCACTACTACTGCTACTTAATGAAAGAAATAGCTATTTCTTCTTCAAAGAAAATTAGAATGACTAAGTTGTTCTTGCATTAGTAATTGGACATCTAATCTGAATTTTTGTACTGAGATTTCAGTAAATGTCATTATTTGAAAAAGGTTCACGAGGGAACTTCTTTTAGCACTTGAGGAACAAGCTGAAGTTTAGAAAATCACTATTTCCTAGATAGTAAGAATACTCTCTAGAGGGAGTAAATAATTTTCAAGCTTCATTTGACCTGCAAACTAAAAGAGCTTGAAGCAGTAATATATTTTGAAGTGTAAAATTATTGAGCTATTCATTTCAGATGGAACTGGAGAACAAAATGATGCTTTTCCCAGCAGAAGTGGCTTCTTTCTGCACCCTGTTCTCTCAGGGCAAGACCTCTCTCCTAGAGCCATCTTGCTGGCTGCTTGCTGAAGAAAGCCATGTTTATCAATATCCTTCCCCTGTTGGTGGTCCCAAACCAGATGCAGAACCCAGACGAGATCTGATGAGCTCTTGGTAGAGAAGACAGCCTCTTCCCTCCCTTGGTTCTCAGGGCTGCGATCTTCTCTGAGATATCTCTCTGGCTGCTGCTGTTCATGGGGTCCCTACCAAGCCCCCTCCTCCCACATGTTCAGGTATCCACAGACAGCACTTCTGCTCTAATCAGTGTTCTGTCTCCTCACCAATTTGTTGTCCTTTGCAAACCTGATAATCACATCCTCTACGCACTTCTCAGAATTCCTGACAAAGATATTGATCAAGACTCATCCCAGGATAGAGGGAAGTCTTCCAGGCTGGAAGACTGTGTAGAGGAAACAGACTTAGGAATTTTTGTCAGCGCTCAGCTGAACACGAGCCAGCAGTGTGCCCAGATGGCCAAGAAAGCCAATGGCATCCTAGCTTGCATCACAAATAGTGCTGCTAGCAGGAACTCTGTACTCAGCTCTGGTGAGAATGCATCTCGAGCACTGTTCCGTTTTGGGCCCCTCGCTACAAGGAAGACATAGAGGCACTGGAGTGTATTCAGACAAGGGCAATGAAGCTGGTGAGGGGTCTGGAGCACAAGTCTTATGAGGAGAGGCTAAGGGAGCTGGGATCCTTCAGTCTGAAGAGGGGCTTGGGGAGACCTTATTACTCTCTACAATTGTCTGAAAGGAGGTTGTGATGAGGTGGGTGTTAGCATCTTCTCTCATGTAACTAGCAATAGGACTAGAGAGAACAGCCTCAAGTTGCACCAGGATTCTGGATAAACATTAGGAAATACTTCTCTGAGAGAATGGTCAGGTTGCTGGAATGGGCTGCCCAGGCATTCACTGTCCATGGAGGTGTTCAAGAAATATTTAGATGTCCTGAGGGACATAGTTTAGTAGGGAAATATTGGTAGTAGGTGGATGGTGGGACAAGATGATCTTGGAAGTCTTTTCCAACTTTGGTGATTCTGTGATTCTGTGGTTCCCTCCTTGTTATCCACCTGCACGCAGTGCACAAATCATTGATCATATTCCTCACAACACAACACAAGCAGCTAACCACTTTTTTCACTTCCCTTTGTCCTCCCCTTCAAACTGAGGTGTGTCACAGTTTGTACACAAGAATATTAGGAAAGACAGTGTAGAAAGCCTGAAAGTAGGCAGGTTGGTAAGGTGCAATCAACACTTGGTAGCTCCATGCAAAACGTTTCTCATGATCTTTCCCTTCACATGTCCATCGAATTTTATTGTGGAGACTAATAGGAGTACCTAGGCCTAGGGGACTAGTTTAGTACAAATTAAAAACATCAACATTTTTCCTTTGCCTTCCCTCTCTTATGCTCAGTTTATGCTTTAGAATGTTTACATTCTACATAGGCACAAATTTACAGGCTTTCTTGAATTAGAAAGGGTAAGTGATAGATACAAATGTACAAATTAGTTTTTATACAATAAAGACCTAAGAAATTATGAAGTAAAAGTAGCCCAAGCAAAACCACAATTTATCACTTGCATGCAGCTGCAAGAGGGACCTCACAGGAGGCAACACTGCTTCTA
Source organism: Perdix hodgsoniae (assembly GCA_035772895.1). Classification (NCBI taxonomy): domain Eukaryota; kingdom Metazoa; phylum Chordata; class Aves; order Galliformes; family Phasianidae; genus Perdix; species Perdix hodgsoniae. Next base: position 859,388 of record JAPSGF010000114.1, on the reverse strand, counting down.
TGCGGTTACGGCAATCTCTATATTCAGTGATCAGGGACCATTTCCAAGGGGCCTTTCAACAATGAATACCTTCCACTGGAGGGAAATTGCTGTTCAAAACATTAAGTTAATCCTCTCAAGTTGCTATCCAACTACTTGAAATCTATGGACTGACAGAATAATGAAGCATTTTCATTTACGAATAATGTGAAGTTTGAACTCCAAAAATCATGTCTGGAGAACATAGGGGAAAAGTACCTGAAAACCACTTAATTTTTCTACAGAAGTTATGTTGTGACAGTGTTCTCCCTCCTACCCCCATTCTCCTTCTGCAGCCTGGCTATTATGCTCAGGGGTTGCTCAGGACTGCTAAATACAATGAGTCAACCATCTTATCCCATAAATAGTGAGCAGCCCAAAAGCCTTTTGAACTCTAATCCTCAGAACAACACTGCTTGTGACCTCCCCAATTCCTTCTAAACATTGTGAAGCTCAAGTGACTATAGTCAGGGTGGATCATGTAGAATTATTACTGGAAGTAACTTACTGGAATATTCCCCTTTCAAAAGAAGAAAAGCTTTGGAGAAACCTTCAGGGTGCAACACAGTGAACCATCCATGGAGCATGTTCCATGGCAGTTCCGTAAGCAACACAAGATCTACAAACCTTAGCTTCTTAGCATCACCAGGGAGCTTGGAATACACGGAGAGTAGAGCAGAGTGTAAAACTACACAGTCAAATTCTTAAGGGTGATCATTACCATTTGGATGCAGCTAGATGAAGGTGCTGCATGCTATCGGTGAATTCATAATGGTAAGAGTTCTCAATTCTCAAACTCCCTAAGAGTGATCACAGATTCCATTCCACGCAACTGGACCTGTACCACTGAATTGGGTGACCCTTGGGTAACCCTTTAGCATGACAGTATGTCTACAGCAAACAAACAAAAGCTATTAAATCAGTTTTTCCAAATAATTTAACTTGACTTTGTGTCCATTGTTTCCCGTGTTCAAGCAATTCATTATACACCAGGGAGTGTCCTAGTTAACTTCAGGTTTCTGTAATCGGTTCACAGTTTGTGGAATTTAAATTTTTTTCCAAAAATTGGGTCCAATTCAGAGCAAGTTTTTATAACTTGGTAGAGGTATGTACATGTACAGAATAGGACTGTGCAAGGCAGAACCAAGACCAGTGTCATTCAACATGCAATCTATATTTTAGATTTTCAACTGCCTAGTTTGCAGCAGGCAAACTGTATGATTTCATAGCCTCTCTCTTCCCCTTCTTAAAGGCTTTTTCATTCAATAGGGGAAATCTGAGATTTTTTTTTTCAAGAAAATAAAAGTGAAAAACAGTAAAACAGGAATGTATTTTATTTTGCACTTAGAGCAGATCACTTCAAGCCTGTTCTTTCAATACCTGGTAATACCAACCATTTGTGTCAAACAGGGCAAGATGAAGAGGAATGTGTTCCTTTACAGACATCCTGTAGCATGCCGGCAGGCCTTCACTCGCACCCGAGGCTATTGAGGGAAGTGTGCTGCTACAGCTGCAAGATTTTTTTTTATCTGAGGCCTCCTACTATATTTCTTCCAGCCTGAGCCTTTGTCTCTCTCTATTTTCCATTTTCCCTAAACTAGCAAGATTCAGCACTCACGTAAAAACAGGTAAGTGTGAAGATAAGTGTATCTTCTCTGTATTTCAGTGAAGATTTGATGGAAAAGAAAGATAGGTACTTTCATTAAGAATGCAAGCAAATAGAAGTTGGTTTAGAAAAAGGTACATAGCAGCTGTTTTTAGCGAAACGGGATAGAGAAGAGGAAGAAGAGAAGCACTGGGCAACTTCAATTCCCTTTATATTTATCTGCTTTTGCTGGCATTATAGGTATTTTACATTACTGCTCAAAGGCAGATCAAATAGCAGGCAAAAAGTATGGGAACAGATTCACTATTAAAGGAAATGTGAGCATTTGTAAGGGAAAGAAAAAAAAAAGCCTAAAAGTTAGTTTCTGCATACTGGTTAGCAAACACTGAAAATAGAAAGTATTCAGAACCAGAGAACTTTGAGTTCAGTTAGGAAACAAGAATTACACCATTTAAATACTACTTCAATAACCAACTGAAGTCATATTTACGAATCTGTTGGCAACACATTCTTCAGGAGCCATAGGAAGCCAAATTATCCGTGAAACCTGACCAAAGACGTTGTTAATATCACATTGCTCTGGGAGCCCTTGAGACCACAGCTGAGGAGCTCAGGCAAGGATGAGCTCTGAGAATCCATTTAGCAGCCATCAACACAGCCACAGTCTGCTGCAGAGGCAGTGCTCAGTGCAGCCACACCACCTTCGTTAGGTGCCAAAAGAGTCACATGATAGAGCAATAAAACAGAGTCAAAGACATGCAGATGGCAGGGGAAAAAAACTGTTCAAAGATAGTAAGGCATTTGTCTATGCATGTTGGAGTGGTTTATACGGAAGGAATCCCTGACTACTTTCCAAGCCTGCAGTAAAAATACAATTTCAAAACAAACAAACAAAAAGCAAGCAAACAAAAAAAAACCCAAAACAAAACGAAAAAAAAAAAAAGAGGGCAGAAAAACCTATGTAAGAGAAAGAGTCAAAAATCATCTGTAACTAAGAGCAGACCATTTTATGTACCCTTAGACCATGTTATGCAACTGGCTGTTATACCCCTTTCCCTGCTCCCTCCAGCTATTTGAAGGTATAAAATGTTAGGCCTCCTATGGACTATAGAAACAACCTGTGTGTCTAAGTACTGTTCTGACAATTTTGTTCAGTATACTGAAATCATATCAGAAGATAAATCCCTAGAGCTTACAATTTCTGTTTCAGATTCTGAAGAAAGGATTTAAGTTTCAATTTCTGCTGAATGTTAACATCAGGAATAAGTGCCTTTATTGATTATTCCACGTGGTGTTTGGTACAGCACCTGTGACAGCAAGGAATTTTAGCCAAAAAAAAAAAAGTGGAGTTAAACATATTCTGTACAAAGACTGAAAAGGCAAAGTTTTTTGCTTCCATTTAGCTGCTGGCTGAGAATTTAGTTTTAGATTTTGTCACATTTCAGCACACCTACTTCATAGCATTCTGAGTTAGACAAGTAACAGGAAAAAACAAACAACAAGAAAAAAAGCAAAATAAACAAACAAAGCCAAACTAACTAAAGATTCACACATATTAGGCTGAAATTAAAAGCACTATCTTGCTGAGTAGTTTCTGGGATAAAGAGTATTCTACACCAAAAAACTTCAAAGGTCTCCTTGCACTCTATTATTTGCAGGTTATTTTACATGCATTCCAGATACAGGAAACATCTAGAGGCATACAAGAGTTGCTAGAGACAGCTTGCTAAAGCTTGAACTCCCCAAGGAGTAGTGACTTTCCTAAATCTGTTGGAAACTGTCCTCATCTGTCAAGACATACATAGAACAGCACCAAGAGGGCAGGTCCTGAATGTAAGCACAGTGAGAACAGGCATTAGAACCAAGTCCAAGAACTAATCCAAGTCCTGTCTTGATTTTTATGGCTGTTATTTTAGAGTGTAATTATAGAGAATTCTTAACAAGTCATTACTAAAGCAAGACCAAGAAATGTTAGCTTCTTCCAGACCATGTCTTATCCTCCATCCTTCATCCAAGCAGAAATTATTCCTTCACCCTGGGAAAGAAGTTAACCATTTTATCACACCTGCATTAGGCTTAGCCACAACAAAGTACAGCATCATAGGAGTGACAATTCAAGACCAACATCCAAAAAATGAATTTGGCATTAAGAAAATGACTGAGCAGATGGCTTCTATAGCCATAAGTTGGAGATTACTAAAGTAGTTATAGCATAAACATCAAAATCTTTGCATTTCTTGACTCCATACTTAATCACAGAACAAAATATTTGAACCACAGAACCTGCAAGGTAATTCAGTTGTAGTTCTTTATTGCATTAGTATACAAGGAATAGATTTGGTGCTACTAAATTGAACACACCAACAGAATGCACTAGACAGCTACTAGGGGGATGAATTCCACCTTCTAAGGAGTCAGAGCAGTTGTAGAGTGTATTAATACTTGTGGTCACCCAAGTGAAAGGCTCCAGCAGTGAAAGTGATCAGAGCCACTACTATAAGTTGACAATCTAAGGTGAACTGTTAACTCAGCTTGCATTTTAAGTTAAATTTCTTAAAGTACAAGCAAGTGGGAACAGCTCAGGAGATCCACCTACTTCATCGATTGAAGGCAGAGCTCCAAAAGTCACAAAGTACAAGGATCAGCATCGCTCACACAATGGCTCAGTTCCTCCCCTCCTACTCCAAATCAGATAGTGCCCTTGCTACAGAAGGGAAGGGAACACTACCTCAGATGTGTAGCAATATGGGTTTTTTGGCCCTGAGACTCCCAGAGCAGGCTGCCATGGTGAACAATGAAGCTATACCTACCTATACCTGCCATTCCTTCACGCAAATGTAGGCACGAAGATGCCACCTGCACTGTAGCTGCCATCAATAATAACGACTAATAACTTGCATCACTGCTAGCTTGTACTATGCAAGGCATTTTCCTGACTGACACTGCTTTGATAGCCACCTCTTGCCTGTAGCATCAGTCAGTACTACCTCTTATGCATGGAAGTGTAGTTCAGGACTGATAGTAGCTAAAAAAGAAAATACTACTCCAGTTGCCCAGCTGGGCTCTTATAAAAGACAATACTGTCAGCTGGCAGGTCAGTACTGCCTTTACAGTCTAGGTACTGCTGAAATAAATTCAGCCAGCCAACTTCACACTGACTGACTCTGGAGATAATATGTCCCACTTCGGTGGGAGGAGAATAACAGAGACCAATACTTTAATTGCTTGGTGTTTTTTTGTTTTTTTTTTATTTTCTCCCCCTTCTCTGAATTTCAGATTTACAGTGGTTTCCCTAAAGAGCATTCATACGTGTAGAGCTCTAAGAGAGAACAGACAAGATTGTTTCAGTCATACATACAAAATTACTTATGTTTACAAATTTTTGGCAATCATAGTAACCCGTTTTTTCCTATTGCCATTGCCCCAACCATTGAAAAAGACAGTGTACAATAATTTACATTTTAAGTATTTCAAAGTGCTTGATAGTGATTTTCCAGAAATATTTACAAGTGGCATATACACATATGTACAGCTGTTATACTATAGCACAAGTTGTGGCTGGAATATGGCTTTCTATGGAAAGTGCTTTGTATTTGGCCAGTGGTGTTACTGACTGACCAATTCAAGGGTTACTGATAAAACAGTAACCACTAAAAGCTGAATTGTTGTGGACAGGTATTTACACAGTTGGTTGTTAAGCTGTATAAAACAGCTAATTATCTAAGTGTTCCATACACAGAGAAAGTTTCTTCATTCTTCCAAGAATGGAGGAAGTCTTTCAGCCACAAGCATGTTTATCATCCCCGTAAGTGTAAAACGCAAAGTAAACTGGAAGTGATTGCTGATCCAGTGCTCACAGCATATCATCATCTGTGCTTACAACAGATATCTGTAAAAAGAAAAGCAGCATGTTAACTACAATTTTACCAATAAAGGACAAAAAAAACAAAAAACAATGCAAGTCTTTGTTATAGGGCAGCCTGCAGAAGGTGCTAGTTCTGCAGGCTAGAAACCATACTCAGCACTGATTTACTCCACCCGAGTAACACAGCAGAAGTTACCTACTATGACTTAAATCTTCATTAAAAGTATGAGCTCTCAATTGATTCAGCCCAGTAGATTCATTATGTCTCTGCTTTCCAAAACAGACACCTCTTCCAATTTACAGAATCACAGAATCCTTAGAGTTGGAAGGGACCTTTAAAGGTCATCTAGTCCAACTGCTCTGCAATGAACAGGAACATGCACAGCTAGATCAGGTTGCTCATGGCCTGATCCAGCCTCATCTTGAAAGTCAACTGCCAGTTCTTTGCTACATCCACTCTGAGGACTAACCTGGAACCTTAGGCATGTCAATCAGTTTACTTACTGCAGGGTAGGTGTGTCCAACTGAACCACCATGTCTGCCAATATCAATTGTGAGATCCTCTTCTGTAGTTTTCAGATAGACGGGATTATCAAAATTCATGCTTTTCATGTTCTTGTGCTGCCAATTACGCCACATGAAGTAGCCAGCCACTGCAGCCATCGCTAGCAATACTTTAGGAAGAGACATACATTTTAAGTACAGAGTAGCATCAAGTCGAACTTGTGAACAAAAAGAGACTATCCCACCAAAAGCAATCTCAACAAATGGTACTCACAGATAGGAAGAACAGCCCAAGCTCCTGCTGCTCCTCTTGCAGCTACTTCAGACACCACACTACTGATATTGAATCCTGCACAAGAATTCACAAAGTAGTGAGCTTGCTTAATCATGAGCTAGCAGATTTTTCAGATTTCTTACTAAGACATTAAGCCCAAAAGTTGCTCCAACATTAAGTTAGTGTTCTACAAGAACAGCACTAAGAGGCTTCATCTTATCTTAACAGTAAGTTTTTTTGCTACCCTTCTTTGAGCACTCTTGGCATTTCATGGAACCTATAGGTTCCATACAGTCATAAATAAACAAATTCGATTTATCACATACTCCAGCTGTTGTACTTCTACTACATACATGAAGTAGCTTGTTTTTTCTACTTGCATGCAAAGGAGAAGATTTCAAGTATGCTAGTAGGTCAGTTTGCATTTCTCTTATCTTTTGTTTAGCAATCTGAGTTATTGGGACCAGTACCTCCAGGAACTAGTCCAACAGTTGGAGATTTTTCAGTTGTGCTGGTATCTTTAGCCTCAGTGTAAGCCACAGTTGTTCCAGTACCTGAAACTAATTATAGATCAAGAACCCAGTTAATCCTGAAGTTCTGCAATGGCTTAACTATGACAGCCATGGCAGCGAATGTTTAGCAGATGGCAGAATGGTCATGCAGCTTGTTAGCTTTACTGGAAACACTGACATTAGTTATTTCATTAAGTACAGCTTCTATGAAGGTGTTGATCAAAAATGATTCCATGAACTAAGTAAGCCAGCTAAACAGGCATAAGCTCTATTTGAAGTAATTAGAAAATATAAGCTGCCCTACTCCTCATTTCAGGCTCTCTGGATAATATTTGGTTCCACAAAGTTTGCAGGTCAAATACAGCCTTTGACATTCATAGTTATCCTATACAGCAGCCACTACTTTCAGCCAATGGAGAACCACGTCCTCACATTCACTGCTTTGACTGGAGCAGTCAATTGACATGCAATTTATTAAGAGACACCCTGGAGATTCTACTGTCACTAAGTTGGACAAACAAGCCTGCCACACAGCCAGTGCTCAGTGTACTAACAGCAGCAGGTTTGCTTGGAACTGAAAAGGAGGTACACAAACTCAGCATGATTAACCCATGAACATTTCAAGATAGTGGATTCACTATAGAGCAGTGTTAGTCTATACCCCTAGTTTTCTAACAAAGGGACCAGATACACTTTGTGCACATGCCTGCTGTCTGCAGAGAGCTGTGGAAGCACAAGGTCTTATTGCAAATGATGATGATAAAGAAGCCAGGCATGGACTCTGAACAGTACCTGCAGACTTGGAGGGAGGCTTAATGCATGCTAGAAGACCACCCATCAGATTTACTCATGCAAAGTTGTCAGTCTGCACCGTCATGTTTGCCTTTCACAGGTTTAGTATCCCGATTCCCAGTTCTTTCCCCATCCATCCTGAAAGAAGTTTGTTACCATACCTTCACATCTCAGACCATCCTCCTGCAAGAAATATCCAGCCGGACATGCACAAGTATACTTCGGAGAGTGTTCATTTATCTGAGGAGCAGGCAGGCACAGGTAGCTACAGCCTCCATTTACCATGTTCTCTTCACACCAGTTCCTGCCTGTTGGTACAGGTTCATTTTAAGTGATTGACTTAAGAGTGAGCTTTCACGCTCCAGAGGTACAGCATAGTTTTTTGCTCAGTAGTTGCTCTAGTGAGTTGTTTATCTCTGCAGGTTATATCTGCTCTGCCCAAGCAAGAAAAATTACAACTAGATTCTCTCTCAAACCCAGTGGGGATGCTAGGCTAGCCGAAAGCTTCAAGTACCAAAATGAATTAGATAGCTATACAGGGGTAGGATACCATTCACCAACACACAATCACAGCAGGCTTCATGCAAGTATATGTTGATATAACTATAAACTGTAGTAGTTACCTGAAGGCTGAACAAGTTCATGATAAACAATGATGTCCTGCGCATCATTGAGGTTGTTTACTAGGGTGACCAATTCAGCTCCAGTAAATTTGTTGGCACCATAGACTGCCTCGTTTTCTCCATCAATCCAGAATACACGATCCTAGAAAATAGTCATTACCTCCCATTATCTCTGTGTTTCTTTCAGCACCGTAATTGCTAGCCACATACTAGGAAGAGCAGCTCTGACAAGTACTGCAGCAAGTCATTCTTACCTCAAATATTGTTAGAGCAAGAGGATGAGGAAGGAACATATGAGACTTTAGCACAAGTCTACGATCCTGGCCATTCAGATCCACACTTGACAGCATATGTAGCTTAGAATCAAGCCAATACAGACGGCTTTTTACAAGATCTAAGAGGGGAAAAGAAATACCAAACACCTTCACTTATTGACTACATGGACAAGACTGCCAACTTCCTGCAAAGGCTGCAACAGGCTCAAGAATAGTTGCAGTGCTATCATATTGTTTCTTATTATATGGAAATACAAAAAACTGCTGCAGCACTGCCTAAGTGCACTGTGCCTCAGCTAGGATACAGAACAGTGCAGGAAAAGTTACCACTTCAGCATCTGAAGTGCTGCACCTGTTTGTAGTGTCTCTAGGCATGCAAGAACTTCCCAATATCAAAAGCTGAAAATAGTTCTCTGAAGGATGACCTTGGCTTCTGTAGCCGAGACTGCTAAAGCTCCACACTACCTGTGGCACGGAGACAAACTCAGCATACCTAGAGCAATTCCATTAGGCCACTGGATTTCTGTTGTTACAAGCTGCTGTCTGTCAAATCCATTCATTCCTGCTTTTTCAATTTTTGCTGGTTCACCCCAATCTGACCAGTACATAAAGCTGTGAAGCAGAGTATATGTTATATAACACACCATAGTACTGTGTAGTATCACTTTTAAATTATGACATTCGCTAACAAGTAGCTAGACAAAGGTGTGTAAATCAGCTATTGGAACACACATGGATTAGATAGCAGATTTGTTCTTTCCAGAGAACTAGGACAAATACTCACCCAGACAGAGGATCCACAGCAATAGAAGCTGGCTCTCTCAGCTCCGAAAGAAATAAAACCTTTCTTTTCTTGCCATTCAGGCTGGCCACTGAAATGGTCTTCGCAGATGAATCAGTCCAGTAGATATTCTTATAAATCCAGTCAACAGCAATTCCTGCAGGGCTGTATATGTTGTCTAGGATTCTAGTGTGTGTACCAACTTTATCACGGGTATCAATAGAGGCACTGGAAAACAAAAAATACTTGCTTTTACTCCTCTCTGTCCCCACAGACTACAGCTTTGCACACTTCTGCACATGCTGCATGCCCAGGAGCTGCATGCATTTTAGAGGATGTACCTGTAAAACAAATGCCTTATAAAAAGTCACAATTGAACCTGATACAAGGAAGTGCAACAAGTACACACATGCTAGCTCCAGGAGGTTGTACCTGCTCTGCTTAGTCATGCACATCAGTTATCTAGCTCTCAGCACAAGAGTCTACAGGAAAATCTTGGGTAAAATGCAGGATGCTAAGGGTAGCACTAAGAGATAGAGGCTAAGTCTATTTACCTGAAAATCGCTTTTTGGCTGAAATCAGCCCAATAAAGCTTTTGCTCAGCAATATCAGCATCTAGAGCAACTGTGTTCCTTAGCTGCTCTACTAGTTGAATGTATTCTTTTCTCTCAAGGCCAATCTTCCTGATATCCCGTCGGTTGGTAAAAATTAGACATGGTTCTTTCCCTGCAGAAAAAAGCATTTATTATCTATGTTTTTAGACATCAAGTCACATACCAATGGCCTTTAAGACAGTTTTAATGAGTTGTATTTAGTATCTGCCATTCCATACTTGGAAATGGATGCTGACAAACAGCTTTACCATACCCCATTCTTTTATTCCTTTATGATGGACAACCTCCTCCCCTGGGAAAAAGTTTGTGAGGTAGACATGGTAGCTTTAAGTGCTGTGTCATAGCATTCTGGATAATGTCCAGGCCTATACAAGTTATGTTATGCACAGCTAGTGTCATAACTACAACAGCATGAGAATGTACATCACTTACTGCCTCACTTCAAAGCAATGACTTCAGGCTTAGGGATATTATCTTAAGCCAACACTTACCTACAGCCTTGCACACTCCTGTAGCAAGATCCATCTGATAGCCACGGCTACATTCACACTTGTAACCTCCTTTCAGGTTTATACAGATTTGGCTACAGATACCAGGATTCTGGCATTCATCAATATCTGTAAAGAGAAATTAATTTTGTTCTCATCTACAATACTACTAGTAGGTTTACTATTAACTTATTTGATACTTGCCTCCACAGGTTCTCCTGTCTACAAGTTCAAACCCAGCTGGACAGTCACACTCATAGCCAATAACAAGATCTCTGCAGATGTGAGAGCATCCACCATTGTTGACTAAACATTCATTTATGTCTAGAAGAGAAGAATTGGTCATTTCTTAAACAGCATATATGTAGTCCTGAAAAATTAGTCATGGAGTGCTGTACCAGATACTCATCTGCTTTCTCACAAGGAGAAAAAATCACAGCGGTACTTGAAGTCATTTGCAAGAAAACCACCTCAAGACCACATATGCTCAGCTACCAGCATGCTGCTCATGTTATAAGTAGGCAGCAGCAGAATAAGACTGAGGATCCTGTAACCTCCAGAGTTTAATGAACCCATGTATCTTCAGGTCACAAAGTCATCCCAATAGTCAGTTTGGCTATGATAAAGATAGTCCTATTAACTGGGTTACTCTTGTTTATTTTTGCTACTAAGTAAATACACATAAGTATTTCAGCCCAATATCTGACAGCTGAGAAAGCATTCAGTAGTCAGCACTGCATAAGAAACTCGTTCACTTACTACATTCCTTAAGAGGCTCATCACTCCAGTCCTTGCAGTCTCCCTGACGGTTGCACACTTTATTTATATCTATGCATTCTCCACTTCTGCACTTGAATTTGCCAGGTCCAGAACACTGAATAACTAAGACAATAAAGACTATGAGGAGGCTGCCAGCTTCAGCAACTGTGCAAGTCTTCAGTCTTGCTTAGCTGCACACTTACCATTGTTACAGTTTGCTTCATCAGTGCCATCCAGACAGTCTCTCACACCATTGCACTGCCTACTCCCATGGATGCAGTTCCCATCTTCACACCTGAATTGGTCTGGTCTGCAGGTCCGAGAAGCTGCAGGGACAGCCATTAGACAGTTTGACTCCTGAAGTCTGCCAAAGGAAAAACAGGGGCCAAGAAGCACCTCCTATAGAATAATGACCAAGTTAACTTACGGCAGTTGATTTCATCACTTCCATCTTTGCAGTCAGGATCTCCATCACAGCGCCACTTCTTGTGGATACATTCACCCGAGCCACACTGCACCTCACTGGTAGAACACTTCACAGGAGGTGCAGGCTGCCGGCCACACTGCTCCAAAGACTCATCGGAGTGGTCAGAGCAGTCAGCATCATCATCACACACCCAGCTGATAGGGATGCAAGTTGAGCTCTTGCACTGGAACTCATGAACACCACATGTTGGAGGTGCACACTCCAACTCATCACTACCATCACTGCAGTCATCTTGACCATTGCAGACAAAGCTCTTGGAAATACACTGTCCACTACTGCACGTGAACTCTGCTGCGCTACAAGTCACGTTGCCTGGAGTAACAGGAGTGAAAAATATTAGCAGGTTATCACAAGGGAGACTTTTGAATGAACATGTTTTGCTTTTCAGTTTCTTTGCTCCATCAGCTGTAAGCTGACAGTAGGTCAACATCCTGTGCAAAGAAGGCTCTAGGATAACCTGACTGACCACCTACAAGGCACATGTTACATATGAACTGCTGTCCTTGCCTTAAGCATGAAAGTGAGAAACATCAGTTCTAAGTTACTGAGTGAAAGTTACCTCCCTCAGAAGCAGTGAGTTCGCTCTGCTTTAGCATGCTAGCCTTTAGGAAAACAGGCTCAGAAACTGTGAACCAGAGACAGAAGGTAAGAGAATTGCTAACTCTGGAATACAGTCTAAGGTATTGGTAGCCAGATGGTCAGCATGCACTGTAGTTTGAAATTGAAGTGCTTTGTGCAGATCCCCAGGATAGCAGTGGCCCATTTACCTGGGCCACTGAAGATAAGCTGATGAAGATCTTGCAAAAGTTAGTCCTGTGACATTAAGCAGTCACAGAACTTCCATTGGTACAGATAACACTGGTTTTATAGTAATGTAGCTAGCAGCTCAGTATGCCTAGGCTGATAGAACTATCAACTTCATTAGAAATGCTGTCTGTAGATATACTTGTCAGATTAAATCATTTGCTTGTTGAAAAAGACAGGTACCCCACAGATGCAGAGCACAAGTCCAAAGATCTGTACCTTATTAAGCCATCCAGGCAAGGTAGCTGTGGTAGAAGCAAGCCCTATAACTCTGCTTACAGCAGATTTGTCTCAGGACACCTCGGCCAACTCATTTGCAGCAAAAGAATTAGAACAAGCCACAAACACTGCACTCTAACTGGCAGCTTTGGCTTCACTTGTGGACTGGCTTGAAGTTGCCCCTTAATGCTTGAAACCCAGCTTCCCTAATCTACACTTTCAAATAAGCTTGCAAAATACTGTAAAACAGGGCTATGTAGTAGATTAGCTGCCTCCTTTGCCACAAATCCCAGCTACATCCTTAGGAGTCAAACTTAATATAAGGAGCAACTAGAGTTACGTGTAAAGAAACCCTGAAAAGAACAAGTTCTGATGGTTTGTCTGACATGTAACTAAGCCTACAGCTATTGCCAAAACTAGCCAGAAAAAAAACAAACAGAATAGCTTATACTGTTATACTACTTAACTTCAAAGTGTAGAGGACAGTTAGAAAAGGTCTGCCTTATTAAGTGGGCTGCAATACAAATAGGTTTAAGGAAATAGTGATATAAGGAATTTATCTTCCCAGGTATACTGTCCAGCTAGCTCCTTTTCAGACAAGTCAATTTCAAATAGAGTTATGCAGCCACCATTTCATCCCTTACCACAATTCTCTTCATCTTCTCCACTGTCACAGTCTTTTTCACCATCACATTTCCAGGACACTGGGATACACTGGGTTGACTGAGGACCACAGCTGATTTCATTTACCCGGCATGTTCTCATATCTATTGAAAAAAGTTTAAGTTCAATTTAAGAGTTCTGAAATTTAAGAGCTATTGATCTTGGATTTAGCAGTTGTCCTGAAAGTTGAGTCTGAAAAGTTTCTGCTCTGAACACAGCCAGCATACAATGAAATCATTGGCTCTACCATGGAAGGGGTTATATTAGTCTGTAGTATTCAGTTAAAAAAAAAAAAAGAACTGGAAGCATCTTTTACAAGTATCTCTGTCACAATAGCTTTTATGATTGAACATCACAAACTGTTAAACTGTAGAAAACTATGTAATACACAGTAGTAGGCAAGAGTAAATACAAAGTAAAGTTAAACTCAAGGCTGAAATACAGTGATTGCACCTTAGCATAGGTCCTACTGATAAAGAATGAGGCTTCACAGGTCCCGCAGACCTGTACCCCTTGATTAGGACTGTACTTAAGACCAAGGCTACTAATCTCATAGTCGGAGATTAGTACTTCTGAGCTGGGGAGACAGACAGAAGCAAAGTCAGCCACCTAGTTCCTATGGCTAGCCCTGGTTAACTTGCAAAGTAGCTGTCTTGGAGGATGGTGATCACTCTGAACAAGACACAGGCCTGCAATACTGTGCTTAACATCTCTAATTGTAACAGAAATCTTACATTTGCTATCTTTAGCCAAGTACGAGTGCAGGCTTCCCAGTTCTGAACCCTTTTAATCAGCAGTAAGTCTTGTCAAGACCTTGATGTAGCCAAAGCCAAGCTAGTCCTTATAGAGGTGCATTTCCAAGACAAGTGAAATCTTTTTTTTTTTTAGGAAGCAAACCAGGTGACAAGCAAGCAAGAAGTCAAATGGCTACAACCTGCTGGCTTGCCTGCACTGATTGGCAAGGCACACTTACGGCACAGTTCAGCACTCTCGTCAGACCCATCCTCACAGTCTGGATCTCCATCACACTGCCATCTGTTCGGCACACACTGACCACTGTTACACACAAAGTCAGATTCAGCACATGTCTTCTTCACTGAAAGGGAAAAGGACAGGCACTTTTTTATACCAGATCTCAGTTTTTCTGTTGGTAGCTAGCTATTAGCTACCTCACCCCAGGACACCAGTGCAACAACCTTAGTTCTTCGATGTCTGGTGTTTTCTTCCACCAGTCTAACAATACCACTATTTGTCACTTCCCAGAGAGTTATACAGCACACAAACACTTATATTCCCTAAAGAAAATACTGAAGGACTGCTATTGTTAAAGAAGAGTAGCTAGGTAGGTAGAAAAGCTATGATTTCATTTACACATGAGTAACAGTCTCTTAACAGCTATTTTCAGATTCTGAACTTTATGCTCATTATCAAGGCATTTGACTTGTGTCATTACAGAAGCCTGGTACTATGTAACCCAACTGCGTAACTCAAACAGACCAGCAGTCCAGCCACACCAATGCTAGATATGAAGTCTGTTCTGCCTTGTCTCTAAGTACAGCTAGTCATCTGCCCCAGCCTTCATGTCAACAAAAACCATCAAGTTGGCAGCCAGAGCTAGAACCAGTGTTTACATGAAATGCAGCAGAACCACTTTCACACGTAACAGGACATCTAACCTTGCAATAGCCATCAGCTGCATACTAACAGCAATAAGCTTCTATTGTGTTTTCAAGCAAAAACTGAAAAGAATGTTGCATTTTAGGCAATAACCATCCCAGCAAACAGAGTTTCAGTCATGAACCTCTCTCTCAATTCCAGAAGACTTCCAGGAACTAGGAAAATTCAGCTGCATCATACCAATGCAGTACATCCAGATAGTCCCCCAGCTTTTCTATGCAATTTTTCCTTCTAGTCTGTATTAGAGCTGTAAGAAGTGCTGGTCAGAATAAACATCTCACCAGTTATCCACTTCCTGCTGTTAACCCCTACTGCACACTACAGAATATAGCTGCAGAGGGATTACTGCTGCTTGACTACTTACCACAAGCACTTTCATCACTGCCGTCTGAACAGTCTTCATCACCATCACATTTCCAGAGTAAAGGAATACAGCGTCCATTACTACAAGGGAACTGGGATTCCTCACATTTTGTTTTTGCACCTTCAATGGAAAGAAAAGAATCTGAGCCCCTGTGCTACTTAGCACTATTTCCTTTGTTTCATCCCATACTCAATAAACAGATGTTTTCACACTGATGCCAAGTTCTGAATTATTTTACTGTTGTCACCTTTATGAATCACGACAGTAGAACCAGAAGCTTTCCTTCACCGTACAACTGCAGACATTAAGCAGTATAATGGTTTACCTGTCAGATAGCAGTAAACCAGTCCAGTGTTCACAATACTGAGCTTTCATTTTTAAGGCAGGGTCAAGTTTGCAAGGCAAAGGGACACTCATGAACAGGCTCCTGCTGCCTACAGTCTATCACTGCATTCTAAAAACTCCACAGACTTTGAGAAAGCTGCTTTTAAACATGACTAAATTTCAAATTGGACTGGCATTCCAGTGCTCTGGAGCTCATGTATTACAACCCCAAGACATTTGTAGAGGTGGCTTAGATATCAGCTCTATAGCTGAAAAACATTTTTTCATCGTTTAAGTTACTTCAGTAATAACCCCAGAGTCGCAAAAATTACAGTAGTGGACAGAGTTAGCTCCCACCATCTGACTGTTAACAGCCCCCACAAACAAGGGCGCATAGAGGCATTCCCTGGTAGATGCAAAACGAAGTGCGATGACATATCTGGATTGTTTTCCATTATTAAAGCTAGGTCAACCATAATGCTAAGAGGGCGAGATAATTCATCACTTCTTTCTGGAATTGTCTCGTCTCTAAACTGTTAAGTCTGATTATTAATATGCTTAAGTCAGGTACTCTTTTGTGCATGACGCTTTAAGTGAACTCTCCAGAATATCTTCCATCCTGAAATGGTATGTCCCTGTCCCTCAAGGGAATACACTTCATCTTGAAGCCTTGCTGTAACTGTCAGCGAAAGCAGCAGCATGCTTCTTCAGCAGAGAAGCCAGAGCTGTTCCACCTAATGCTGGCAGGCAAGTGTGTGAGTATATGCATGAGTTTTGGCTGCACATGTCTATGGCACGATGCAAAACTCCTGCTCCTCCTTGATCTACTGTAATGGTGGTGCTCTGTTTCGGCCTTCCACAGCTTTAAGAGGGCATCTAATTTTAGTAGAACTCAACTTGCTATTTTATATCTTCTGTGCATGACATGCAATATGCAAGACAGTTTCCAAATGAAGGGAAGCCAATCCACTTTCTGAAACAGATCCATTTCACATTATATTGCTAGCTTTCAGGCATTAGAAAACAGCAAGCACTGGACAGAGCATGAGCAAGGAGAACAAGGGCAGTTTTACTTGCCAACTGTATAATGTAAATTCGTGCTGTAAGTAAATGATTTGAAATAGCAGCCTATTGAGCTCTGCTGATGTTTCAGCAGTTTTACTGGTTGAGTAAAACACTGACAGAGTCAAGCTGTAATAATTTGTTTTGTGGGAACTGCTTAAGGAGTGCCAGGACAACTGAATATCAGCACATAGACTCTGTACTTCCCTCACTCCTTTTCAGGGTGGGAGTAGTACCAGCAGGCGGTTTCCAACACACAGTTTTTCAGCATTAACACTGCTTGGTCAACAGCTGTCAAACAAGCAGCTTGCCTAGTAGTGCCAGAAGAGAGACCTCAGCCAGCTGAGTGGGTACAGAGGCCACAGCTATCAGCTTGCTATTAGTTGGCATCACCCTACTGTCCAATTGCCTCTAACAGAAGTAGACATCTGCTCGCCTGGTCACACAGCATTCTAGCTATTCCTGTATTACTAGCTAAAACACAAAGTGACTGACTCCTGCTCGTTTTGAGACATTCTTATCCAAGCTTTCGGAGTGGGAACAGCCAACCCTTCCCAAAATAGCACACTAGAGCTATTAGACTAAGCCTGCCACTCAGGAGATCCCAAAATAACTCCCACAGTCTTTAGTTATGCTATTTCAAGCTAGAATAACTTAGTAAAGGCTTGCACAGTATATTGTGACTTATAGTGTAATACCACTTTGACCAAAAACAACAGGGAAGCTACCCACAGAGCTAAGTGGAACAGGAGCTGAGCTGGGAGTTAAAGCCATAACTTTACAATCACTACAAGGAGGCATCCCAAAGAGGTGCTATTTCTCTTGCAGCTCAAAGCAACTACTTTTGTCAGCTGTGAACAAATAAGGAATTGTTAGCACCAAACGCTCCCCCACCAAGGTTATCATCTGTTGCTACTCCTTTAAGATAGCTCTCCAGTTCTGAAGGCCACACTCAGCAAGCTCCAGCTGATCACCACCTTCAATCCCATCCTGCACTAAGCACAGTTCTGCAATGCCAGGCAGACATTTAAGCAAGACGCTACTACTCTAATCCACCATTCTTTGAAACAGCCTCATAGCCTGGCTGCTGCTTCTGTCACTGGCCATCTAGTGATTTTCAGATTGATATCAAACAACCATTAATTCAAAAGCTGTTCTGCATGTGCTGGTCATATATCAGAAGCACCTTCACACCTTTTGACCTCTTTAGGTTAAGTCTTAGGTGGAAGAGGTAGAAGACAAGTAACGACACAGACCAAGTGTAAGAAACATCACTGTACTGTTTCCCAGGTTACCCACTTCTGAGGAACTAACTTACAAGCAGGGTGAAGGAACAGCTACCATTACCAACAAAGTTAAAGCATCCAAAGCTCTTTCTCTTAGCTCTGCCTTAACCACTTGTCTCCACTCCTTCAGCAGATTGTCAGTTTACTTCTCTGAGGCCAGCTAGACATGTGACAGTTGTGAGCTGTCATATGACACCAACTACCAGAAAAGCTTGCAACCGTGATTGGGAAACCCGCACACAGAGGAACAAGCAGAGCCAGCTGCTTTGGGAGGCCACTACTTCAAACTGAATGAAGAAACTCAGAGGACTACAGCTGCCTGCAATGCCTGACTCCTCATATGATTTCTAACTACCGCGCACTAGTGGTCTCAGTGCCAGCAACCTCCAATCTTCATGTTACAGCTGCATAACCAAAGGGCCTGTAGAGAAGGCAATGGGAGCAATGTACAGGTCAGGAAATGGAGGCATGGTCTGAACATACGCTTCTTTCTCATTTACACGGGGAGAACTACGAGGCAGTCTCCCGGTGGGGTCCTACCCAGCAAACCCCCGTCTGAACTGCAGCATGCTGCTGGGACTACAAAGCCTAACTCTCTGTGAGCACGTGTTGAGAACACAACCAAAGCCAAACACTTCAGAGCACTGGTCAGCAGATTATGGCACACTGCTCAAAGTGGTACAACAACGCACATCAACTGCCCACCACCCACCTAGAAGAGCAGCTCTGACCTCAGCTCCCGGAGAAAGAGAGAAGTCTGTTCACTCACTGATTATCCCTCCAGTCAAAAGGAAGATGATTTTAATGGACCACGCAGCTAGCTCAACGTTCAAGTTCCACTGCTGCAGAGGTAACCACACCGACACAGGCGGCAATCACCGTCTGAGCTACCTGCGAGGGCTACCAGCTACCTGCGAGGGCTGCAGCGCGGGCAAGGCTCAACCTCGCCGCCAGGTGGAGATCCCCCACGGTGGTTCCAGCTGGCCCGAAGCGAGCCACGCCAGCGCCGCTGGATGCCACCAAGCCAAAGTTGCCGAGTAGTTTGACAACCCCTCCGGCACGGTGGGCCGTCCCGGAGCTTCGCTCCCCGCAGCCCAGCGCGGAGACCCTCCCTCCCCGCCGGGCATCGCCAAACCTCCCGCAGCAGCGGCGGCACCGCGGCGCCCCGGGGCGGGGAGGGGCGAGCCGGCCGCGGGCTCGGGCCCACCCGCAGCGCCCCGTGCGTGCTTCGTCCGCCCGTGGAAGCGGTGCCGCGCGGCGGAGGGTGGTGGCGGCAGGCAGAGCCCGGAGGCCCCGCGCTTCCCCTCCTCTCCGCGGAGCCCCAATCCCCCCTGCACAAAAGAAAAAGCACCCCTCAGCCAGACAACGCGCGCACACACACACACACAAACCAAACGCAAAACGACCGAAAGGGGTGAAGGGGAAGAAGCGATCGCGGCGGGAGCAGCCCCGGCGGTGCGCGCCCAGCCCCCCGCGCCCCGCACTCACCGTCGGTGGCAGCCAGCAGGCAGCCGAGGGCGAGCAGCAGGCAGAGCGCAGCGCAACGCGGGAGCGCCCACCGCCGCGCCCCACAGCCGCCGCCGGCCACCGCGCTCCGGTCTCCACGCTGCCGGCTCGACCGCATCGCCGCGGGGACGGAGGGAGAGAGGGAGGGAGGAGAGGCGGGGAAGGCGGGCGTGCAGACGCCGCGGTCAGAAAGACGACGAGGAGAGGAGGGAGCCGGAGACACGCACGGGGGGAGGGTGTCCCCGCGGCGCTCTTATACCAGCTGCCCGGCCGCCCTGCGCGGCCGTGGTGACTCACGGCGCCGCGCCGGGCCCCGGTTGGCTCGCCAGCGCCGCCCGCCCCCGCTTCCTCCTCCGCGGCACCTGCGGCCGCGTCGGCGTGCCCGCACACCGGCTCGGATCGGCGCGGTGAGTGGCGGCGCGGTGCGGTGCGTGCCGCGGGCTGAGCTCCCCCCGCCCCCCTTCCCGGGCTTCCTCCTGCGGGCAGAGGCGCGCGGAGCCGCTGCCAGCCCCTGCGCGTGGCCGGCGGTGGGGGCAGCCCGGTGGGAGCGGGCCGTGCCGGGCAGCGGCTTGCGGCGGCTTTGTTCCCGCACGCGCCGATCCCGCGCCCCGCCGCAGGGAGGGGGTGTTGCTGGGCCCTCCGTGCTGGGCAGCACCGCGAGGCGTGCCGGAACACGCGCCGAGGGACGGCTGTCGCCAAAAAAGCGTTTGTTGAGTTTGGTGTCCCTTCGCCGCCCGCTCGCCTGCGTGTTTCCTCCCTCCCGCTGCAGAAGTTGGCGTAAACGAAGCGGGCGCTGCTTTTTGAAGAGGAAAATCGCTACTTCTGCATTCTGAGATCAGGGATTGCAGTTAGTAATTGCACGAAATGGTATGCCGGAGTCGTGTGTATTACAAGCTTAACCTTTTATTTTAAGAAGGAGAATTGGTGGTTTTGTTCTGCACGTGTAACCTTTTGAACATCCAATTATATCGTGGCGAATGAAAGAAAGAAAAGATGGATCCTTAAAAAGCAAATGTCAATTTGTCCATGGCACCATTAAAATTTACAACTGAGTCCTGGTGATTCTGCTTCGTATTTGCTTTTGTAGTCACACTGTTTCACATCGATAGTATGTTCTATGCGCTTTGTATCTCGGTGGAAACGCAACCTCAGTGAGCTTCTTCGTCCAAAAATGACTAAGGAACAAGGTGTGTTTTTTTTCTTTTGAAGTGAAGTCTTGAGTTAAACTGATATTCGTGTGGGGTACTTGTTGGTCACTTTCAGTTATGGAATGATTTCTGGAATGAAGCGCTGTTTGCTGTTCCATGCTGCTTAAATGTCATGACATATTTCTTTATATGTTGTTTGCAGATGGAGCCCTACTTGAGTCATATCCAGTTGTGTCGTGATTCCACTGGAGCCAAATCACACCACTGTATTAATGACTCTGGAGTGGATTATCTTGCATTGGCATGCAACATATGCATCATCCAGGCCATCCAAATGGGCAAGTGGTTGATATTGCAGAGACTTATTAAAAAAGGGCAAGATTTAATTTCATGTAAGAGGAGTACACCTGGAGATTGTATTTCTAATGCATTGATAAATGCAAAGGGAGCACTTTGTTACGTTTACCTTCCTACAGCCCTTCTTCCTCGCGGCCTCAGGGGCAGGGTGGAAAAGCCTCTGCTTTCTCATTCTGCCATGACTGCTACAGCCATGTCCTTGCAAACATATGCTGCTTCGAACAAGAAAAATGTATTATGTACAAGCGGGTTGACTGGGGTCCTCAAGAAGATGGCTTAGTTTAAGCAGTACTCTGAAAACATAGTTCTCTTTGCAGAACTTCTGCATGACAAATTGTCTTCAGTCGGGTGCTCACTGTTGCGTGGTCTGCTGTACTCTAGTCTGAACTTCATTTTCACAAATGCCCTGTTACAATTACAGAAATATTTCATGAGCTAAGTGCAGCAGCACACAGCAAGATCCCAGTTCCACAGCAGTACACAATTAGATATAACTTAGTATATGCTAGAGGTTAATGGTCTTGCTTATTTGTCTATGGGAGGTATAGATTCACTTGAGGGGAGAAGAGTGTCCCCTGCATTATCCATCCCTTTCTACATCTAACCATTTGGACTTCTAGGGCAGAAAGTATGGTAAATACTTTTTTTTGTTTGTTTGTTTTTTAGTGTTTTCAGTAAGTTAAAATGCAGCTGGATGTGCTCAAGTCTGAACATTTGGTGTTATCTTCAGAAGAGGATCTTTGACTGAAGAGGTCTCTCCCCTCCTTAGCATCCTCACAGGATCCCTGCCTGTTTAAGGAGGGGCATGGAGCCAGCCACCTCTTATATAGTGACCTCTGTGCCCTGGGAGCCAGGAAACGTCTGCATGGAGGTTCTGTGCCTTGGCACAGCCATAGCCTTGCAGAGGCAGGCGGTGAAAGGGTTTGTGGTGCATTCTGTGAGCAGTGTGTGGCTTTGGCCATGTATGAGTATTCAAGCCCAGATATATCTATACAAGAGAAGCAGAATAAAGCAGTGTCTATTGCGAATACACACACCTGTGAGAAAAGCAGCCCTTCTCTGCTACTGATAATGGAAGGGCAGAGCACCCAGGGGAGCCTGAAGTTCAGTAAGAGTGCCAAAGCTTGCAGGGAGAGTGAGATGGCGTTTTTAGTACTGATACCTTTCATCATCTGCCTGAGAAATGCATGAACATTGCTTTGTTTCTTTGTGTAGCTCTGAGTCTCTTTCAGTTCTTGCTGCATCTTTTTGAGTGGAACTTCTTCAGCTATCAAGAGGTCAGGCAGCCACAAGTGCAAGGTGGGTGAAAAGGTGGGAGCACAGGATGGCATCAAGATGGAGAGCTGGCATTGTCACCGTTGTTCTGAAAGGTCCTGTAGCCAAGAGCAGTCTCAGAGAGTGCTCCCCTTGCTCACGTAACCAGCATATGTCTGTCAGCTGTTACTCACGTTACTACGTATCTGCTATGATGTTATTAATTGCGCACTATAAATACACATGATGTGCAGAGCATAGGGTTAATGTTTCCAAAAGCTTTTAGGCATTATCCAGGGCTAACATGAGACTGTCTGAGAGACCAGAGAAAAGCATTCAGAACGTTTATTTCTAGTTGTGGCTTCTCCTGCAGTACTGAGCAGGCAGTTTCAGTGAAGCTTCATCAGATAGGAATTTTTTTGCCACAGATTTCATCATTTGGGATGAGAGGACCTGCTGTCTTTGTGGGGTATTCTACACATGATCTGTTCATATGTGCGAGGAACTGTAGAGAGCCAAGTGGTACTGGGTATTGAATTTTATAAATAACAATTTTATAGATGATGCTTCTTTTAGACAGGTCTTCACATCTCCATTTTGTTTAATGCGCTATTACCAGTAAACATTTATGAATATTTGGTAATGTCCCTTGGGAAAAAAAAGCTGGAAAAGATTGCCTAGAAGCTTTGTGAACCAGCCAGGCATTGCCTTTGCCTTGGAAAGTGACCCCAGTAAGTGGAAATGGTATAACGTTGATTTACCTTTTGGGAATTCTGATGGATATAAGGACCTAGAAACTTTGCAACATCAATTCACCTGAAAATGCCTTTGGACTTACAGTAGGCCTGGATTCTTTGGGATAGTTGGCTGTTTTTATTATAGAATGTAAAATCAAAAGAGAAAATAAAGGATATGAAGGGGCCTTCTGGAGTTGATATAATCTGTGTGAACTCAGTGTGTTTGATGTTCCTTTATCTTTTTGCCTTAAAGACCTTACAGTCTCCTTTCCAAATGAGTTCCTGAAGCACTGGGATTACTAGTTCACCCTCTGGTTTTAAATCAATGAGACTTTTGCCTCCACTTCCTTTGGTGAAGGACACAAAGTGAGAATGTGTCTGCAGCAGTAACTTAATCTTATAAAGAAAAAGAAAGTCTCAGAGGGAGAGAAAGTAACAGCCACATATCATGGGATAGCATCCTGCCATAGGATCGCTTGCAAAAATATTGTCTTCACAAATGTGCTGCTATCAAAGATATCACTTGCTCATAAGATCGTTTTATGCCTGAACTGACAGTAATTGAAGGAACTGTTCTTGTGGCTGCGTTTTTGAAGTGCAGAGCCAGGATCTATATAACTGACCTTAGTGGAGCTGTACACAGCCTAAGAGAGACAGAATGCATCCTTTGGGAATAATACAAAATAGGTATGTGCATGAGTCCCTCTGCCCCACATCATTTCATACCTGTGTCAGAGGGACAAATTGCCCTCCCCTCCCCT
>JAPSGF010000114.1:622179-835228 GCA_035772895.1 Perdix hodgsoniae | reverse complement strand
CAACAAATTATATGGAACCCTTTATCATTGTTAAAAATGCTACCCAGGTCTGTGTTGTGTGTTTTCTGTGCAGCTTGAGAAAATACAGCGATAATAACAGAACTTCAGCACACTGCAATTTACAATACACCGTTCCCTTGTTGTTCTTTGGATATCTAACAAATAGGAATATAAGACTGACAAACATATCCCCCTATCCTTGCCATTAACATCATCTGAGTTATAAAGATGAGGCAGACAACTGATGTGTTGTTCTTGATTTTAATACAACTTCTTATGGTACTTTGTTATCATTAGGGGTACAAGAAACTTGGGAGGATGTTAGGATATGCTTGTCTCTGTTGGATGCATTCTTCAACATTGGATACAATCTTTGGCCATCATGAAGTGAAATTTCCTGATTTCTTTGAGGACGTTTTTTTTTTTCCTCTGTGATGTGGATTACCCATTTTTTTTTGGGCAGGGTTTTCTCTGACTAAGGCTCTAGCATGTGTAATACGAACAGTGACACATTTTATTTAGTATTACAGTATTGGAGGATGTCAAAGAAGTTAAAGTGCTAATGTGCTTTGCACATTTTTTACAAACAATGTCCTCTGTCAGATCCAAAATTTCCTTTTTTTTTTTTTCTTTTTCCCACTAGCACATGGTAACATTTCAAATATGGTGGGAAAAGGGGATGTGGGACAGAGTGTGGCTACAAAATACAGCTCAGATCATTTGGCAGCTGTGTCAGTACTTGAAGTTTTTATATCTATTTTTGGAAATAAGATATTCTTTCATAATTCCCTCACGTGACATGCAATGTGAATTCCAGTAATAAGCTAAATAGCTGATATCAAAATTTATTTTCAATATACATAAGTTGCTCTGAAGGCTAGGCCTCCTATTTATTTCTGTGGACACTGCAGTGAAGAGCACAATAACACTATTTGATAGAGCAAATTCTCAGCGACAAATCACTGTTTTTCAGCACTCACCACTATGAGCTGTGCGTTTTCGTCAGCTATGAGCAAGAGCCTTCATGCTGCTCTTGTAACAATCTGCACCAGCAGAAGTGGGTCGCAGTGTCAGGAGTGACCCACAGCTGCCACTCCTGAAATGCACCACTCACAGCTCAGCAAGCATCAGTGAATGTCAGTAGGTGCCATTTTTTTTCCGCATTGAGAGATTCAGCAACACATCTTTGCTTCGTCCACAGTTCCACGTCGGACGCCATTTTGTCAGAGTGCCCCTCTGCCACCATCTGTCACACGGCAACAACATGCATTGAGACACTGGTGGGAAGGTTCAACCTCTGCTGCCGTGTCACCAACGTCTGCCTCTGACATAAGTGGACCAACGTTATAAAATAGGAACTGAGCTATATTCTGGGGAGTTTTTCCTGCGATACCTACTTCTATTAATAAAGGCGTTCGCTAAAATTCATCCAGAAGTAAATATTTGTAAAGTCTTCTGTTGGAAAATAAAGAGGAATTTTAAGTTGGTTTGCATTTTCTTCATTTGTGCACATGAGCAATAGCGATTTTGTGGCAGTACACACACATCTGATATCTGTGTTCCAAAACTGTGTTTGGTGTGGCAGGATATGAATACTTACATTCTTTGGAAAGGATGGAAAATGGTGGTGCATATTAAAAATAACAAACAGAATCGATTTATATTTCAGGTTTTGTTGTGCCTGGAGAGTATGGAAACTATGATGAGGAATAGAAAAAAATGTCACTGAAGAGTTTGCAATGGACCACTGTGTTCTTGAATACTAACAGGAAGGTTTCTTAATTGGATAATGAGGTGATTAGGGTGTAACTGCAGATACGTGAAAAGAAATGTTATATTCCCTTAACACAAACCCATGAACAGATAATTTGTAACATTCTGGAGACATTCAAATTTGTAGAATAATGTGGAAAAGATTACAGTCTGAATATTGAAAATTCCCAACAGGTCTTTATCTGAAAAAAACAGTAGCAAGCGTGAAAGAGAATTGTTCCTCTGTAGAAGGGCAAGCAGTGGAGAGCTCTACTGAGGGAGTTCTCTGTGCTGGTCAGATAGGCTGTTCTGCTTGGCAGTGAAAAAGGAGTAAACTAAGGGCATGGATAGTGAGACACAATGGGCTCATCAGTTATTCAAAGTGACAGTGGACTGTGTCTTCCATGTCCCATGGTTGCTGCAAAAATTATCTGTTGACACACTGTGTGTTTTTCCTACTCATACTTTAAATGCAAATTTCCTTTCTCATCCCTCAGGGTGTTGTAAACTCTTGCCATTTTCATTGACTAGCTCTTTCTCTTCCCATTGTGTTTGAGTTTCACAGTCTTTTTTTGGATACCATCATCTGAGAGGGGGTGGAGTATTTGACAGGAAAGTGGTCAAATTTTCTGATGCAGGTGGTGTTTTGCAAAAAGTGGCAGACAGATTTACAACTGAGGAAGTGCAGTATAATAGCACTTCCTTTAAATTTCAAATTACTCTGAAGTTTATCACCGCCGGTGTCTTTAAATTTATATACAAGATATTATTGTTCTACATGTTGAAAAGTTGTTTGATTCTGCTTACAAGGGAATTGCTCCTGTGAAATGAAATGATGCCATGAAATCCTGATTCTCTATTTAGAGAATATAATGTAAATCTGTCTTTTTATAGGAATTGAATGGACTCTAGCTCTCGTTCTGCTGATTGAAATTCTGCTTTCTTGAGCCTGGGCTATTTTAGGACATACCTGGACAGGGGAGATATAAATATATTTTATTCCTGTAAGGTCAATTATTCCCTTGTTGCAAATGTTTTCAAAAGGGGAAGCATCTGTTTATAATATTAGGCAGAAAGCTAGGAGGGAAGGTTAAGTCTAGTCTGGTGTCATGCTGTGTAAGTCATAAGGAAGCCATAAACTGATTGTGCATCATGTTGCAATCCTTCCCAGGATTGTTTGGTGGCAAAGAATTCCCTGGTAATTTTTTTTTCCTACTTCTTTCCCAGTAAGTTTACTGTAAACTTTGTCAAGGTTTACCTGAATGTCTTGCTCCTGGGATACCTAATTATTTCCTGCTTTTTACACAGAATTAATTTCTGATCATTTTGTTTCTTGTTTTTCTGTTACTTGACATCCTTCTCTCCCTGCTCTCATTCCTCTTTCCTCTAAACCAATCTAGCAGAACTTTGAGGCACTCTATTGGTGATAGCAGTACCTGTCACCGGTGGAATGCCAGGTGATAGATCATCAGCCTGTCTCCCAGCTTGAGTCCAACTCTCTCAAGACTGACAAAACAGAAAAGTAGGTTGTATTGAAGGGTGTACAGAGTTCTAGAGAGGCTCTCATTCCAGCCCTTTAGTATTGATGTTAGTACTCTCCTTGATAGAAAAACCTCGACTCTGCCTCTTTTCCGGTTTCATTTGACATTTCCATAGTCTCTGTTGTAGGTATTCACCTCACCTCAGCGTTTAAAGTGCGAGAGGTGGAAACTTACCCACTAACTGAATAATCAAAGAAGAGAGGTGACTTCTGCATGGCAATTCATAGATTTTTAAACATTTTCTGCCTTTCAGTTTGGGGTTGATTTTCTATTATGTGCGTTATTCAACTTTGGGTCCTTAATTTTATTATCTACTTTCTAATTTCTGTGGCTACATTGTTGGTGATATCAAATAAATTGGTCTGATGGCTGATCACAGGTTATTAGTAACCTTTTTAACTGAATATTTTCTCATCATGTTCTTTTCAAGGTGTACATTCCCATCTGACATTTCTTGTACAGAATTGCCAGGATTTTCTTCTTAACTAACAGTTTCATGTGTAGGGTAATCAAATGCTTTGCTGGGTTCCATATGGACTAAGTCTAACTATTTTGCTGAAAAAATCAGACTGCTTATGGAAAAATGGACTCAGGTGAGCTGAGCACAATCCAATTCTGATAAATCCACATTGTGTTTTCTCCCATTTCCCAAACATATTCAACTTTATGTTATCTTCCATTTTGTCTTAAAACCTTGTATGCTACTGAACTCAAACATTAGATCTCCCTGAGAAGTTCTAGGAACTCTTCTTCCTCAAATACACTGTTCGTTTTGTTCTCCTGTAGCATGTGTCCTAGGACAGAGTCTGTCTACTCCACTGCAAGACCTGCAGAGTTTCTGCTTCATTTTGGTGATTCCTGTTCTTCCATTAGCCATACTACCCTTGACTGTATAGTCATTATTTCTGTTGAAAAATGTAATCAAGTATTAGTGTAGTGATAGAGTTACACTTACAGAATCTTTAATTTTGGTATCATATGCAACACATACGTAACACGTTTTCATTTTTATTTATTAGTATATTTGATGAGCATTTGAAGCAATTCCAAACTCCTTTAAACCCACCAGTTCTCTTAGTTTTTCAATATGTAATGTTTTACAATGGAAAATTAATTCTATGTATCATTTTATTTGTGTTTAAGTGAATCAGCTTATGATCACATAGGTCAGATCTCATCTTCATTTCTGAGCTGAAAACGTTTATGGAAAAGAAATCTAAAGCTGAACCATAGCAGTATGGGTTATGCTACTTGTCAAGAAATTTACTATCAATCGAATCCAGAGATTGTCAGCACTAACACCTGTCACTAGTATTTGTTCTCTATGTAGAAGTTTAACTCTTTGCTAATAATATGCTGTCCTGACACATCTCTCTCACTTGTAACACTACAGAGCTGTCTCTATCTGTTGGCTCCAGGAGAGCCCTCTTTTTCCAGGCTTATTTTGATTGAATCAGGTTTTTTTTTCCCCATCTTTTCCACTGAAGTCTATCACATCATTAGTATGCAAGATTCCTATACTATCATAACCATTATCTCTACATGAGCACTTTAAAATGTAAGCCCATACCCTTTTAAAGCTGTGTTTTTGCAATTCCATTATGTTACTATTCTTCTTTGGAGATGCATTTTGTCCCAGTCTCTGTAGTCAGTGTTAGTCATTTCATGACCAACACGGTGTAATGTCAGTATACAGAAAGTATACAGACAGTGTATAGAAAGATAAATCTTATTTGCATATAAGGAATGACTCCTAGGATTTTGCAACTGCAAAATCTGTTTGTTTGTTTGTTTGTTTGTTTGTTTGTTTGTTTCTTAAAAAAAATGTAGTGGTGAAGATGCTGAACAAGCACCTCAGTAGACCTAGGTTCAATTTATGGCCTGACTCTTTAAAAGTCTTTTCAAATATTCTTTGGGCAGCTCCTTTTTTCTATCCCTCGTTGTCTGGTAAAACAAAGATTAAAGTGCTTTGCAGTGTATGAAGGCATGTCTAGGGGTTGTACTTACTAATGATTGGAAGTGCTCAAGTAATTCAGTGGAAACATTGTGGAAATAGAAACAGTCTACAGCTGTACATCTTCAATTCCTGGGTGGCTGGATTTGGAGAACAGCAGTTAATATATTTTTAGTTATGAGTAGAAAGTTAGTAGATTGTGCAAGATCCTGCACCTCCACTGGGGCAGTCCCAAGCACAAATACAGGTTGGACAAGGAGTGGCTTGAGAGCAGACCTGAAAAGTATGGGGGTTATCAGCTGATGAAAGGTGGAAATTTATGCTTGCAGCCCGCAAGGCCAACTGTATCCTGGGTTGCATCAAGAGAAGCGTGACCAGCAGATTGAGGGAGGTGATTCTGTCCCTCTACTCGGCTCCCATGAGATTCCACCTGGAGGACTGCGTCCAGTTCTGGGGCCTTCAACACAAGAAGGACATTGAGCTGTTAGAGCAAGCCCAGAGGAGGGCCACAAAGAGGATCAGAGGGCTGGAGTACCTCTTCTATAAAGACAGGTTTAGAGAGAGCTGGGGCTATCAGCCTGGAGAAGAAAAGGCTCCTGAGGGACTTAATAGTGGCCTTCCAGTACCTGAAAGGGACCTACAGGAAAGCTGGGGGGGAATTTTTATGAGAGCAAGTAGCAACAGGATGAGGGGAAATGTCTTTAAACTGGAAGAGAGTAGATTTAGACTAGGTAACAGGAAGATGTTCTTTACTGTGAGGGTGCTGAGATACTGAACAGGTTGCCCAGTGAGGTTGTGAATGCCCCCTCCCTGGAAGCACTCAAGACCAGACTGGATGGGGCTTTGATCAACCTTATTTTGGTTGATTAGAGGGAGGTGTCCCTGCCTATAGCAGAGGAGATGGAACTAGATGAACTTAAAGGTCTTTCCCCTCAAACCATTCAATATTTCTATGATTATTTATTTATGAATGAAAATCTGGGAAGACTTTGAATAATCTGGCAATTCTATCAATAGGCCAGCAGGTAGTAATAAAGCAAATTATTAAAAAAAAAAAAAAAAAAAGGCTGAGAAAATCTATTAAGGTTGTTCCCACAGATAGATGGAAGCCTCTATGATATTTAGCCAATCTTAACTGTGCTATTCTTAATGCTTTCTTTTATTAAAGCCACAATTATTTTATGTATTCATACTGAACTGTTTTTACAATAAACTTTGCAGTTGTCTTTCTTAATTTTTGTTATTATCGAGGATTTTGGTAATTTTTAGGGAAATATTCCTCATGATTTAAATTTTAAATTCATCTTAATATGTGTAAAAGGAAATCACTACCACCCTGATAGATATAAACACGTTTTTCTTTTTTAGAATTCATTTTAAGAATGATGGTCTGTCCCCATGTTTTGCATCATGAGAATGAAGAAAAGACAATATTTGTGACATGCCTTGAATAGTTCGAGCTTTGCTCTTAGAATTCTATGTTTAAAATGTGTGAATTGCCATTTGAAAACTATGTTATCAAGGCCTTCATAATCTGTCACTGTCACATAAAGCACACCCGCAATTTCCCAGGTTCATGTAGCTGTAATCTTGCCATGTTTAGAACGGTGAATGAAATCTAGTCCCCATAATGTTAAAATTGTTTAAAAAATGAGGTAGATACAAAGGTAGCAATGGATGATAACATGAAAGTAAAATATATTGTAGAAAAAGGATGCTCAAGGAGCTGTATCAGATGCGGGACCTGAGAGATTTGCAATAACAGACTATAAATAATTGCAGCAGTAATAGTATAAATGAAATAAGGGAATTATTCACATTCTCAGAAGAAGCAAAGACAAGGTGCAATGGCCTGAAGCTGGAATGGAAAATCTCAACTCACTAAGGAGGTGTTTCTAACAGTGATAGTAATTGGACAGTGAAACAAAAAACAGTGCAGCGTCACTGTAGATGGGCTACTGGGGCTAAGGGCATTTCTGCAAAGTGGAGCTTGACAGTCTAGGTGACGTAGGCAAGATTTCCAGCTGCTATAGTCATTTTAAGAGTTTGCAAAAGCTAATCTGCTTTTCTACATCATCTTAATTAAATTCCCATTCTTCTACAGCTGCCAGTCACGTTCTTCCAACAAGATGCGCTGGGATTCATTCTGCAGCCAGGATTGTGATTGCTGGAGATTTCAGTGAGAAAAGGGTCACACTCACTGCGTGAAATTAATAAAATTGAAATTTATATTGAGTGTGTTTTCTGTGTGCTGTTTTTCCCAGCATGTCCTGACAAGCCAAGGGTTAATATTGGAGCAAGATCCCCACTTTCATCAGCCGACTCATGGTGGCTGGAATCTGCTGTTTCTTATTTAATTTGCAGGAAGTGAATTCTGTGTTTCCTGCTGAAATGTTGTGCTCCACATATATCTATAATTTAAGCTTTACAACAGACAGCCCAGTAGAAGAGCTTGTGCAGAGTAGCCTGAGGGACAGCCCACAGGACTGGTTCAGCAGGAAAGCATTTGCCATGGTAATCTGTCCTGGTTTTTTACTGACTACATTCTGCCTCACTGCTTGATTCAGTCCTGACAGTGTTTTATTTGTTTTCACCCTGAATGTGGTTATTGCCTTAGAAATGGCTCTGGAGGAATCATCTCCAGGAACTGTGCATCCCAGAGAGGAAGCCTTGGTGGCTAAAAAACAAATCAGCTTTAGGGTAAGCACATAGATTTTCATAGAATCACAGAATGGCTTGCGTTGGAACAGACCTTAAGGATCATTCAGTTCCAGTCACCCCCCACACACAAGCAGGGACACCTTTTACTAACTGAGGTTGCCCAGGGCGCATCCAGCCTGGCCTTGAGCGCTTTCCCAGGCACCCTGGTCAAACTCAAGCATTTCTACAGATGGGACCAAACCCCCACACCAGGTCCTGAAAGATGTGATGGTGAATTTCTCCTGTGCTGATATGAATCACACTTTCTAACCAAGTCCCTAACCTAAGTTTTACCTGAACCCGACTTTAAAGAAAAGTGGATACAAGTAGTCTCTATGCAGTTTCTGGCATGCTTTTTGCCAATTACATTTTAAAACCAATTATTTAATGAAGTAAATAGTTTTTATGTCTGTTCTTAACACTGCGGTTTGAGTACTATATTTGGACCGCCAGTAGAAACATCTCGCTGCTCACTTCAACAGTTAAGGAATTTTGTATGTCTAAATCCAGGCCCCTGGTTTAGCAGAAGTTTCTATTTTTCACTTTCTTTGCTGGAGTAACAGTGACAATAACAACTCCTAATTGATTGTTTAGTCGCACCTTGCTGAATGCATGCCGGGCAGCTGCCTGGCTGTAGCTAACTGCTGCGGTTCTGCTGCTCCTGTGGATGTGAATGTAGCAACAGACTTTCTCCCCAAGCTTCAGCTATCTGTATGGGGAAAGTACATAAATGAGTATGGAGGTGGGTCAGCCCAAACAAAAAGTGCTTCTAAAAGAAATATTTGTAAAGCTACAGCGTAGCTGCTGTTTAGACACCTAAAGCTGTAAGTGAGTAGGGAATTGTAACTCTGACACAGCTAACTCTTAGTATTTGTTATTATTTTATGACAGTTTTAAGAACTAGTGATAACAGTACATAAAATCATAAAATCTTCATCTAGCTTTTTCATGGGTCCAGTGACACTCTTACCAGACTTGGGGGTAAGCAAAGATTGGCGCTAACATTTGCCTGTATTAACTGGCATCTGGGTATGTGCAGCTGGAGGTAAGCAGTTCAAGGCAGACTTATAGAAACACTGGGTTAGAAGGGCCTCTCCAAAGCCATCTGATCCACCTGCTTCCTTTAGGGAAGGCTGTGATATTCCCACGTCATTCTTGGCAGATGTTTGCCTAATGTGTTTTTAAAGCCTTGCAACAAAGCAGACTCCACTCCCGCGACTAAATACTATTGACTCTTTAGTTTACCCACTGTTTTCTTCCCTGTATTTAAGAGGAATTAAGCTTTACTGGGAGAAATTAACAGTATTCTAAGCATGCTACATTTAGTTGGTCACACTTGGAGAGAAATGAGAGGCTCTGAGTCCATCTTTGCCAATTTAAATTACGCATTCTTGGTTAAACAAGCCAAATGTTCCACAGAGCCTGCTTATCTTAATGTATGGAGCAGTTTTCAAGGACACTTAGCAGAGAGCTGGAAACTTCAGCTTACAGCTGCTCTGTGAGGCAGAAGCAGCCCTAGGATTACGAGCTAATTCGTCTTAAGAATTGATCTAAATGTGAACGGGCCAAAAAGTCATGCTGAAAGTCAAAGGATCCAGTCCCTTGTGATCTTGGTGGCCAGTGTGTGCACTGCTGGCTGAGCTCTGTGCACATACAAGCCATGGCACGGTAGGTGATGAAATCTGCTACCAGAGGGCAGTGGATAGGATTGCTGCCAGCTCGCTTTTTCCCTGTGTGCTCAGGCACTGGGGCTCATCTATACAATGGTCCAGTAGGTGGAGGGGCTGGGTCCTGTCCAGGTTTCTGCCTGTCTTCTGCAATTGCTCCCATTCCAGTTTTATGTGGAATTATACTTTTTCACTAATAGGTAATAGGAACAATAGCAAAATAAACCAGCAAATACTTTTGCCACTCTGCAGGATCTCAAAAATTATTTTCAAATGGATGATTCACCTGGTAACATACCCAGGCCTGGACAGCAAATCCCCTCTGCACTGTCTTGGTTTTACAGAATATATGAACATCTCTGTTCCTCCTCACTCCCACCTTTTGCAGGTGGTGTGTCCAGCGAGTTCATTGAGAAAACAAGATTTTTGACATGGAGACTTGAACATTCCATGGTGTGTGTGCAGGTACAGTATGGTAATACTGAGCTCACAGACAAACTTGCTGTTGTGTAGAATTTTCTATTCCAATGGTGAGCCTCATACCTCCAGTCTGAATGGCCACATTGGGTAGTTCTTGATAGAGTTTGCATCACCAGAAAGATGCCTGAGATTGTTGTCTTCAGTGTTAATGGGAGAAGGAAGTACTTATCTGAGCACCTGCTTTTCTAAATTATATGATTTCTTTGTATTTGCTTTCATTAGATGACTTGACATAAAGATAAAGCATTCTGCTTCAGCCTGGATTCCTGGAGCTGAATTGTTATCAGAAGCAGAATTGCATAGGAATGTACATGGTAGAAGAACAATAGATCCATTATGACCTACTAACATTGTAATCTAATTTAGGTTTCACAAAGACCTACATATTAACATCCAGCACAGTTGAATAGCTGAATGTGTTTTTATAATACCAAAAAAACAAAACAAAAAAAACCCAAACAGTTTGAATAGATCTTTCTTAGTTACACCGCTTAGCCAAGATTTGTTTTATTTTCATTTTTTATTTTTTATTTTTTTTTCCTTATTTAAGTTTAAAAAGATTTAAAAGCATACAATGATGAAAAATGTTTTTTTAATTTAGGAATGCCCCCACAGTTCTTTTTCTTGAAGCACTGAAGACATAGAAGAGCCTTAATTTATTCATAATGGCCTAGATTAAGGGTAATGGTGTAACTGCAGTGATCAGTCATGGCCTATATCACAAGCTGAACTGCTCACAATCTCTAATGCATTTCCCAACACAGATGCAATAGGAGGTAGGATGCTCTACTTTGCTTCTATTTTACAGGTCTGGGGACCTGAAGGCATAGCTTAAACAACCTTCCAAATGCCCTGGCGGGATTTCTGTGACAGAGCAAACACTATGGGCAACTGAAGCTGTGTTCCTCGCTTTCCCAGTCTAATGACTGGGAAAATGCCCTAGGGAATTGGTTCACTTGCACATATGGGCTATATTATCCATACTCTGCTCTTACCCTCCTTGGAGGTGGTGGGAATCAGTACTTTTATGTAACAGGTTCCTCACTGTTCTCACAGATTTCTCTCCTTTACTGTTGAAGATGTCTCCTAGGGATATACTTTCTAAGGTATTTAAGTGAGTTAGAATAAAGGTACCCAGAGGAGATTCAAACATCAAATTTGCTTTGCTTGTTTAACTGTTGTTTAAATGAGCAACATAGATTCCTTAGTCAGACAGACAATTTAATAATGCTCCTTGCTCATTGTAATGAAAATCTGAAAATTGGTCCTTCAGACATATCTCTGTTATGTATGCAGTGTGACAGCTGGTTCTTTCTTCCTTTCCAGGAAGGGGGAAGTATTGATCGGGTTGTTTTTTTTGCTATTGGATTCTGGGTAGATGAGGTGTCTCCTAATTTCATTGTGCCAGTTGATATGCTTTAATCCATTTTTGTGCCAGGAGTTGTTCCAGTTGTTTAAAGACACATCAATAATGACACCTTTTACGTAAGTTTTGCTTTCACAGTGTCCAGTGTCAAAATTCTTAATGCAATTTTAAACAAGCTGTTATGAATACTGAGGAGGTTGCAATAAATGTAATGACCAAAAATCTGGGCAGTTCTGAAAAAGAAAGAAGAATCTGCTCATGACCAAATATGTATGAAATGAAATATGTCCTAGCATCATATCTTAATGTTAGCTACTCTTAACACAGGTAGATGTTACATGGTAGAGGCACAGAATTATTTCATGATGTGGTCAGAAAAGTCCTTGAATTTCTTGTTGGTATGTTAGATGTCTTGGTTGTATACTTCCACTACACAAGGAAAATCCAACATTTCATGCAGATAGATGCTTGCAGGCCAGACGTAAATTGTCAGAAAATCTGCCTAAGGTACATGGTATGGTGTGCCTTTTCTCCATTGGAAGTACCACACTTCAATTATTATCCAATTACTCAATAGTGGACTAATTTCCCTCTTCGGCATTGATTTTTAGATTTGCCTTTCCTGCTCTAAGTACTTTCTAACATCTAACAGCTGTCTTTTTCTGCTTTGCACTTTGTATAATCTATTACTCTTCTGTATAGACCTTGGGTTTGCTCTGCAGTTTGGTTTTCCGCACTTATTTTGCTTTTTATTTGCATGACTTTCATGTCCTCAGAGGTATAGAGCATTATGACATTAAGCTTTGTCAATAATTTTATATAGAGAAGAGAGAGGGTGAGAAGGAGTGAAAGAGCGAATTTAAGTTCCAATTGTAGACACAAAACTATGTAAATAATAAAAGTTCTTGCTTTCATGTACTGTGATAAATAAGTGCAGCAGCCCTTCTGAAGTGCATAAAAGAACTGGTACTGCCTATAATCATCAAATTAGAAAATATGTTATATTTTGGGCGGCTTTTCTTTTCATCTTCAGTTATGATTGTAGTAAAATGAACTAAAACTATTGTTAATTATGTAATATGGTCAAAAACATGTATATATTTACCAATGCCTTAGAAGCTTTACTGAGAAAGCCTTCTGTAGTGCACGGACATTCATATCAAGTTTGTACAAGAAACATGACTAGACTTTAACTCTGTGAGAGATGGCAGTTACAAAACTGGAACATATATAACATGTTTCATATGCCCTGCAAAACCAAGGTAACTATAGGAATGTTCCTTAAAACATAGGGAAATGGATGGTTCCTGCAATAAGATACTCCAAATAGATCCTATGAAATTGGAACTGATAGGAGTAAGTGATGCCAGAAGATAATAGTAATAGCTAGTTTCTTAGGGTATTGCAAAAGGTCTCCACTTGCTCAGAAGGGAAAATTATGTGAAATGCAGCACATGCATTTGGAATTTGAGGTCTTTTGGAGATAAGGCATAGCCTTTCGCCTGGTGATACTGAACTGTGTCTACATGGTTAGTTGCAGTCATGCACAAATTCCCTCTGAATGTACATTCAGTCACCTGGACACAAGCCAGCTCCAGCTGAAAAGCATATTTGTGAAGCCCAGCCCAGATCACTCTGGCTCTGAGCACAGCATATTAGCTTGAGCACAGTGTCACCCTAACAAGGTCACAAGAGTTTTCAGTTTGGAGCTGGCTGGAGGCCCATTAGATTGGTGTGCTGGCAAAGGGAGTTCATATCTGCTTATTGTAGCTTGCTTGTGTGCATCCACCACAAGTTAGCAGGGTGCCAGAACTGGATAAGCATCCAGTTGCTGAATGTTGCTGCTCAGGAATGGTGTATTCTAATCTTCTTTTAAACTGAAGTGCTTTAATTAAGCAAGGTTGTAAATTACTTGTGAACTGAATCATTGAAATAGCTTTAAAGGTCATGGAAATGGAAGTTGATAGCTTTTAAGTACTTAAAGGAAGGTTACCATATACTTAGGGTATTGACAAGCCAGCCTTTCGGAGTGTAGAGTGAGCAGTCACATCTCACCTGCAGGACAGTTTTAAAAGGGCTGCTCTGGAAGTAACCTCTGCTCTTCTATGATGCTGGCCAGTGATGTCAGAGGCAGATGTTTGTGGTATGGCAGTAAAGGTTGAACCTTCCCACCAGTAACCAACCACACGTTGCTGCCATGTGACAGATGGTAGCAGAGGGGCACTCTGACAAATGGTGTCTGACATGGAGTGTGAATGAAGCAAAGTTGTGTTGCTGAATTCCTCCATGTGGAAAAAATGACAACCACTGATATTCATTGACACTTGCTGAAGCATTACAGAGACCAAACAGGGGACGTGAGCAGTGAGGTGGTGGGTGGTGCATTTCAGGAGTGATGACTGTGACAGTGGGTGACCTTCACTGGTGAATTTTTTTAAAAGAGCAGCATGCAGGCACTTGCTCGTGGCTGATGAAAATGCATAGCTACTGGTGATGACTGGTAAAAATTAGTGCTTTGTAGCTGAGAATGTGTTCTATCAAATATTGTTATTGTGCTCTTTTTATCTGTTGTATCTGTTTCCATGGAAACAAGTAGGAAGCATTACTTTTGGAGCAATCTATGTACCTCTCAGTCCCCACTGAGCTGCCTCTGACACTATCCTTGCATTCATGTGTGGCTCAGCATCAAATAACTACACATGTCCTAAGGAGCAGCACAATTCAGGTGTTGTTCCTCAGCTCACTGCTTTTGAGTCCCCACCTGTCTTAGGCATTGGTCTGGAACAAATAGAAGTTTCTTAAACCTGAGCTGAGTAACGTCACAATTTATCTTGACGTTATCCGTTACTTTTTTTA
Source organism: Perdix hodgsoniae (assembly GCA_035772895.1). Taxonomy (NCBI): domain Eukaryota; kingdom Metazoa; phylum Chordata; class Aves; order Galliformes; family Phasianidae; genus Perdix; species Perdix hodgsoniae. The sequence continues at coordinate 820,912 of JAPSGF010000114.1, read as the reverse complement.
ACTTAATTTTGCGTGGCAGATGTGCAGTTTTGTTTCTTCATTTCACTTTTCCTGTTCTGAGGTTCTGACAGCCATGTAAAACCTTTCACAAAAACTGAATATTGAGTGCTGTGGTATGAAATCTTTTGAGTGGAAATGACCTTGATGCTTTCCAGACATGTTAGCATGAGCAGTTTTCTCTCAGCTCACTTTAATAGAATAAAAAAGGGGAGTGTATCTACAAATCTACCTTTGACATTTGACATTGTAGAAGAGAATGAAGACTGACTAATGGGAAGGAGCTCCACGTTTTCCAGCTTTCATACCTCATCAGTGCTTTTTCTGATAACCTTCATTTTTGACAAATGCTGCTTGCCAAGAAGTCAAGAATAGGGAAGCATAAAATTATTTATCTTATTTTGAGGGGTAATCTGTAAAACTCAGGCAAAACCTTAGTCGTGAACTGTGCTTATGGTATCTTAGTAGTTAGGAAAAAAGAGACTATCCTCCAGTGTAGGATAATCTGCTACCTCAGCTATGACGCAGACCCTGCATATGGCCACTTTCAGAATTACTATTATGGAGTAGCATTTTGTCCTTCAGTAAGAAATATTCCTTGAGGAGCAGAAGATGAGGCAAGACTGGAATTCACATAATTTTAAGTTACACATTTTTCTATAAATAGAGTGCCAATTAAAATGAAAAAAAAAAAAAAATAGAGCACCTATTAAATCTGCCATGGAATTCAGTGGGAACAGAAGTGGGTCATAGGTCTGCGTAGAAACCATCCAAAATAATGAAATTTTATGCATGATAGTGCCAGCACAATGCCCCAGATTCTCCAGCAGGTTTTGTACTGTTCTTTTTCCACATAGATTTGAGTTCCTGCAGTGACTCTTGATACAATAATGTTCGTATTTATAATACATTTCAGCAGAAAGTCTTGATTAGCCTTGTGTTCTGGATATTGGCCCGTCTCTGTGGACAAATGTTATCAGCTTATATTATTTATGTCTTATGTCTTACCTACAAGCACAGAAGTTGTATAGTAACCAACACTCGTTGACAAGTTTACTGTGAATCACTGCAGCATAGTGAAAGTGACAAAAGATGCACTTAAGTTCTGTCAAATTAAATGTAAATTAAATGTTCAGCTTTTACATTAAGATCTTTATGTTGCCAGTGCATTGGATCATGGAGGGATAAAGGAATCGTGCCTACATACATGAGAGTAGAAGGAATGGTATTACCAGCTAGTTAGAGTGGCTAAGACGTTGAATGAATGAAGAGCCAGAAGCTGGTCTGGCACACCGTATACCACACGCTGGCAGAGGTTTCTTCTATAAAACAAAGCTCACGACCCAGTTCTGGAGTATCCAGTTTTGCTCTTTATTGTTTTTTCATCATAATAATTTGTTCCAGACAGGATTAATTAGTAAACATTTTGTGATGCAACCAGAAGCACAGGTTATGTTTCACATACCAATAAATATGTTTGTAAAGTACATACAGCCTACACACAAAGTAAAGTGGACTTAGTTTGAAACAGTGACGTTCTCCACTAAAAGTGAGAGCATTCAAATTTGATTATGGCACTCAGAAGTTGTGACAGCTTATTACAAGGTTTGAAGATATTATAAGTCCTAAAGAATTCTTTCAGTTTACTCAGTTCTGATGATCACATACAGGTGTGACTGCTGTGGTAGCTTGATAGAAAATGACTATAATTCAATTAATTAATATCTAAAAATTTTAGGTTACCAAGGCCTCACAGAAAAATCATTATTCTGAATTAGTACCTAGGATAAAATACTATAAATATAAAGCTGTGAGCAGCATTAAAATGTATTGTTGCCTTGGAGATACAGGAATATATGGGTTGACATGCCAGATCATGTTACTGATTCCAGTTATCATTAGCAGCTATAATCAATATTTTAGGTTTAAGACAGCTGCCGTTGTCTGTATCTAATCAATTGCACAACAAGACTACATCACAGAGAAAACTCTTTCTGTAAGTAATCCATTTATGCCTATAAATGAGATTTTACTAACCTTCTCTTGCTGCTTGCATGAAAAATACAGTTCAATTTTTTTTTTAAATTCAATTTTATAATATCTCTTCCAAATGACAGAAAAATGCTGACTGAAACACATAAAATGGGGGAAAAAATTAAATGTAAACCAAAGCATGTTTTGTGCTATTTTTTAATGACTATGTATGAATAGAAGTAATTCCTGTCATATGTATGAGGCCTATTTCAGTTGTAACTAAAGCTACTGGGAAACTTTTCATCAGTGTGTGAAATCTCCCACATTAGGCTGCACTGAACATAGCCAAGAGATGAAACAAAACAGGCCTTCTTCCTAACCTAACCTTGAAAGCACTCAAAGATGAAAGAATACAAAATATTTTCTTTTTTTTTATTATTTTTAAAGTTTGTGATTCTATTTTGTTGCCTTTGCAACAGCATCTGTTAATGGTTTGGAAGTTTTGGATATTTTAACAGTGTTCATCTGTAGGTCAACTATCAGCCATTGCAGTTGGCTTCAGTAATCCTAGAAATGTAGTAGGCTGGGAAAACATGAGGAGGAGTAATCATGGGAAAAAGGAAATGGAAATTTCACTTATAGTTGAAAAAGCTTTGTGCCATCTGTTTGACCTGCTATACAATGTCTCATTTTAATTAAAACGGGAAATATTTCTGCCTCCTGTATCCCATATTTTAATTCTCTGTGATTTTTCATTTTACTAAATCTGACAAGTGGAATTTTACCAAGTTTATTTTATCATGAGTTGTTCATTTGCCCATAGAACTTGTTGTCTTGCTGTACACCATGGCTCTGAAGAGCTGTTTTTATGCCCCTCGAGCCCATGGATGACATGACTACTCTGCTCCATGTACAATAGGGATAATCTCCAGAAAATAAATTTGCTTTTGAGGCAGGAAAAATGTGAAATGTTTTGGTTCAGGTTTCCATCAAAATCCAAGGTTGCTTTCATCATCAAGGTAAGGACTTCTCTGTTGCACTGTTGATTTCATGTCAGTTGTGTCATTTCTACTGATCATGAAACATCACATGTATGTATTGCCACTTTTGTCCATGATGACTTGGTGTATTTCATATAGTGTGTTTTTGGGATGGAGTTAACTTTCCTCGTGGCAGCTTGTTGTGATTTGTATTTGTTCAGGCAGTTTTGTCTGCGCCTGAGCAGTGCTTGAACAGTGTCAAGACTGCATCTCCAAACCAACCTCTGCTCTCAGCCAGTAAGCTGGGAGTGAGCAAGTTGTGGGAAGTACACTGCCAGGACTGCTGACTCCAATATACCAAAGGGATATTCCATACAATGAAATGTTATGCTCAGCAGTAAAATTTGTAGGAAAGGAGAAGAATGGAAAGACATTCATGGGTATGGTGTTTGTCTTCCCAAGCAACTTTTATGCATATTGAGGCCCTACTTCCCAGGAGGTGGTTGGACATCTACCTGTTGACAGAAAGTTAGCAAATAAATTCCTATTTTTGCTTTGCATTCACAAACACCTTTTCCTTTTCTTGTTAAACTGCCTTTATGACAACTCACTGTCTTTTCCATCTTACATTTTCCCTCTCTCCTGTTAAAGAAGGGGGTCGAGAGAGCGACTGGTGGACATCTGGAAACCAGACGATGTCATCTCCCCATAGTTGTCTTTAACAAGACATAATTTAAGATAGGACCAGCCTAACTGATCTCAATGAGTGTATTTGGCATGCTTAGTTTTACAAAGTTTAAATCATCCTCCAAGTGTAAGTACTTAGGCAATAGGGTAGCTTTTGTTCATGCAGATAATCAGTACACGTGTAAGATTATCTCAATGTGATGCCCATTTGTGTAGGATGCATCAATAAGGAAATGGTGCTTTTTCAATAGATGACTGTCTCTGGTTTGCAAGATAAAACTGAAAGATTTGATTTACGTCTGAAACAGTATAATTACTAGGTCTTCACATTTTTCTCTTCCACACATCCTGTTTTCATAGTGACTCAGGGCCCATGAGATATTAACACAACCAATAATCAGAAGGGTTGCTTGCTTTGCTGCCAGCAGATTAGTTTATGTCCATAGAAAAGTGAATTTCATACTGTATTTCCTGCAAAAACGCAGAAGCAGGGAATTGTGAACAACTACACAAGAAGCATATAGGAAACAATACAGAAGCAAATGTTAATTTGAGGTTCTTACTGAACAATTTTTCCCTGTTGCTAGGAGCACGGTGCATGACAAAGCAAGATAAAATATTGGTGGATGTTATGAGCAAGTGTAACTCTACAGCCGGGCCTTTCTCGAATGGTACATTCCTGATTCACTCAACCATGTAAAATTATAATTAGTCATGTCCCAAACTCAGTGCAGACATGCTGAATAGGTTGTTTATGTAAGATCCCTTGTAGCACACATAGGAGTCACCATGACATATGAAATGACTGCTAGTATCAAAAATCACACATCTTCTACCTCAAGCACAGCTTAAGTCTTGAAGTATAAACTCGCTGTATGTGTTGTAAGAGTCGTAGAAAATTTCAAGATAGAATGTAGATAAATTCTGCCTTTCAATATGGCATCAGTGCACCCTGTACAAAAGGTTCTTCACTGTCCAAAAGATTCAGCCTGAATTCTAGCCTTACCCAAAGAAGTAGATGCCTTGCCACGTGTTCAGCAGGATCATAACTTTACTCATCACCATGTAGCAGCTCACGTATCAAGGGAATGCAATCACTTCAAGGTGAGCCCACACCCAACTTATGTGGTGGTGTTGGTGCACAAGCAGTGGCGTGCAGTTGCTTCTTGGAAAAATGATAAGCTTTATAATGAACAGGTGGTAGATTTTGTGTTTCAATGTTTATGAAGCTCTATATAGGAGCATGAAAAGCCTGCCTGTGAAATGCACATTTTAGATCTTTTGCCCAGAGTCTGGTGAGTATCAGAGCTCGATATTTATCTGGAAACAAACTTAGAAGTGTTCTTTGACATTTCTTAAGGAACATTTAAAAAGCAAAGCATTCAAGCGAGTGGCTTAACTTTTTTGCTGGCTGAATGGATAGTTCAAACATGCAATGTCACACTTGTCTCTACAGTCACGAATTTTCCTGTTCTGCTTGTATGGAGCACTTTGTACTGGAAGCTGGGAACAGAAGTAGAGCTGATGTGTGTTATGATAAAAACACATCATAAATACAGTAATAATCAGCAGCAGATGAGAGTGTGGTGCAGAATTTGCTGAGAAGTCTGTTGTAACATCACCCCAGTGCATCATGCCACATTACAAGGAGCAAGAGAGCAGTCGGGATTCCTATAATTGAAATTATTTGTACATTGTTTCAATTAATTGTTCCAATTAGTCTCTCTTTCTTTCCACTTATGCTTTTCTGTAACAGTGTCATCTGGGATGCCATGAGAAATTGAAAATGCCCTAATGGTCAGATGCTCATCAGTTAAAGAGATTTCTATTTCTAATTAGCTCACTGAGAAGATCTTACAGTAAGAATGAAAATTTTTATAGGTGCAAGGGACAAGGAGTTGTTTGGTGTTTTTTTTTATAAAAGTCATTCTGCTTTAAGTGATAGCAACATTTCTGTTGTGGGGAAAAAAAAAAGTTCTTTATAGAGAAAAAAAGAAGGAAACAACTTGTTTGTTTCTACCTAATTCCTGCTCTTAGGAGCTCTCTCTCTCAGTGATTTCTTAGGTAGAGTGCAGAGTACAACCACCTTGAAGCATACTGTCTTCCCCTCCTTCCTCCCCCTTCCCCCTAAAAAAACCCAATCTTCTAATCATCCAAATTAAAATTATTGACTTTTTTTTTTTTTTTTTTTTTTTTTTTTAATTCAGACTGTGACTTACCATTCCTGATTTTTAGTCAACAATGTATTTCCAACAAAGACTGAGAAGAAAACAGCCAGGTTCCAATCTCTCTGTTTCTGAGTTTATATCTTGTTTAATATTTTTAAATGGGGAACTGAAGTCCAAAATGCAGTGCCAAAAGGCTGTTTTTTCTCCTGATTTTTATTCACACTGAGAGTTCACATGGTGCTAAAAGCAGTTTCTTAGCAGTTGTTTCCCCTGAGGCTGCAATGCAAAAGGACAGAAAGCTCTGCCTAGGAGCAGAGCCCAGCAGATGCTTTCTGCCACAGCCTATCACTATCTCCAAATCCAGGTGTAAGTGTCATATAGCCTTAATTTGCTAAGAATACCAGTTTTCAATAAATTTTTAACTGCAGTACACATCCTACTCCTTATGCTTGACCTTCAAATCCTACGCTTTAATAAAGAATTCCTTTTTAAGAACTTATCCATAAATGGAGGTGTTTGTAGCTATCTCTGGGGTTAGCTCATCAATTACTGCACCTTTCTCCATGATTTTCAGTCAATAGGAGTGTGAAAGAAGCTGTGAGGTATTTTTCTGCTCAGACTCCATTAGGAGTGCTGAGACAGATCAAAGGTATTTGGCTGTTAATTTGCTTCACCTGTGGTAATCCAAGGAATTTTCTCATATAAAGATGACAAGAAAGAGAGAAATTCACTATTTTGTATATCAGCTATGTTATGCAGATGTCACATGAAGCCTTCCTCAGCCCTCAAGTTTATTTCAGCAGCATGACAACCTAAATGCCTAGTCCTCCTGTCTCAGTTCTTGCTTTTGCCTAAGATAATAACAGTAGTCACTACAGATTTGGACTCCGGATTGCTTTATTCTCTATTGTAGATTCATATAAATAAATGTGTATCTATATATGCAAGTATAAATATATATGTACATATGTATTTATGCATTACATATGTGTAGGTATGGATGTATGCATCTTAACAAAGTTATAAGATAAATGCCACTGCAGTTTTACTTATACTTTCCACATCTCAAAAATTGCTGATAACCACAACCCATAATGAGTAAGTTTCTGCATTCTCAACTTTTTTTTTGTCACTGGCTACTGATACTTTTGGAACCTCTCAGTAACAATAGGTTAAGCAGTACTTGCATAGTCCATTTTTGAAACTAATTAAATTCATTTTCTAGAACTACTGCTATTAAGCAGCCATAAACTGTTCTTCATACCTCTAAACTGATAATGTGATCCATTTGATAAGTTCAAACACAGAAGGGGCATCAAAATCAGCTTTTTGGTAGATTATCCACTCAATAAAATATTTTTTTAAGGTAGCGTTTTGTACTTCTGACATAAGCGTTGTTCTAACACTAGTTCCCTCTTACTCAAATGAATAGAGCAGAATACCTTATTTGCAAAAGTGCTCAAAAATTTTAATATGAATTTGCTGAGTCCTGTCCTACCAGGAGATATAAACATAGCCACTAATGAATTGTACAGAAATGTATGCCATCTTATTTCCTTTCAGTTTATGCTACTTTCGTCTGTTTTGGGGGGAGTAAAAAGAAAGATTATACTAGAACAAAGGCGCTTTTGGCACATGGCTCTAAATCACAGTTTCTCAAAAACCAGTCATGCAGCTCTCTGTTTATGCAGTGTTCCTGGTGTGACAATACAATGATCCTGTCCATAAGCAGTGTGCAATTTCACAACAGTCTTAACTCCCAGACTGTGCATTCCTGCCATCTCTTTTGTGCTGGCATTAGCAACTACGTGGTGGTACTGTGAAAATGCAGCTTTTATATTTGCTTTTTTTTTTTTTTTGTGGGATAACCATTCAGTTCAGCAACATTAGTGAGCATTCCACATTGCTCATGCTTATGCTGATTGTAAAACCTGCCACTAGCTGGGAGGATAAGAAAAGGATGTGTTTAAAATACAGCAAGCCCAGCATACCCATATTTGCACTGTTCTTTATCCTCTGCTGATGCATGAGAGAAGAAAACCAGTCAGAAGTATATCAGTTAGAAAGGTACATGAGCTGCCTGTGCTACTGGGGCATGCTATTGCTCTCTGCTCCTCCATTTCCAATACCTTTTCTCTTGACTGAAGTACGAGTCATTACGTATTTCCAACTAGCACTTCTCAAGTGTCCCTTCTTCTCCAAGACCATGTTCTATTTAGCAGCTATTTATTCCTTCTTTGTTTTAGTTCTGAAATCCTTAAATTCTTACTACGTCTCGAAGTATCTAACTAAATAAAATAGGATTGAATAGCAGCTCTTTCAGGGATGATGAAATCAGACCATATGCTTTTACTAGTCAACACGCCCTGGTAAAGCTTCTGGTAGTAAGTAAACAAAACTCCATTAAAAATATTAGCTAGTTATGCACATCGTTTCTTGGGGATTTTGAGACATGTTATGTGCTGTGATTGGTAAACTTCATTCGTCTTAACCTGATGGATCAAATGCACTTTTTTTGGAGGACTACCTATTAGAGACATGAATGGCAGTACAAAACCAGTCAAAGGTACCTCTGTGTTATATAGGATAAGTAGCTGGACTGGTACTGGAGACTCTGACAAGAAGTAGTCAAGTGCAACCCTGTAGGGCACCAGTGTTAACAACACACGGTATTTTTAGGAGTGCTGGAAATGACGACATGTGTCAGGCAATATAAGATACAACCTACACATTTCTGAGTGTGGTAAGCTACAAAATAATATCATGCAACTCTCGACTGTTCATTTCTTGCTTCTCAGACCAGATCCAGGACTCGTCCCAGGGGGATAGGAGACTCCACAATAAGACAGCATCCATTGCTTTAATACTTATCATCTGCTGATAAGCTTTGAGGTCCTAATGTCCAAATGGCTACTAAAAAGCAGCAGAGCATGTTTTAAAAAATGGTATAAAACAGACAACTTATGTTTAATTGAAATCATCACTGAATTTTTGAACTGTAGGCTGCTGAGTTCCACTGCACTGTACTGAGCTATTTAAACCTACTGCTGATTGTTCAGTTCTAGTATTCACAGTGATTGTAGGGCATTGACCAGGAACTGATTATAAAAATGCCTTTATCTTAATGATTCAGCTATAAAATGTTTATCTTCTCAGATGATGCACTGCAAGCCTTCAGCACCAGGAGCTATAAATTATTAACTTCTGTAAAAAAGTGGTTTAAAATATATGGTTAAAAGAAACAATACTGAGATACTGACAAAAGAGATGATCAGCCAAGAGGCTGTGAGTTATTTGCTGATCTCCATATCTTAGGTGCCTTTCTTTATCCAACACTTTATCAGATCCTTTTAAGTTCAATATCTCAGCACTGGCTTCTTTTTTGTTATTTCTCTCACAATGCAGCCATGTGGAAATAACTAACATTCACAGGACAGCAGACCCTTGAAGAAGAGTAAATTTGGATGGTTTGGAGCTAGCAGATAACACTAATAGCTTCCCAAAAATTAGACAGCAGTCAGGGTAAGAAGTAGCAACTGGGGAGATTTAGCTAGAGTGCAGCAATTTCTAGCAATTCTGGGCTGAAGTCCATAGTGAAGCTGAAACAGCATCAGAGTTTCTTTCACTTTTACCAAAAGCTAAGGACAAGTCTACAGCAATCTGGATGGAGAAAAACTAAAACCGAGGAGACCATATAAACTGTGACTCCTGACCTCCTGGGTGTGCCCAGGAAACCACAGCTGCATCTGGAAGCTGAAGCAAAGCATGGGGCTTTTCTTCTAATGCGTACAAACAGCTGAGCTACAGAGTTAAAAGTTAGTGCACTTGAGAATCAGAGATAAACAAACCGATCCAAAAACTTTGAAAAGGCACCCTGTATCATCATGCCTTTGTTTCTTTTTGTTTATTTATTTTTTTACAGTGAGATATAATCTGATTTGTGATGGCCAGTTTGTTAGTCACTAACAGCTAATTTGAGGAAAAACATAGTAGTTTGTTTTCCATTTTGTAAGGTTTACATTAAATAGATTGCTTGTAATATAATTCTAACTGGTAGGATAAATTAATTCAGTAATTAAGTGCCTCCCTGGAACAAGTGGACCTATGAGTATTCCCAAAGCATACGATTCAAATTAGTGCTGATCAAGTCATAGTATCTGCACTTGCCTCATGTAGTGGCACTTCTAATCAACCAGAGCATGGTTCAGTGCCTACCCCATACAGCTTATCTTGCTGGATATCTTCAGTATAAATTCTAAAAGCAGCTGAAAATACCATTGAGAATAATTAACTAGCACTACTGGCTCCATCCGTTTTTAGGGTGTTTGTGTTTAATTCTCTGTCAGTAGACTGGAAACAGCATTTCTTGTGGATATGGAGATAAACAAGCTTCAAGGCTCATAATAATAGCAGACACTTCTCTACTTCAGTCATTAGTTTTGATTTTCCTTCTTCTAAATCTGCAAGGGAAAGTGCTGTTTTCTGTGCTTTAAGTAGCCAGGATCTTCACCCCACCAGTTTAGATCACTTAGATTACCAGCTGCTCCTGACCTCTTCAGCCAAAGGATTCAAGCCTAAGCTGTGGTGAGACATCTTTGCTTAACAGTAGAGTAGTGCTGGGAAGTCAATCTACAGCTACATGCTAAGAAAAATTATAGTTTGTATAGAGAGTATTGATCCTCCAAGGGAAAAATCCTTTCTGAATTCAGTAGTATGAGATAAAAGAATATAGGCAGAGAGACAAAATAAGCAGAGATGTATGAATGGTCTTTACTATTATTAAGCTTTTTATTTCTGTAAAAGAAAGAGAGGTGCTATTTACTGTGTCCTGAGGAGTATCTCCCTGCAGCTGAATGAAGGTGCTGCTACAGTGCTGTGAAAGTTTATCTGTGCTAGATATAGCATAGATAATGCTTTGTAATCTCTATGCTAGAGTAATAAAAGCAGGGCACACCCAGTGGCATGGGTTCTAATGTGTGATAGCAGGTCAGATGTAAACTGTTCAAGGAACTGTGCTGTTCATTCTCTTCAAACTGTAGCCCATTAAGTTGCTTGCTAAATGTGTAAGTGATAGCACTAGTTAGCTGTAAATGTTCTTTATATCCTTTGGGAATGGGATAGCAGCACGTAGAGTTTTGAATATCCATGTAGAGGAACAGCAACTCAGGCCTAGGAGGATCTGTCTTGCTTTTGATTTGGTTAATTTATTTGGTAGGCACCTAATAGATCAGGTATTTGTGACTAAGCAGGAACTGTACATGAATGTCTGCTTCCAGTTTAATTAAACTGAAAGACTGTTGATATTAATCACTGATATTAAAGTCCAAAGCATTTGGTGGAGTAACTGGTATCTACAGCACTTCTTCCAGCAAAGTGTGAATGTTTGCAGTACAATGGCTTTCTCATAACACTCTGGCAATTTAAAACATCACACAACCACAGTTGCCTTTGATCATTATCATTCCCAAAATTAACACAGCAACTCCAGTCCTTTTATCACAGGGCATTGTGTCTCTTGGCTCAGGATGTCTGCTGAAGTTCCCTCCATAGACTAAGTAGGAATCTGAGTAGCAAAGAAAGTTTTACTTCTTGTTGTGTATTCTCATGATGTGGAACAAGCATCTCTATTTAGTAATATCTTCTGCTGACTTGTTGCACAGTGTTTTCAACTTGCTTTTTAAAAACACAAAGGACATTCACAGGCCACGCATTTCAAATGTTTTAAATGAGTAGAAAGACAAGGAAAACCTGAAAATAGCTAAGGCTTACCCATATAAATCAGGTTTTTAAAGTCAACAGGAGAAAATACTATGAAATACTAAGTTGAAAAGGTAGTAAGCACTTTATTCTTGGAAGTGCCACCTATAGCATGATACCATTTATAAGAATGAGGAAATCACAGAGTGATTCAGAAGTGATGCTTTTGAATATTTTTTCTCAGATGAGAAATGAGGTTTTAAATCAAAATGGGTTTTGGACGCTGGAAAGAAAGAGATTGCTTCTGTACTCAAAAACTTTACATATTCAAGGTGACATTCTGAGCCTGTGACCTCATAATGTAGCACAAGAGGGTGAAGAGGAGATGTGTACTTTGCTGGGGACCCATTTGCATACATGGCCAAGGACATGATGGACATTGCTCAGTCCGTGAGGACAGTCAGAAAAAGATTAAGACAGACAGCCTTAATCTTGAGAAAATACCAGGAAGCGAGTTCTCAGGTTACAAATGAAAAGTAAAATGTTCACAGGCAGTGAACAGGCAGTGTTTGTCACTTGCTTGAAGTCTCACAAATCAAGAACTGCTGTGTGTGTTTCTATGTGAATAAATGATGTGTGGTAAGTGAAGCCTGCCCTCTCAGAAGATAGCTACCATATATACACATTAGCCAGAGGAGATAATTTTATGGACAAATTTCCAACTTCATTATAAATTCATTTGTGCCGCAAATGGAAATCCCGGATCTCACTCCAATGAAACCTGTAAATCTATAGCCTGGGGCAATGACCAGCCATGGGCTAGTCCTGCCAGATGCTGCATGCCCTTGCCTTGCAGGTCACAGCACTGTTGGACTGAGTTATCTGGTATAAAATCTGTCATTGCACTTCAGCCTGTTACATTCTTGCTTGTAAAAATCTGCTCTGGATCCTCAGAAACTGAGATTTTCTTCTCTAAACTCATCTGGTCCAGAACCTACTCAAGCAGGGCTGCCAAGACAAGGCTGATCAGGACCATGTCCATGTGATGTTTGAAGATCGCCAAGGAGGAGATTTGACAACATCTGTGCAGCTTGTGCTTGCTCTCCATCTACCATTTGTGCAGTAACAAAGTGCGTTCTGCTGTTCAGAGGGAGCCACTTCTGTTTCGATTTGTGACCAGTGTCTCTTGTTCAGGCTCTGTACAACACTGAAAATGTTATGGCTTCGTGTTCTTTGTGCTCACTCTTCAGGTGCTCACAGGCATTGATGAGACACTCCTGAGCCTCCTCCAGGCTGAACAGTCTCACTAAATCCTTCTCATTTGAGCAAAATAATTTCACTTCTATGAACAGAGGTGGCTTTGGCACTGGGTGAACTAACTCTCTCAAACTCTGAAAAAGGGCATGAAATCTCTGATGATAAGATGCTCCTCATTTATATACAAAATATCCCCAGTACTGACAGAATAGGGAATATTCTTAATAAGTTTCTTAAAGTTTCCTAAAAGCTATGAGACTCTGCATTTAACAGTATTTATGTAATGTCTTGTTCCAGATGAGGGTGCCTTGTTGGGTGTCTTTTGTTTTCATTTGTCCAATGCCTGTGTAGGGCTGCATTGCCTTGAGAAATTGTCTAGGCAGATGGTGGACTGAAAAATATCTTCTGAGGCATGCTTGTTCTTTATAAGTTGTTTGGTCCACATACCAGCTGTGAGCCATACAAGAAGCAAAGCTGTAAGCTGGATTCTGAAAGTGACTGGAGTTCAGCAGATAAAACTGAGCAACATCTTCATTTACTACTTACATCCTGAGAAACAGAATAGTTTGGTACAGTCTGTTGAGCCTTGGATAAATGAATTAAAGTAATCCAGCTCAGAAGTTCTCGTGGTGGGGTCATTGTGACCACTGTTTATCTGGAGAGGAGGGTTGACTCTTGCTTGGCTGAAGATGATAAAAGGCCTTCTTCCAGACTTAATATAAGCAGCCTGAGGGTTTAACTTGATGTACTTTGAAAGATGCTGTATGGAGGATAAGGCCTGTCATTTGAATAGTTCTTCAAAGGACTTCTACTTACTAATCAGCAGTACCTCAGCCATACTGGCTCCTCTTAAGATCAGCCTTGGAGGCATACTGAAGTCTTATGGGAGATTACTGGTGATGAATACACTTTAGTATTTGCTGTCAGTAGCAATAGATCCTGTTGAGCTCCATTATTGAAAGGCCTGAAGCAATCCTGGCTGTGCTCCCTCTGGGACTAGTATTTAGGTCTTTGCATACAAGGGCAGTATCTGTCTACATGACAGTTATGTTGCTCAAAATCTGACTTATGTTCCCAGGCAAGCTGTTGGTCATCTGCATAGAACTGAAAAGGTAGTCACAGCCAGCAGCAAAATGATGTTCCCTGCAGCAAAGGAGAACTAAGGCCATTAATGCTCTTGAGGCCTGGCTTTTTCCTGTCACATCTGTTCCAGGAGATGCACATATCTATTCCTAGCACAGCTTGAGGAAGTCCAGCACTGCAAGATATATGGTAGTTTTCCACTCATCATTCACCATTTACGTTTCAGGTTCCCCATAGCTGCTCTCATTGGTCAGCCTGGAGGTCCAAGGGGAGTCCTGTGTATGTACAGATCACTGACATTCTGCAACTCTCACCATGTGTATGGCATTTATTGCCATAATGCCCTGTCATGGTATTTTGTGTTTTTTTTTTTCAGCGTATATTTATTTACTGGACAGCCATTTCCTCTGCTATGTGAGGCACCATTTTCTCTCCACATCAAAGTTCTGGGAATGGAAACAGCAGCTCCATCATATGCTGCTCTCCTTTTTCCTGTACTGTTCAGAGGCATAGGGCCAGAGATGGCTTACCTCATTTCTAAGCAATAACAGGCTTTATCAGCAAGCCTGAGCAGCTGGACAGAACAGGGGATGGTACACATAGGCTTAATCATGGAAATTAAATTAATTCTGAAAAGAAAAAAAACAGAAAGAAAAAAGAAAAAAAAAAAAAAAAGGGGGGGGGGGGGGGGTTGTTAATCGTTTAAACAAAATATTTTCATCACTTCATGCAGCAAATTGGTATAGCAGGGAGAATGACTTTTAAATTAAATGCTTTCAATTCTTTCCCAAATATTTAACAATCCAATCAACGTTTTTTGAAGAAACATTGTCTATTCTTGCAAGGAGAGTGGCATTTGTTCAGCTTCTTCTGGCTGTGAACAGTGAACTAAACATACCACACAACTCTGATAATTTTAACATAATATATTGATTGCTACGGTGCCAGTATGCATGGAAAAGGGGCTGTGTTTTGTTTAGCATACAGATGATTCCTATGGCAGGTATCTGTAAGGCAGTAGAAATGTCCTTGGTGTACAGTGTGATTTTCCAGTGTGAAAATCTCCTGGGGATCTAAGAATAGACTTCTGTATTTTGCAAATATGAATGAACAGCAGTGCACATTTCTCACCTTAAAAATGACAGAAGAAGAGGAGGAAATTAGATGAAGTGCTTTCCCTTTGCAGTTACGCTCAGATGCAAACGTTTATTTTAGTTAGTAGCTTTCCAGTTAAGTTCCACAAAGACTATATGGGATCTTTCTGTATGGAAGAAAATGCATACTTCAAAATAATTATTGCATATAAAAAGGAAAATAATTTCACTATGAAGAAGTTGGAAAGACAAATGATTATATATGACAATCTTTTAGTTTTGACAGTCTTCTTCGAGTTTCACTTGCTTTATTTTATAAGATGAATTATATTCACTTCAGAGTACCTAACATAGCCTTGCTCCTCCCAATCAACTAAGGTGATCAATACAAAATAATCTGAGAAGTAAGAAATAGCACACTAAATGCAAATACTCTAACTTTTGTTAAAGGCTGAGGCATTTATTTTAATCTTCTTGAATGGTTCAGGATACTTTCAATAGAATATGTGTCAATCACAACCTGGGCTCACTAGGCTCCAGTGGAAACCATTTCAGGGGAGATTTGTGTTATTCACCTTATTAGTATTTTGTGAGACACCTTCTGGTCTGAAATGTTTGAGAAACATTATTAAACATAGCTGGAATTCTACCCTTTATCAGTCTTTGCATTTACTCATTCCTCAAGACAGGTATAAAAGGGCATTTTCATTATTACAGCTCAAGGAATTCCATTTTTAAGTACAGCTGAATGGACACAGGTTTTGCATGTAGCCATTGTGTTAGCCAGTTACAGTGGTTTGAAAAAGAGAAATGTACAAATGCATTGGTTATTATTATCCCGCTCAGAATCTCATACCTCTCAATACATGGAGATCATAAAGGGATTTTTGGACTGATGATCAAAACCCCTGAACCTGAAAGGGGTGTGAGAAAAAAATAATCATATGAGAATGGGAAAGATTTGCCAAGATAGTGAAAATGGTAGCTCCTTTCAGAGAGAAAGAAGTTTTGCCAGTTGTTCTCAGTGGCACTTCCCTGTTCTGAGTGTTAAATATAAGTGTGTATTTATGTTCAGCAAGGTAGGACTTGGCAAACCACAATTAACCAAGCAGGATTATTTGGGAGCAAAACCTTATAAGGTATGTGAAGCTGATGATAGGCCACTAGACACCATTTGTTGGCCTGAGTGGACTTTCTGTATTGAGTAAGTTTTTTTATTTCTGCTCTTTTGTGTGCTATTTTTTTTATTTCATGGTTGACAGTATGGTTTCAAAGTAGACTCTTCAATGATTTTGATGTCATTCTTATAAGACTGATAAAATAGAATAATTAATTGGTCATGGTGGCTCTTGACATTTTGAGATAAGTCTGGTCTGCTTAACAAAGAAGACCTGACAGAGGAACTGCAGACTTGATTAAAGAAAGCATGAGATCCCTCCGGGATGAATAGGTCATTTGGTGATTATGTAAATGTTGCTTGCAGAAGATATGTGTGAGTAGGGTGGTGTATCGAACTGATAGTTTCTCCCAGCAACCTAGCATGGAGAAGGAGAAAGGAAAATAGGAACACCAGCTCCATTAACTAAATGACTACTGAAGGACAGTTGAATGACCAAGGATATGAGCTGTGTGAAGCCAAAAAGAATTGCTCAGCATAGAATAGATTGATCCAGATTACCTACTTTCTGTAAGATAAATGAAAATACAGAACAAATCCTAGAGGAGTATTTAGGCAATTTTCTCCCTCTCTAATTCTCTGTGAATTCTCAAAGCTGTTTCAGGCTGAGGCAGACTACAGATCTCCTCAGGCCTTGCAGATAGTGGAGCTGTAGTTCACCCTGACATGGTGAAACGGGCAGATTGCGCTATCATAGCACCAGCAGTACCTGTGCTGGGGCAAACAAAGTCCTCTGCCAACAGATAGCAGAGCTCAAGACAGTGCAGGGCCTTTCTGTGAGGGTGGAGGAAGATCCTGCTTCCAGACTTTGTGATCTACTTCTTTTCTTGTTACTTTCTTCTCTTCACATATACAGACATCAGTTATGGCATCTGGTTAAGCAGGCCACTGTTTTGACCAGTTCACACCTTAAGTAATTTCTTTTCAGGAAAACTACACTCAGACCGAGGGTATGAAGACGAGGCATTAAATCCAAACTTGTTATATCTCTGTATAAGCTCCCATTCCGGTGTAACGTATTATTAGTTTGTAGCAGCTTTCTCCAGCTTGGGGAAAAGTGATCAAAACTGTACAGTAGTAAGTGGGAGTCTTCACCCAGAGTGAAGGGTTAATGATCTCAATTTATACCTTAAACTAATATATAACAGAGTCACTGTGTGGCAAACTTACATCAAATGCCACAGTGAGGTCTGATTGAAGTTTTTTTTGTTATTTTTTGTAGTGATGCTCACTGAACAGACAAAAAAAATCCCATCTTCCCTGCTCAGTTTGCGTAACTGAGTCAGGCGCCTTTTGCCCCCAGCCCCTGTCCTCACATCAAAATATTCTGCAGCAGTCTGGGAATAAATCTGTCCTGTGCTGGCACATGAACTTCTTGGCATGAAAATACACATTTTTAATGGAAAAAATGCATAAGATTTTCATCTGATTCTTTTTAACATTCAGCTTAGCTGCTGTTTTGTTTCATGTCACACATTTCCCATTCCTCCCAGTCCAGCCCTCCATACATGAATGATGTCAGTGCAGAATCCCAGTCCTGGATTTGCACACTTTTTGCTCTGATGACTGCTCTGTATTTTGGTGACTTGCACCAGAGGTATCTTTCTCTTTTGTGTGTGTGTGTCCCAGTTCTCTTAGTCTACACATGGAATGTGTGAGGCAGGTGAATATAAAGATCCTACTGGTTGTAGGGTCAGGGTGCAAGGTGTACAGTTTCTTTGGGAGGCATTTAAGTATGCACAGACTGACAGCTGCTCCAGTAAAGCCAGAGGCACTGCCTCAGGATCTCCTTTTATGCCTGTTCATTTGAAATGAAGTTTGTTTACATGATTTAATATCTTTAATTAGTCTACATTGTTGCTGAACTGCAACTTACAATTGTTCTTTGAGATTTGTAACAGAATATATTTTCTTCAAGCATTTTCCGCTGATTGCATTTTGTTCATTTTTCTTTTTAATGTCAACATTTCACGGTTCTCTGTGTAAAAATATCAGCTTTTGATTGGGCTCAGCAGGCATTCTTTGACCAGTCTGACCAGCTGAATTCCCTGTCTTTCGTTTGTGTTCACAGACCAGACTTACCTCACAGAAACAAATGCTGCCATGTGGTTTTTATTAATAATGTGCTGAAAGCTGTATCCACATCTGATGTTTCTACCCGTTCTTGTGGAAAAGGATTACTGAATGTTCTTTTAGTTCCTCCTGTTGGATTGGTCTTGAGGGCTCTTGAGGTACTTGAAGACTTACAGGAATGTAAGTGGGCCTTTCTAAAAGAAAAAAAGACTACTTTTTTTTCTATTAGCTCCAAAGGAGCATATCTCCTGAGGTGAAGGAATCCTAGCCAGATATAAGAGATCAAGAATAGCTAGCTATATTGTGGATTAAAAATGGATACTATGTTCAGCTAAATTAGCCAGTACTGTGCAGAATTGTTTCCTTCTGTGTCCTACTCTTCCAACTTCTTTCCCAGCCTATCTCATCTCATCCACAAAGTGGAGGTCAGCAGGTTTTAAAGACACTTTGTTGCTTTCTAAATTTCACTTCTCCTTTGAGGAAGTGTTCCAAGACCACATCCTTATCTCTAAACTGGAGAGAGATGAGTTTAAAGAGTGGGCTATTCAATGGATAAAGAATTGATCAGATGGTCACAGCCAGAGAGCTGTGATCAACATCTCTTTGTTCAGTTGGAGACCAGTGATGTGTGAATTCACCCAGGGGTCCATCTTGGGACCAGTATTCCTTAACATCTTTATCAGTGATATAGACAGTGGGATCAAGTGCATCCTCAACAAGTTTGCTGATGACTAAGACAAAAGGTTCATTTGAAGTGACAGAAGAAAGGGATGCCATCCAAAGGAACCTGGACAAGCTTGAGAAATGGGCCAAGTGAACCTACCTTCAGTAAGGCCAAGTGCAAGTTGCTGGCAATCCCAGATATGAGTGTAGTTTGGGAGAACTCACTGAGAGTTCAATGATTTCTCTCTTCTTCTGCAGAGAGGGACTTGGGGGTCTTGATGGATGAAAAGCTGTACACAAACCAACCTTGGGCTCTTGCAACCTGCAAGGCCAACAAGATCCTGGACTGCATCAAAAAAGAGGCCAACGGGGAGAGGTAGGTGACTGCTTCCTTTTATTCTGCCCTTATGAGGACCCATGTATAGTACTGTGAACAGGTTTGGGGCCTCCAGCACAAGGAAGATGTAGAGTTGCTGGAGAGGATCCAGAGGGCCATAGAAATGATCAAAAGGTTGAAACACCTCTCCTGTGATGAAAGTTGATTGAGTTTGATTGAGGCTGAATGAGGTTGAGTTAGAAAGGATTATTCCTGAGTCCTGAGGGAATTGGCTGATGTTATTGCCAAGCCATTCTCAATAATATTTGAGAAGTCATGGCAGTCAGGGGAAGTCCCTGGTTACAGGTAAAATGCAACATCACACCCATTTGTAAGAGTGGTAATAAGGGTGGATCTGGGAACTACTGACCAGTCAGTCTCACCTCTGTGCTGGGAAAGATCATGGAGCAGATCCTCCTGGAAGTTATGCTAAGGAACATGGAAGGCAGGGAGGTGATATGAGAGAACCAGCATGGCTTCACCAAGTGCAAATACTGCTTGACTAATCTAGCAGTTTTTCTAACAGTGTAACTGCATCAGTAGAAAAGGGAACAGCCACTGATGTAATTTATGTGGCTTCAGTAAGGATAAATGGCTCAATATCTGAATGGAAATCAGTGATGAGTGGGCTCCCCAAGGGCCAGTGCTGGGACTGATACTCTTTAATACCTTCATCAACGATGCTGACAGTGGGGTTGAGTGCAGGTATGTAGATTACACCAAGCTGTGTGGTGTGGCTGACATGCTCAAGGGACGGGATGCCATCCAGAAGAACTCAGACAGTCTTGAACAATGAGCTCAGGAGAATCTAATGAGATTCAATTCAATAAGTCCAAGTGCAAGGTCTTGCATTTGGGTCAAGGCAACCCCCAATACCAACTGGGGATGGGAATGAAAGGATTGAGCACAGCGCTGGCTAGAAAGGACCTGGAAGTACTGGTGGATGGGAAGCTGGACATGAGCCAGCAATGTGCCCTCACAGCCCAGAAAGCCAACCATACCCTGGGCTGCATCAAAGTTAGTGTAGCCGAAAGGGCGTGGATGGTGATCCCACCTTTCTACTCTGCACTGGTGAGACCTCACCTGGAGTACTGCATCCAGATACGGAGTTCTCAATACAGGAGACCTGTTGGAATGCATCCAGAGGGAGGCTGCAAAAACCATTCAAGGGATAGAACATCTCTTCTACAAGGAGAGAGTGAGAGAGCTGGGGCTGTTCAGTCTGGAGAAGAGAAGATTCTGGGGAGACCTTATAGCAGCCTTTCAGTATCTAAAGGGAGATACAGGAAAGAAGGGGACAGATTGTTTAATAGAGTCTGTGGTAATAGAACAAGGGAAAATGGTTTCAGACTTAAAGGGGAGATTCAGATTGTGTATAAGGAAAAAAACTTTTACAGAATTACAGAATCACAAAATAGCCCTCATTGGAAGGGACCTCAAGGATCATGAATATCCAACCACCCTGCCACAGGCAGGGCCACCAACCTCCCTATTTAATACTAGACCAGGCTGCCCAGGGCCCCATCCAATCTGGCCTTGAACACCTCTAGGGACGGGGCATCCACAACCTCTCTGGGCAGCCCGTTCCAGCACCTTGCCACTCCTTTGGTAAGAGAACTTCTCCTGACATCCAAGGTAAATCTTCCCTCTCTCAACTTAAAACCATTGCCCCTTGTCCTGCTGTTATCTACCCTTTCAAAGTGTTGACTCCACTCCTGTTTATAGGCTCCCTTTCGGTAATGGAAGCTACAATTTCTTTTTTTCAGGCCAAGCAAGCCCAGCTCCCTCAGCCTCACTTCGCAGGGGAGGTACTTCAGCCCACTGATCATCTTTGTGGCTCTCCCCTGGACCCTCTCCAACAGCTCTCTGTCTTTCTTGTGCTAGGGGCTCCAGACCTGGACACAGTACTCCAGATGGGGCCCTACAAGAGCAGCGTAAAGAAGGACAACTACCTCCCTGCCCCTGCTGGCCACTTCTCTTCTGATGGAGTCCAGGATACCATTTGCTTTCTGAGCTGCAAGAGCACACTACTCGCTCAAATTAACTTTTTCATCTACCAAGGCCCCCAGGTTCCTTCTCTGCAGGGCTGCTCTCAAAGGCTGCTTCTTCCAGCCTGTATATGTCTGGGATTCCTCTGGCCCAAGTGCAAAAACTTGCACTTCGCTGTGTTGAACCTCATTAGGTTCACCTGGGCCCATCTTTCAAATCTGTTAAGGTCAGAGTCACCCTTTTAGAGTGAGGGTAGTGAGGCACTGGAACAGGTTGCCCAGAGAGGTAGTGGATGTGAGAGAGACAGATGCCAGCAGTGGGTGGAGACCCAAGGTGGAATACAAGGAAGATGAAGGGAGATGTACTAGTTTTTGTGTTGATGGGACAAGAGATTAGCAGTGAGACTGGGGCACTGCAGGTTTTGTGTAGGGACAGTAACAGATATGAAGAAGAGAGATGGGAAACTGAATGTATATTCAGAAAACTGAATGGAGGAGGAGTTAATCTCAAGAAGCTAGGAAGCATGGAGGAAAGTGAGTTCCAACATTTAGGGAGATTGTGTCTGGAAAAGCAAATGTATTCTGGTGTCTTGAAAGATAAAGTAATGAATGTATGCGCTGGAGTATTACCATCATTGAATACATTAGGAGTTCTTCTGGTCTATAAATACAAGACAAAATCAATTACTGAGGAGCTAAGTGAAAATACATGTGTTTTGGTTTTGGTAAGGTGTGATTATTAGTTTCCCACTACATCCCATCCCTGTGATTAAGAAATGCAATTTTTATACATAACTGTTCAATACACTGTAAACCCTATTGTGGGAAAGCAACTTTTAGTGTTGTCAGAATAGTTTGCCACAAGGAGACAGATTTTAAAGGAAAACACCCTGACTTTCATGGGAAAAGGGAAAAGAGAAGGTGAATTACCAAATATAACATTTAGACTATCAATTCTCTGTTCCATTCACTGCTGATAATGCCCGCTCTGCAGAGGACACTGCACAAGGCCAGGGCACTTCTTGCATCCTGCTTTGGAGATACAAGTGGCGTGTGAACCTTGTGTTGGTCCTTTGCATACAGCCATATTTTAGCCTTCAGGCAGAGTTTGTGCTTAAGCTGAATTCCAATGCAATCGTGTGTTCCTAGGTGATCAGGGTTTCCAGCAGGATGGAGTTTCCAGTGACTGCTTTTATAGTGTTTACTCTTTGACCAGAACTTCTCTTAATAATATTATTTATGTAGCAAGACAAGGATGCTTCATTTCTTAAGAAATTGATGTGTCTACCAAATTTTGCAATTGTGCAGTTTAAGTATCAAGGCAATGAATGTCACTTATATTCCTGTAAGTTAATAGAAAGGGTATGCTTATTAAATCATCATCAGGAAGACCAGGTAAAATGAGGAGATTCAGTTTCTTCTTATGCTTACTCTAAAATAACCATGAAGTGGATTATACAAATCAGTGCCAGAACTACTGGATAATAAAATCACATTAGACTTTTATATCCAGTGCCCTATAGTGTCTCTGTTACAAGGTGCTCTAAGGCATTCTAGAGGATATTTCCCAAGATTTCATGAGATTTCATTCTCATGAAACAGCCAACTGGGTGAGCAGACTCATAATTACAAAATATATTAAGAATAATCGCTTCTCTATAATCTTCTTTCTTTACAAAAGCTGTCCACCTTAACAGTAACAGTGGCATTAGCGATAGATATAAATACAAGAGAAAATGGCCTAGGGATGAACACTTGAGATAAAGAAGGAATGGAAACGATGCTTGTGTGTTGTGCCTGCACTGAGTTATGTTACTATTCTGTGTACACCTGAAGGCAGGTGTAAGTACAGTGCTTTGTCAACATGCAGTCAAGCTAATGAACACCAATGCTTCGGTAGTGGATGTGAATATAGCCTAGCACTGAACAACACAGGATGTGATTTTTGTCATCTGAAATGATGTTTCTAGATCTTTTGCTATTAAAACCATGTTACCTGTGAGAATCCTATGAGGGAAGGATATCTTTAAGTGTTGTCACTCAATTTCTTTGTGTCCCAATCTGGAAAAATGTTCTAGGACATGGATGCATTACTGGCACAATTTAGAAGGTTGAACTGGAGCCAGAAAAAACATACTGTCTTTCCTGTTAGCATTTTTATTGAGAAAGACCAATTATGTCAAATATGTACTGGTTCATTTAGAGAAAGGGTTGATATTAGACAAGTGGAACATGAACCATAAAATACAGCAGTGGGAACTCCTACAGAACAAGCATCTTCTCAGATTCTGTAGATGAGAGCTGTGAACCAACTGAGTCTGTTTCTCTCTGCTTATGGGTGCCCAGAAACACTGGCAAAGCAGGCAGTGGTGAAATGTATCGCTGAAAAAGCAATTCTTATTTTTCTTTCTTTTCAGTAGTCCTGTCATTGTGCGGCAAGTGGATGGAAGAATCTGCTCCATGCCAAAAGGCAGTGTTGGATCATTTTGTGACAGAAAGAAATACTCAAGTACATAACACTGGCAACACATATTTCTGTACTGAAGAGGCGAGTAAAAGATAAATGCATCAGAATGTAATACCCTGTTCCCATGCAGGATTCTCTAACTGCTCTGACTGATCAAGCACAATACAGTCTGGGCAGAGAATGGCTTGAGAGCAGCTCTGAGAAGAAGGATTTGGGAGTGTCTGATTATGAAAGACTCAACATGAGCGCTTGCAGCCCAGAAGGACAATTTTATGCTGGGTTACATTGAGAATGGCGTGACCAGCAGATCAAGGGAGGAGATTCTTCCCCTCTACTCCACTCTCATGAGAACCTACCTGGAGTGCGTCATCCAGTTCTGGAGTACACAACGCAAGGACATGGAGCTGTTGGAGCAGGTCCAGAGGAGGGCTACAAAGATGATCAGAGAGCTGGAGCACCTCGCCTATGCGAGCAGGCTGAGAGAACTGGGGCTCTTCACCTTGGAGAAGAGAAGGCTATGGGGGCACTTTATAGTGGCCTTCCAGTACCTGAAGGGGGCCTACAGGAAAGCTGGGGTGGGACTTTTTATAAGAGCAACAGGATGAGGGGAAGTGTCTTTAAACTGGAAGAGAGCAGATTTAGACTAGATATTAGGAAGAAATTCTTTACTGTGAGAGTGACAAGACACTAGAAAATGTTGTCCAGTGAGGTTGTGGATGCCACCCAACCCTGGAACCATTCAGGACCAGGCTGGAGGGAGCTTTGAGCAACGTGAT
This sequence comes from Perdix hodgsoniae, assembly GCA_035772895.1. Classification (NCBI taxonomy): domain Eukaryota; kingdom Metazoa; phylum Chordata; class Aves; order Galliformes; family Phasianidae; genus Perdix; species Perdix hodgsoniae. The sequence goes on along the minus strand of JAPSGF010000114.1, from coordinate 796,455 downwards.
CTTCAGGAAGGTATCCCCACCTGTAATAGGGGGTTAGATCTAAGTGATCTCCCTTCCAACAAAAACCATTCTATGATACTGTGATGTAAGGGACCCTTAAAATTTGCTGAAAATCGATCACAAAATGTCTGATAATACATTGTTGCTTTTCTTACAGCAATTGTCTTACATACTGCCTTTAAGCATCTTAAATAAAAAGAGTAGAGGCAATGAATAATTCTTCTAAATCTAAATGATAAATCTTAATTGGACCAGATCAATTTTCCCCAAGTTGTTGTGGTTTGATAAAGTGTAGGCAAAGTGCAAAAGGCTGATATGGTGATGGCTATATGGTAGCTACTCCAAATAGGTAAGTAGGTTTATTCATTAAGAGTGGTTTTTGCATGTTCTTCTTTGTCAATATTATCAACACACCAAAGACATGTAGATCACTATGAAAATAGTGCCTCCTATTTATTTCCATGGAAACAATAGAAACAAAGAGCACAATAACACTATTGGATAAAGCAAATTCTCAGAGGCAAAACACTGTTATTCAACATAGTCACCATCACTGCTGGCATTCTCACCAACAATGAACAAGAGCCTGCATGTTGAGCTCATCAAAATCTCCTCAGTGGAGGTGACCCACTGTCACTGTCACCATTGCTGCAACAAACCACCCACATCCACTCTTTGGTTTCCAGAAACTTTCAGCAAGTGTCAGTGTGTGTCAGTGGGAGAAATTTTTTCCACATGGAAGAATTCAGTGACACAACTTTGCTCTATCCACACTTCCACATTCAGATGGCATTTTGTCAGAGTGCCCCTCTGCTGCCATCTGTCACACAGCAAGAACATGTAATCGAATACTGGTGGGAGCATTCAGCCTCTACTCTCATACCAGCAACATCTTCCTCTGACTTCATGAGTCAACATAGTATTGGAGACATTACTTTCAGAGCAACCCTCATATGATTGCAACTAGAGAAGAAGGAGGATATATACTTCCATATGTGAAGCTATATGCAAAGTCAACCTTGTCTGTGAAGCTACTTCTGAACGATAAATTTGCAAAATTATTTCTCATGTTAAAGGGAATTTGTGCACCTTTCAAAGTCTGTGAAGAAACAGCTAGTTTAACTCTAAATAAAGTACACAGTATCCCCATGACAGAGTTATACCAATACTGTGCTTATAATTCTATATGCTGTGCATGTGCAGGGGAACTTAGAGAGCTTCCTTTTATGTCTTCCATTATTTAATTGTTGTAGTCAGATATTGGATATTCTTCCAAATATTGAAGAGAGGATGAGCAATATCAATCACTGTTTCTTAGCCTTCATTTATGCATGTGTTTACTCATGCAGGTACAAGCTGGACTTCCAGAAAGTTACCCCTGCAAGATTTAGTAAGGTTGAGCTGCTTGTAGAACAACTACATAGAGTCTCTTACATGTGGATGCTAATCAAAGTCTGAGCTTTCCAAAACAATTCTGAGTGGAACAAACCAAGTTTGTTCAACAGATTCTCAGCATTTATTTTTGGCTGCAGAAAAGCAATGCTATTCTGTTGCTGCACTGAACTAAGTACCTTATATGGAGCTATGAACATAATTCAAATTCAAGAAGAGATATTCGACAGTACCACAATAAATATTCCTGTTTCAAGTGCCCAATTATTGTTTACAGCTTAAGTACTGTGATTCTGACACTTATGAATTTTTCTGTGTCAATACTTTGAAAGGATAAAAAAAAGAAAATGCAGTGATTTTGTGTATTGAGACCTTCCCTGAGCACTCTGACTCGGCACAGCAGACACTTATCCTGGGATCTGGGATAACCATGTGAATCAATGCAACCAGGAAGATGCCACAAATGGCATTTTGCAAGCCTTTGCATAAATACATTAGAATGATTCATACCTACTTTGTCTGCATCCAATTCAGTGCATAGTCAAAGTGATACCACTTCATTTCTCCGGACTTCAAGTGTAAAATCATAGCTGAGCATCGCAGAGGGAATGGAAAATGACACTGAAATTCTTCAGATGGAGAAAAATGCTTGAGTGCAGTAAAAACTAAGAAATGAAGAAAAAAAATACTGCAGATCTTAATGCCTTGCATATCTGATAAACAAATAAAACCCCAAACAGATTTTTTATTACATTGTTGCTTTTGTTCGCTGCTCCTTTCTCTGTTCCTTGCCTCCCCTCCATACTTGAACCTCTACAAAAAACATCAAGGTTTGGATTGACATCCATCTCTAGTGAGCAGAATACTAGTGGCTGTAACTTGTGTGTAATTAGAGCTGACGACTGGTGGGATTGGACCTGGCATAACCTGGATATCCTGTGGTTTGCCTCCATCTTCTGTTGACAGCGTTCTTGATTGTGACTTTTTAGTAGTCAGAGAGATAATCAGGTACTTTTAGCCTGTTTCTTATCACTCAATTGGCTTGAGAGTAAAATGACTACTTCAGAGAACCACCCCTTGGCAGACTTCTAGGCTCAAATGTGGAGAAAAAAAACACTGCCTTGATGCTTTGAAGGCTGCTTTTTAAGGTCAGGAATGAATGAGCACTTGGAATAGCATACATGACCTGTCTTTTTACTTGTTTTGAACACTCAGATACTACAAACGTTTAAAAATGGTGAATAAAAGAGAACATTTCAAGCATCCTATCTTGAATGTATAGTGAGGAATGACACACACACAAAAAAACACGTGAGTAACACCATAAGCTGCTTATTTTTGCTTCTGTACTTAAATAAAAATAGTGGGGAGGATGGCAAGCTATGATTGCACAGAAATTGTAATCATAATTTGCCAGTATTTACTAATCTAAACATTTGTGGCAGTACCTTGAAATAAAACCACTGGGACTGCATGGTTTGCCTATCTTCCACTAGGAAGGTCCTTGCCTCCTGGAGTAAAGATTTTGAAGAGTGCTAAAATTAAGCTCTCAAAATCTTTAAGTAAAAGGCCTTTCCTTTCTACCCAGACACTCACAAGACCCTTTAGGGTTGGTAGCATTACCAAGACAAATCTGGGTAGAGAATTACAATAGAAATGAACAATAGCATAGTGGCATGAATGGGCGTGTGCGTTTGTTAGAGCTCCAGAAAGAGCAAAGAGGAGGAGAAAGGCTATTAGAGTAGCTTGTGTTGGTTTATGGCACCTAGATTATCATGACACCCAGACTCCAGCACCAGCATATCCAGCTTCTTATGGTATGTATTGTGAGGAGTGAAAGAAACTCTAAAATAATGAAGATCCTACTCCTAGCCTAGAATAATAAAGACTCAAGACATTGAAAGATCATGATAGAAGGCAGAAGATGGGATAAAAGCCAAAAGACACCTGAATAAATAAGAATAATAATGAGAAAGTTATAATGATCCACAGAGATGGAGCAGGCTGGAGGGGAAGTCCAACCATCCTCCCTGACATTGCAAAGAGTCCTGGGCAGACATCTCGATACAGACAGTTTGATGCCAGCCTGCTGGCAGGCCACTCTGACACAGTTGTCATGCTCATCTTGAGGTAAGGGATGTAAGAGTAAAATTGTGTTTGCTTCAGTATTATAATACCAGTAATATTTTTTAGTACTACATAAAAATCCCTTACCAACCTATGTGGTCTAGTGCTGAGATTTGCTATTAGGCTCATGAAACAGTGCAATATCATTTCTTACGTGCAAGGCCTTGATTTTGCCTGTTCAGTGTACAAATCTGCACGTAAATATTATAGAGTTTGCCTTTGCCAAAGGTCAGCAAAGAACAACAGTCTTCCTGGCCATGGACCAGCTGGATTAATGTGAGTCATGGCCGTTTGCTTTCCAAAAACTGCGAAGAGCTGTATGTTTCCAGAATTTCTTCTTCCCTGGAACTCTTGGAGATAAACCTGTGGATGACCTTGTTAAAAAAAAACAACACTTTTTCTAGTCTGACAGGTTTGAATATTATGAAGAAATTGACCATGAATTTGAAAAGTTTTGTTACCAAAAAGACTGGATTGTACTTAGAAGACAGAACAGCTTTTCATCAGCATATTTTGCTCCCTAGTTTCAAGGCAGCTGCACACTCAGGATAGTTTATTTTCATTTCGTGTGGGGAAATAATTAAGTTATAAGAACTAATCAGCTCTCTAAGTCCAGATATGGTCTTTTAGGGGACAGAAGTGCTGCCTTGTCTTGTACAAAGCAATAGCTTCACTTTTTGCAGGGCAAAGAATAATGTTTTTCTGCAGTTGCAGGGCCAGGAGCAATCTTTGCTGTAATGACCTTTGCCAAGAAATACTGTGTAAAGTATGATGGCTATTACTCCAGTTCTCAGGTGTCTGCTGCTGAAGGTAAAGAGAAGCAGATTAACAGTTATTCCAAGAAACTTCATCTCATCTGTGAAAGGATTCCTATATGTGTCCTTTGTTCCCATCTTTACCTCCCACTCTCCACACACTTACTTTGCATTCATAGTGCATCTTATCAGCCTTGTTTTTTCAACAGTGACAATGGCCCTTGCATGAGCAAAGAGAATGACGTATGAATGTGCTGGCCTGACCGGTAGGTTCACTGACCCATGTCACTGATGCAGTAGAGCAGACAGTGTGTGCAAAAGAAGGTACCCACACACTTTTCCCACATTCTGATAGGATGTTGAGAATGCAAAAAGATGCAGCATCAGCTCCAGCTTTGAAAGTCTGCAGGTGATTTTACTTCCTCTCACATTTCTCTGTTTTCTTTTTGGAAGTAGGAGGGAAATTGCCATTTCACATTGCATCTACTGAAGGATCTGCCCTGTGTGATTATCTGGTCTACAGAATCAGAGAACCATAGAATCACCAAGGTTGGAAAAGATCTCTGAGATTATCCATTCCGACTGTCCACCTACCACCAATACTTTCCCCCTAAATCACATCCCTTAATACAACCTCTAAATGTTTCTTGAATACTACAAATTTCACATTGTATATTCAGCCCAGCTCAACAGCTGAATGCAGACTGCCCCACAGTCCACAGTGACTCAGTGATCGGGTAAGAATAAAGCATGGTCTGGACCTTTGACTAAGACTAAAAGATTTATCTGTTTGGGGTACTCTCCTCTGCTAGGTCATTCATCTCCCAGTAATGCTGCCTAGTTCTGAAGACACATATTGCCAATTCATATTCAATTAAGACATTACTCAGTGTACAAAGAGTTTGTGCATCATCTAGCCAGTTGTAAGTCTTTTTGAAGAGACAAAAGCTAGCAGTATTAACAGGAAATGTGCCCTTCCTCTCCAACCCTTAATTTGCACAGGAAGAATTGCATCCTTGCCATGCAGCCTTTAGTGAGCATTTCTGCAAAGGTGCAAGTATTATGAAAACTGTGGTGCTTATATGGTACTGGCCTGGCAGGACTGCTGTCTAAAGAAAAGCAGATGCAGTCTCTTGCCTGTCTCCATAACCATCAGGACAATGCTATGCTCATGGGTAATTTCTGGGATGTCATTCTGTACACAGTATTTTATAGGTTGTATTAAGTAAGGAATTTTTTTTCCTGTAGAAGATATTCTGGTGCCCCAAAGAGCGCTGAATTGTAGATCACATGGGCTTTATTTGTAGAAAAAACAGGCACAGTTTTTCAGATACTCCCTTTGCTGAGAATCCAGAAAAAATGCTCTGAACTTGTTTGTTATGTGTCTTCTCCCTTCCTCTCATTCTTGCTTGTCATGCTAAAACAGTTTAGCCAAGGGTTTTCAGAGCTGTCTGTTGCATTATACATGTTCAGAGCTTGAAAGAAGCTTGCATGCTTTGCTGCAAAGCACTTTTTTTATTTGTTTTTGTTTTGCTTCTAAGATAAGAACAGGATACTGTGCCACATAAAAATTCCATTTTTGTCCTGCAGCACTTCACTTGCTTTTAAAATAGAATTTTGTGCTCTGAACTCTGAATCCCCTTGCTCTAGGCTAGACCAAGGATTGTTCCTACTGAACTGTGCTCTGGCTATCCTCCTATAGCAAGAGTCAAAGGACGGTTCATGGTCATTGGTCACAGCAAAACAAGTATAAGCAAAACTCTGCTGAAACAATAAGAACTCTGTTCTTGTGGATTGGACCCAGCAAAGGTGTAGTGAGAGCTGGTAAGCTTAAAGTCTTCCCAAATCCTGCTGCAGTGACAGAGACCTTGTAAGGTTCTGCATTCTCCCTGGCAATTATTTGGTAGGCTATACCACAGTGCTTAACCTGAAAGTGAGTACTGTACAGTCCCTGAAGGAGAAGGTAATGGGAAGGGAAAGCTGAATGGAGGCGATAGGCCAGAATTTTGCATTCACTTCTGTTATGGAACTATAGTCAACAAAGTCACTTGTGTTCTGTAATAAAGAGAAATGTCCTGGCCTCAGTGGTAGCTGGTATATCCATGTTCAGCTGCTCAGCAGAAAGAGAAAAGAGTATTTACTTTTATGTAATGCCTACACAGTATTCGTAAATGTTATCATGTGGTTCTAAGCGATCTCTCCTGAGAGTGGGAGAGGAAATAAGCCACAACATTTGTAACTCACTTGATCTTGGAAAGGTACTTGACTTAACCACTTTTCAGACGTTGCTGGCTGCACACCTCTGTTGATCATATATTTTATATAAGTGTTGTTATGGGAGGGTAGGATAGTCCAGAACAATAAGGTTTCTTGAACACACTGAGAATCATAGCAGGTGTACAAGTTATCTGCCAACACAGTAGATGTTAGTGGTAATGCAAACATCAAAGTTTGTAGCAATTAATTTAATCCTGTGTTGTATGTGTTTCCACCCTTTATGTACGCTTAGATGTACTGCAAGGGATGAAGCTGCCCAATAATTCAATGGCTTATCTCCTTCCTCAAACCCACCATTCTACTGCCACTAAAATAATTGTATTAGGATCCAGTTATGCTAGGACTAAAGTCAGCTGTGGTGCTTGTTAGCTCATACAACCTTAATTGTGCTCATGATTACTGGTGTCACAGTTTCATATGCTGTCTCTTTTATCTACAGAGTAGAGATGGCACTCAGGACAGCAGGCTGAACAGCAGCATACTGCAAAGCCTTGAACTAACAAAGTGTGTGATGAGGTAAGATGTGGGATGTGGCTTTCATTTCCCCAGGGATTTTTTAAATATGCCATTCTGATGCAGGGATCAAAACATACTAGCTCTGATAGTTTTAGGTGGCCATTTTTTATATCACTGAATCAGGAAGATTGCTTTCCCTTTGTCTGCCATACCAAAAAAGAAAAAAAGGAATTTTAGATGACTGATTTATGTCTCCAGTTGTGATAAACTTTCCTACAGAGATGGAAGGAGGAGGAAGAATGTACTGCTGGCCCTTCCTCTTACTGTGCTCTGAGTGCAGAATGACCTTCACTGCAAGAACATGAGGCAGATGAACAATGTCTCACTGCTGTCCAAACAGAAGTTGTGAATGTAGTCACTGACAAGAACAGAAGTAATTCTGTTGAACACTGAACAAAATATTGAACGATGTTGAGCACGGAACAAAATAGGTATTTCAGAATTTGATGAAATGTGTGAAGTGGGCAGATTGTCTTCTGGGGGTTTTGACCAAATCTCCTTTGAAGCACAGAGCAAGTGCACAGAGCACATTTCTGTGAAGGCTTTTAGAGCATACTTTCTCTAGTAGAAAAGAAGGGTTCCTTTTCATGGTATGAAAGAGCCTTCTGGTGCTGGGCTAGGACCCCTTGAGGGTACTGTCAGCTTTGGAGGTATCTGGTGATGAGTTCTGACAGCATTTTCTGCCTCTGCCTTGCACACAGAGAACATGGACCAACTTGTCATTGTTTCCACCCCTCAGTTAGCCTCCTTGCTGGTGCCAGCATTGTTATACTGGGGTGTGAGCTGACTTCTGCATGCAGCTTCTAGCCCTGCTGTCATCTTGCAGAAACAAACCTAGCACTGCACATTAAATCTGAAAACGGCAAAGTTTCTGCTCTTGAAGAGAGGTGTGGGCATTGAAGCCATTGTCTGTCACACTGATAACATTTCAAGGACATGCTGCTGTCTTTTATAAAGTAATGTTCAATCATGAAATCTCTGTTAATATTCATGCACCAGTACACTTGTTTAGTTCTTAGAATCTATGTTTTATACCTAGGCTGTCCTTGTAACATTTTAAATGAACTAATGCCTGAAGCAAAGCTGACTTCTGTGGGCTAAAACTGTGGCTGCATTCCTTAAACTTCGGGAACATTCTGATAAAGTTATATTGTAAAGAAAATATGGAACAAAGGCCTTGAGCATTGCTAAGAAACTGAGCACAGAATTGAATCAGTCCTCTACTCTTTATTTGCTTCTTGATTGCAGAAATAAATTTCTTAATATATTAAACCTAGAAGGATGCGCTCTGCAAATCCAATAGAAAGCAAGACTCATATCCAGATCAGTAATTGCTTCAAAGATATCTATTTAAAGGAAATGAGGTAAGAATGCCAGAGACAGTGAAAAAAGCAGGAAATATTACGATTTAATTTCAAAAGTTTGAATTTTAACTATGTTCAGAAATACTCATAATAATCCTGTTCATGCCTAAACAGCACAGTTCTTTTTCAACAACACTTGTTTATCAGGACTTGTTTTATTCCTCAGAAAGTGCGCATCTCTGTGTTGGAAGACCAATACTTTCAGACAACCAATCATAAACAACCAACATAAATAAGACTACATTTCTTGTAATTCTAGGCTTCATTTTGCCACAGCATGCACCAGTGACCTGGCATGCTAGAGCAAGTAATGATTAGATGTAAAGCTGTGTCACAACAGCTGGGAACAGAGCAGGAGACACAGCAGGCCTTTTTGCTGTTCAGGCTCTGACCTGCTTAAGGTGTTTTCTCTTGAATGCTTTGGTCTCTGCAGAAGATTGCCTCAGATACACTACAGTTGAACTAACATGAAATAAGAGATTGATAATGAGGCAGAAGAAATTCCTGTCAGCAGAATGGTTCTGCTTCATGTGCACAAGGCACTATATTTCTTGGGAAGAATGTTACTGCTGCATGGGCAAAACCCTGAAGGATTTATTTTTCAAATGTTAAATCCTTACCTGTTCAGAGTGTGTCGGTTTTCCTTCTAGAGGCCTTACTCAGTTCCTGCTCATGTAGGTGCTGGCTTTTTTTCTAAATGTGTATTTAATTATCAGTGTTCTATCAAGTTCATTAAATGAACTCTCATATTTTCTTATGCCAAGAAGCTCAGCAGGCACAGATTTACTGAATTTAGCAATGTAATAGCCTTTCAGAGTAGAGTGTCTTCTGAGATTGCTGTGTTTTAAAGTCTCGCGTTGGTTGTTTTCTTTTTTTTTCCTGGAGAATCAGTCATCCAAGATCCAGTTAAGCTTTTTGACAATGGGCAAGTTCAGTGCCTGGCGGGTATGCTAACACAGACATTGAGTAATAAAAATTGTAGATTAGACACTAAAAACAGCCTGTAGACTTTATAGAGCATTTTAATGCAATAAGTGGTTTCCTGGCAATCAAGCAACATTTACTAACAGTCTAAATAGCTGAGCATGCTCTTTCTAAAAGAGGTGTTAAAAGCTGAGTAGTTCAAACAATTTTTTTTCTAGATTATATATGAAGAATAAAAGTTTTGTTATGGAGACGGAATGAATTTGTACTAGAAACTAGCCAAGAGCTGAAATCTCAAACTGCCAGAGAACATCTGTTTGGGTAATGAAACCCACACCTAGCAATAAGGTTTGCAGATTGAATCCCTGTATTACACAGCTACAGGACAGAATACAACATCAACACACACGGTCTCTGTAGAAACTCCACTACATCTGTAGCACTTACATTGCTGAACCGTGAGCCAGGGACTTCCTTGTGTAAAGAGCAGCAAACCTGTGAAGAATGAGACAAACTGTACTGCTGGGGCAGAATCCCTCTAACATGCCACACATTTCGCTGTTGCTCATTAGGGAGACCTCTCAGTGTTGACATCTGCCTATGTACATTTTGCTGGGACCAAGAAGAGTTATTATTAGAGCTATTACAGAAGAGTACCTACAGAAAAACCATGTGCCAACTTTCCTGCTTCCAAGGCATGTAAAAGTACTGCCTGCAACAGAACTTAGAAATTTGCATAAGGTCACTTTGGCACTGAATTTTTCCCTTTAGATGACATAGTCTGACAAACAGTAAATTTGAAGCATGCATTTGGCATAGTTCTTTTTTTTTTTTTTTTTCTTTGCCATTGATTACAACCATACAAGTACCTGACACTGCTAGTACTTCAAAAGAAAGCATGATGTTTGAAACAGTGAACTAAACTTTTGGCGGATGTACAAAACGTATTTTAAAGTAGCTCTATATTTGGAAACTGCATAGGCCACTGAATTGATTCCAAATCTCATTTTATGAAATGGTGTGCAAGGGGAATGGGAACTGCTCAGCATGTAGACTCATATCAGTCAGGGAAGTCTCCCACGTAGTATCTAAACTTGTTCACAAAGCCTGGAGTGGAAGTCTTGCCATCATAATAAATGGAAACAGAAACCAGTTCCATGCAACACAGTGACTTCATCAGGTCCTTCTGTCTATTCAGTGAAATTTAGTGTGCTGGAAGAGGTCATGGTTGTGCTCGTTGGTGGATCCGTACATGAACATACACTGTATGAATGGTTGTTCCCCTTCCTTCTCTTAAAGGAAATCCATGAATGAAAGAGAGATTTGGTGATTAACTGTCTCAGACTAGTGTCCTACAATAAAACACTCACCTTATAGGCAATTGAGGTACTTAAGCTTCTCCTCCAAGCACAGGAGAATTTCACTGTATACATCAACGTCTGGTGCAATTTTTTTAGATATTCCCTGATTAAAGGATTACCAGTCTAACTGAGATGATGAAGTAGAAAACTTTCTGTTAACACAGACCAGCGGCAGCCAGCTAGCAGCTCACCGAGTGAGACTTTGGAAGACTAATTTTCAATTTTACAGCAATAGGCTGTATTTAAATTGGAAGGTATATTGCTTCTACAGAAAAAAATATTTTCTAGAACACTGACCATGTAAAATAATGGTTTCACATGTTCTTACTTGCTTGGAGCCCTTTGGAACTTAGATTTTCTGGAGGATTTTGAGGGAAGAGGAGAGAAGGAAGGAAAGATATGCTATGGCTTTTTCTATAAGCTACCTAACAGTTACTGATAGAAAGTGTCTGTCTGACTCCCTACTGTATTGCAGTAATCATAGTTGAGTTTGCTACAGCATTCCCAAGTGCTTTGTTACCTTACAACACAATCTTGTACATGAGATTGAACAATGTAGAAAAACAAGTTGATTTATAGTGTAAAAGATGGAATCATAAGATACCTCCCTCTTCCTTGTTAAAAGTCTTCTTGAAAAATCTGAGTTTTTTTTTTAATTATAATTATTTTTCTATCATACCTTTCTCAGTAAAGTTTACTTTCAGCACCCAAAGATGCACTGAGATGCAAGTACCATCACACTTTAAACTAACTTTGATTTTCAACTAAGCCGATTTGTTACTAAGATTTTCTGTGCAAGAGGAAAAGAGAGCTGCAGTTGTAACACACCACACCATGGGAAGTGGAATGAACTTGCTGAAGCGTTGTGCCCTTACGGAATGTACCTCTGATGTACTTTGAAGAACAACTCCTGGACAAACACAAGGCAAACAGAAAAGTGAGAGGAATGCAAAAAGGATAAGGCAGAAAAGCCTATTCTTGTTTGTGAGGACATGAATGCATCTTGCAGGTGCTACTGTTCTGGCCTTATGTTACAGGATGTTACATCAGGAGTGAGTGATACCAAAGCAGGCACAAATTTATGTAGGATCATCCTCCCTTCCCCCCATTCATTAGAGTGACAGAGTAAAATGAGGTCAGACAACTTCTAATCCTGGAGAAGAGATATTCCCCCAAACACTTTAAGCTGTCAACAACTGGTCTGTCAGATCTCTGAACTGGAAATGTCTCTGTAGTGCTCAGAGTTTTCAGCCCCAAGGTGTCCGTACAGTATAAAGCTGCCACTCAACTTCCATCCCAATATTTTGCCTAATGGCAAGTAAGCCACAGTGTTAAAGCTACATTAATTCGAGTAGTCCATGAATAGTGATCCACAACAAGAATCACTGCATTAGAGCTGTTCTTCCGTATGCACTGTATTTAAGAAGAAACAAAAAGGCTTTGAGAGAATATTGCTGTGTCCTGCCAAGTGGAAGATTAATCTTTTAAATACATCTTAATGTAGGCTAATGAAATAATTTCATTAGCTTATAAAATCTAATTTCACTAGGTTACAAATCTGATTTTTGTAACTTTAAATCTCCATATTGATGCTTTCACTTTAGATTTCAGAGGTTGTTTCCACACCTCATAGGAAGATGCTTAATTGAAAATTTAGAACAACCAAGATCAATCCATGAAAATCTCTGGAAACAGGAAAAAATGTTTGTTTGTTTTTGTTTTTTTGATGTTGTTGTTTAGTTGAAGTTGAATTATGTTGTGGGTAATTATGGAAGTGATGGCAATTCTTTTGCATCTAAAGCATGGGTGTCCAACTCTTTGGTATGCCTGGGCCACATTGAGAGAAATCTACAATCACACATATGTAGGTTGCTCTGAAAGTAATAGGTCCTACTTATTTCCACCATTGGAACTACAACAGAAACAAAGAGTAAATAAATATTCTTTGACAGAGCAAATTCTCGTCTACAAAACACTAGTTTTAAATAGGATCACCACCATTAGCTTTGCATTTTCACCAGCAATGAACAAGAGCCTGCATGTTGAGGTCATCAAAATCTGCCTCAGTGGAAGTGACCCACAGTTGTGTCATCACTGCTGAAACACACCAACACTGCGTCAATGTGCTCACATCTACTGATCGGTCTCCAGAAAAGTTCAGCAAGTGCCAGTGAATGTTGGTGGGTGCCATTTTCTCTGTTTGGACATATTTAGTAACACACCTTTGCTTTATAATCCAAAAAGTATTTGTGTTCCTAAAATATAAGGGAAGGGTGGATTTGTTGGTGAATTTGTTTGTGCATAAAACAACATTCTCCTGAAAACTCGATCTTAGCAGCTCAGTGGAGAACACTTTCCTCATTCTCTACAGCTTTTGTTACTTTGTTAGGTGCGTGGCAGGGAGCAGTGTAGTCTCTACATGTCTTACAGCCTGCCCAGACACTCCTCTTCTACAAGGCACTGCTCCACCTCAAATTTTTTCCTCAGCCAGTCAAGCAGTCGATTTCATCCTCTAACTCATGCTGTCAGCTTTGTATTTGACCATCAGATTTACAGGCTTACAGCAGCTCTCTGCACCAGTCCTCTGGCATGAACGTCTGTCCAACTGGCAGAAAGAAGACTAAGAGCATTGCAAACTGCCAGACTTGCCAAAAGCCAGATAGATAGTTCCTTTCCCTTCCTTTCCCTTTCCTTTTCCCTTCATTTGAGCTTTCTCTTCCACTTCTCATTTCCTTTTTCTTTTCCTTTCCCTCTCTCCTTTTCTCCCTCCCTCCTTCTTTTCTTCTTTTCGTATTCTTTTCCATTTTTCCTTCTTAATTCAGCAACAGAAGAAGAGGTAAGACATATCTGGCAGGAGGTTGGAGATTCATGATCCTTGAGGTCCCTTCCAACCTGGGCCATTCTGTGATTCTGTGATTCTATGATTCTGTGATATACCTGAGTGTAGAATTACTCTGCTGCACAACTTCAGTAACATATTTCTCAGAAGCCTTCATTTTTAAGTTTGAAATACTGCAAAAAATGATTTCTAATATTTTCATTCCCTGTTATAAGAAAAATGCAGCCATAATTAGTACTTTTTTTTTTTTTTTCCCAACGACACTATACAACAGAGCAAACTCTCAATCAGAAAATATTTTGCAACAGTCACCAGTTACTACGCAGTTTGTACAGACGAGGTAATTAAGCAGCCCTTCGTTTCATGGTCTTACAGACACGCATGATTTTTCCAGAGATATGACCGTCCAGAAAGTGGCTTGTTTTTCTACACTGCTGTTACCAATAATGAAATGCAACACATGCTTCCTGACTGTGCTCACCTCCACTGCTGATCTCCAGAAACATTCAGCAAGCACTGGTGAATGTCAGCAGGTGCCATTTTTTCCACATGGAGGAACTCGGTGACACACCTTTGCTTCATCCTCACTTTCATGTCAGAGTGCCCCTCTACCACCATCTGTTACAACATATAGCAGAACACAGGTGGGAAGGTTCACCCTCTACTCCCATACCATCACCATCTGCCTCTAGCATATTCAGCCAACATCATAAAATAGGAGACATCATTTTCAGAGCAACCCATTGCATCTCTGCGGCCTGTATACACAAGAACACTAGTATAAAAGCAGGTAAAGCCCATGAAGCATTCTCCAGCTCAAAAGACACTCCATGTTATCACTGAGTAATTTTGTGGAGGGATTGTAGTCACCCTCACATATCATTTCTAGTGCAGGTGGATTTGTACCTGATCCCAAAGACAGAAATATGTGTCGGCTGTGGGTCTGCACTGTCTCCATCCAATATAGCATTTTGGAGTCACTGGAGTTCTCCCTTAATGGTAAGAGTTATACAAGGAAAAACTTCATTCAAAGTCATTCTTGAATGTCTTTGAATGCATAGGAAATATTTGCTGGTTTACGTGGTAAGGTTATGTGGTTTTCTGTGATTACACAGAGATTCAACCTGGCAATCAGAGGACAATTTACACTTTGAAAAATCAGGCTTGTGGTAAATCACACTCACCTAGAAAATAATCTCTGAGCATTTCTTCCCTCATTTCAAGGAGGGCAGCAGGGAATGAGAGGGAGGAGTGGGAAATCTGAAAAGAATGCACAGCATAGTTTTATTTTTGCCTTGATATTACAGAAAACATAGTTTTTCAGATATTAATACAGAATTCATTGCTTGTAAATTGCTCCTTCATATGGTTTATGAGTTTTGTGATGTGGCTTATAAATAACTGATGAAGCAGTTCAAGGAAAACAGCAAAAATTACTTAAAAGAATGCTGTCAAAATGTATGTTACCTTTAAATTTTTTCCTGTCCCTGAAAGTTTGATGAGTTCATTTTCTCTGCTTCTTGCTTGAAAAAGAGCTCCACCAAGCAGCTGAACTATTGATCTTTTAAAAAATAAAGAACATTTGAATCTTAATGAGTGTCTAAGGATTTACAGGATAACAGGAAAAATACTTTCTTGCATTTTTATCAGGTATTATTAAACAAAACCCACCACACTTTGTGAACTATTCAAACCAATTTTGAAAATAGTCTGTCTGTGGTTTGAATGAGTCTTCCAGATTCTAGAGGGCTGGTGACAAAGCACTGAAAACTGGAAATATGAGGAGTCTAATTTTGTTGAACTCAGAAGAATGCACATTTTCACCTATACCACGTTTCATTTGGTGAATTATATGTTCAGAACTCTCCATGTCTTCCCAGAGGAGGAGGAATCAGCAATGAGTGGTGATAAGATACATCTGATACCATGTCTACCTAAGTGAAAAGAATATGCCAGTCAGCATTTTGGAGAACAGGTCATGAAATTACATGAGAACATTTCCTTGCTTCCAGTCGTAAATGTCCTTCTATTGGTACTCGGTCCAAGACTTCACTTGTCTTCTCTTCATTCCACATGGAGATGTCCTTTTTATCTCCTCTCTTCTTTTTCTGTTGTTTTGGGTAAACATTCCAAAGATCTGCAGACCAACCAGCACTGCCATTTATGCATTTATATGCCATTAGTAGGCTGCTAAGATTTTAAGACAAAGTATAGCAATGATACTGCTTCCTGCCTTACAAAGTTGTGGCATAAAGGATGTTCACTGGGTAATAAGATGCAGAAATCCAGTGAAACAATATGGGCTAGTATTCACAACCAATGCTTCTCCTGGAACAGCCTGTTTCCTTGCAATTGCTGGATTTACTTTGGTATTGGAATAATGACAACTTCCTCAAAGTATCTGATGTGATGTGTGTAGAATGTGGAAGTTTCGTTACTCTACTAAAATGCAAAGTGAATGGATTTTCTGCCAGTTGGACCTTAGGAAGCAAGTCTGTAGAAGTAAGATAAAGGGAAGAACTGTATTGTGGAAATACTGAATCTGTGTTAATTTAAAGATATAAAGATAAGGGTAATTACTTTCTAGTCAAAGGTCTAGCATTTTTCAAAGATTTATGGCTATATGCCTTTCCTCAAAGCTATTTTGAAAAGTCGTTTTATGTACTAATTACCACTGTACAACACAGCAATCAAGAAAAGTAGAAATAAAATAAAAATTACAGAAAATAGTGTCAGATTCATGCAGTGCTTTGAAAAGACAAAGGTACACACTCTCTATAGATGAGTCTTTATTAGTTGGTTTTGTTTTTTTTTTAAATCTCTGTTGTCATGATTCACTATCTTGGCTAGATAGCAGATCTTTAATGACAATTGAGGAGTAATCAAAACATAATAGCAAACTCCACATTTAGATCACTTTCCAAAAATTTGTTTGCCTTGGGAATCTATCAGCAGTGTTAGGAAATATTCTTAATGATCTAGTTCTGAGATGTGCCTGAGCTGGCTGGTGACTGGAAGGCAATTGAAAGATTTCCCATAAAGGTATAATCAAGCGACTTCCTTAGATGATGTGCCGGACTCTACAGCAGATCAGGAAAATGTGAATAGTCTAGGACAAGAAACATCTCTTCAGGAGGGACAGGCAAGGAAGGAGGGGTGGTGGTGTGGCTCTCTATGTTAGGGAATGCTTTTCTGCTATTGAGATTGTGAGTGGGGATGGTAACGTTGAATCTCTATGGGTAAAGATCAGAGGAAGGGCTGACAAGGCAGACATCCTGGTGGGCGTCTGTTATAGACCGCCAAACCAGGATGAAGTGACAGATGAGGTATTCTACAAGCAGCTGGCACGAGCTGCACGGTCGTCAGCCATTGTCCTCATGGGGGACTTCAACTTCCCTGACATATGCTGGGAGTACAACACAGCGCGTAAGAAGCAGTCTAGGAGGTTTTTGGAGTGTGTAGAGGATGCCTTCCTGATGCAGCTGGTAAGAGAGCCCACGAGAGGAACTGCCCCGCTAGACCTGCTGTTTGCAAACAGGGAAGGTCTGGTGGGAGATGTGGAGGTTGAGGGCTGCCTTGGACAGAGCGACCATGAAATGATAAAATTCTCGATTCATGGTGGAGTTTGGAAGGGGAATAGTAAAACTGCTACCTTGGACTTCCAGAGGGCGGACTTCGAATTGTTCAAGAGACTAGTAGGGGGAGTCCCCTGGCATTCAGTCTTAGCAAACAGAGGGGTCCAGGAGAGCTGGTTGCTCTTCAAGAAGGAAGTCTTAAGGGTGCAGGAGCAGGCGGTTCCCCTGAGACGCAAAATGAGCAGGCGGGGAAGAAGACCGGTGTGGATGAATAGGGAGCTATTCTTGAGGCTCCGGGAGAAAAAGAGAATCTACCGCTTGTGGAAGGAGGGATGGGCAACTGAGAATGAATACAAGGAAGCCGTTAGGATGTGTAGAGGTGAAATCAGAAAGGCAAAAGCCCAGCTTGAATCTAACCTGGCCGCTGGGGTGAAAAGGAATAAGAAACTCTTTTATAAATACATTAACAGTAAGAGGAGGACAAAGGAGAATATCCACTCTTTGCTGGATGATGCTGGGAATGTGACCACTGAGGATAAGGAAAAGGCGGAGGTTCTGAATGCCTTCTTTACATCTGTCTTTAAAGGTCAGACCAGTTATCCTCGGGGTACTCCTCTCTCTGACCTGGTAGTCTCGCCTGGGGAGCATGCTAAACCCCCTGTGGTTCTGGAAGAAACGGTCAGAGGCTTACTACTCCAACTGGACTGCCACAAGTCCATGGGGCCGGATGAGATCCACCCGAGAGTGCTGAGGGAACTGGCGGGGGTGATAGCCAAGCCGCTTTCCATCATCTACCAGCGCTCCTTGTTGACTGGTGAGGTCCCGGAAGACTGGAGGCTTGCCAACGTGACTCCCATTTACAAGAAAGGTTGTAAGGAGGATCCGGGGAACTACAGGCCTGTTAGCCTGACCTCGGTTCCAGGGAAGGTTATGGAACAGATTGTCTTGAGGGAGATCATGCGGCATGTGCGGGATGGCCGGGGGATCAGGCCTAGCCAGCATGGGTTCATGAAAGGCAGGTCCTGTTTGACCAACCTGATCTCCTTTTATGATATAGTGACCCATCTGCTGGATGAGGGAAAGGCTGTTGATGTGGTCTACCTAGACTTCAGCAAAGCCTTTGACACTGTCTCCCACGGTATTCTCCTGCAGAAGCTGGCAGCCCGTGGCTTGGACGGGTACATTGTTGGATGGGTAAGGAACTGGCTGGAGGGCCGGGCTCAGAGAGTGGTGGTGAATGGAGTTAAATCCAGCTGGCGACCGGTCACGAGTGGTGTTCCCCAAGGGTCGGTACTGGGGCCTGTCCTCTTCAGTATCTTTATTGATGACTTGGATGAGGGCATTGAGTGCACCCTCAGTAAGTTCGCAGACGACACCAAATTGGCTGGGAGTGTGGATCTGCCTGGGGGTAGCGAGGCCCTGCAGAGGGATCTGGACAGGCTGGAGAGCTGGGCTGAAGCCAACGGGATGAGGTTCAACAAGACCAAATGCCGAATCCTGCACTTTGGCCACAACAACCCCAGGCAGCGCTATAGGCTTGGGGCGGAGTGGCTGGAGGACTGTGTGGAGGAAACGGACCTGGGGGTGTTGATTGATGCTCGGCTGAACATGAGCCGACAGTGTGCCCGGGTGGCCAAGAAGGCTAACGGCATCCTGGCTTGCATCAAAAACAGTGTTACTAGCAGGAATAGGGAGGTAATTGTCCCCCTGTACTCTGCACTGGTGAGGCCGCACCTCGAGTATTGTGTTCAGTTTTGGGCCCCTCATTGCAAGAAAGACATTGAGGCCCTGGAACGTGTTCAGAGGAGGGCTACGAAGCTGGTGAGGGGCCTGGAGCACAGGCCTTATGAGGAGCGGCTGAGGGAGCTGGGATTGTTCAGCCTGGAGAAGAGGAGGCTCAGGGGAGACCTTATAGCACTCTATAACTTCCTGAAGGGAGGTTGTGGTGAGCTAGGGGTCGGCCTTTTCTCTCGTGTACACAGTGATAGAACTAGAGGCAATGGTTTCAAACTGCGCCAGGGGAGATTCAGGCTGGACATTAGGAAATATTACTTCTCGGAAAGGGTGGTCAGGCATTGGAATGCACTGCCCAAGGAGGTGGTGGAGTCACCGAACATGGATGTGTTCAAGAGACGTTTGGATGTTGTGTTGAGGGATAGGATTTAGCTGGGGAGTATTGGTGATGGTTGGACTGGATGATCTTTTAGGTCTTTTCCAACCTTGATGATTCTGTGATTCTGTGATCTTAGGATCCTCACCGCCATACTTTTTCACATCAAAATAACATACATTTCTGGAAAAATCATACAGCTTTGAGTTGCTTTGCACTGAAACAGTTCAAGCTGTTGTCAAAATCCATTAAGGTCAACATAAAAATTCCCATTCGTTTTCAACAGTTTTTGAATCAGAGCATTAAAGCTGGTGTTTTGACATCAGAGTATGCTTAGGCAGACCATGAAATGTAAGTATGCATTTCTCAGAAGAGCTGGAGAACAGTGAAACTGTTCTTTTCCCTTTAGCTTTATCAAGTATTATACTTGATTGGTGACACTTTTCAGAATGTTTACTCTTCAAATTAATTTGATGGTCCTGCTCAGCACAGGGCAGACGCAGCCGCGAAATGTTCTGCAGTATGCTGGTTGTCAACAACATTTCCCTTCTCTTTGTTTACCTTTTTGATAAATCGTGAACAAGTTCTCTAACTGGAAGGGATTGCTGAAACAGCAAATGTTAAATTGGTTGTTCTCTGCAGTCTATTAGTGTTGAAGTTCATACATGTTATAGTCAAAGGTACAGCTGCATTTTATGTAGTCATGCAGAAGCTTGCTTCTTGCTAACTCTGCTGTGTACCAGCAATACACAACATGTAGTGTAACCACTTTAGATTTAACAGTCACTGTAATCAGCAAAACATAAGGCTGAAATAGCTTTGTCTATTGGAGTGAAAGCCCTGTGTATCTTCCACTATTGGCACCAAATGAGAAAATGCATTTCTTTTGAAATCTACAAGATACAGAGAATTTAAAGGCTGTCACACCTACCATGAACTTGGTTGGTTGTTTCAGAAATTGGAGCAGATCAAAATCAAGACATCAAGCATGTTGCTGAAATGGGCTTCATTTATACTGTAGTGTCGCTGTTCGTAGTGTAACTGTTACAACCAACAATGAAGAGATACCCAGTGTTTCCAGGGTTAGGACATTCCTAGAATCCAATGGAAAAGCTGCCACTCTCAAAGGATTGTTAACAGCCGTTCTTGAACTTATGTTTGTTGATATTTGTGATTTGCAATTGTTCTTGATTGGAAAGAAGCTATTCTGGTAAATCAGTTGTAGCACACCATCTAGAGAAATAAGAAATTAAAGTGCTCTTATTGCACCACATACACAATTTCATCTTCACATCAGCCACTGTGAAGGATGTGATTCTGCATGATTCTCACACCTAGAATAACAAGTCAGGAAGCAGGGGACAGGTGAAGGTATTAACTGTCCACAAGTGTGTGTCCAACCTGACCCATCTACACAATGGCGAATTGTATATAAGCAATAGGTGTACTTGAATATTCAGTTCATTGAATTCTAAAAGATTTCAATAATCCTTGAGACAAGGCAGTATAGTTATAAAAATGGTAAATCAAACGAATTTGACAAAAAGTTTATCATCCCTTCCAAGGGTGCATAGGAAGTGTCAGCCTGGATCTGTGCAGATCCCAACTTATCTCTGAATTTAGTTTATGACAATGCTGGAGGCAGAACTGTTGCCTTAGCACAGCTCTGTATGTGAGCTACTGCTAGTAGCTCTCCATCCTCAGCAGGATGCTGTCCTGGAATACATGCTAGAGTGTCTCCTCCATGATACCGCTGGGTAGATGTGCTCCTGTTGCTTATTTAGGCACATCCTTTAATGCTACCTCTCCAATCAGAGCATAGGGTGAAGCAGGATACTGTGAGTAAAACTGTGGATAACAATTCCCAGATTGTTTAATGAATGTTTAGCATTCTTCTGTAAGAGACAAAGAGAGAGATCACTTATTCTGAAGCCAAGCAATCCTCCATGAGGAGTTTATAATCAGAAAAGAGGCCAGATTTTACATAGTCAGTAATAGGACAAGGGGCAAAGTTTCTCAACTAAAAGAAGGGTAACTTAGGCTAGATATAAGGAAAGAAATTTTTTCTCTCAGAGGGCAGTGAGACATGGCACAGGCTGCCCAGAGAGACTGTGGGTGCCCCATCCCTGGAGGTCTTGAAGGCCAGGTTGGGCAGGGCCACTGTCAGCCTGATATAGTGGGGAGCAAGCCTGCCCATGTCAGGGGGGTTGGAACTAGATAATCTTGAAGGTTCCTTCCAACATGAGCAGTTCTGTCAGTCTATTTATCTCTGAGAAAATGATGTGGAAGCATGAATAAATGTGTGAATAAAGGTGTGCCATTGAGTTCTTCCACATAGAAAAAGTGGCACCAATTTACATTCATTGATGCTTGCTGAATGTTTGTGGAGATCAGCAGTGGATGTGAGAACAGCATGGTGGACAGTGGTGCATTTCAGCAGCAGGGAGAGCAGCAGTGGGGGGCAACTTCGCTAGAGTACTTTGTTATGAGTGTGGCATGTTGTCTCTTGTTCACTGCTGGTGAATAACTAATAGTGATGACTTTGTTGAAAACTAGTGTTTTTTAGCTGAGAATTTGCTCTTACCAAGCAGTGTAATTGTGCTCTTTGTATCTGTTGCAATTTCCATGCAAATATATAGGAGGCATTGCTATTTGAGTGGCCTACACTTATTGTATCTTCATAGAATAATGCATTATGCATGATACGTTCATATCAACCTTTTTCAGTCTTGCTAAATAAACTCCCCATTACCACTACTACCACCAGAAGTGAAGAAGTGCACTGATGGTCCAGATGAAATTCTTACAAGATACATTTTGACTTGCGTCTTTGTAAATTTCCATCTGCTTTAATTCCTGCATTAAATTAAAAGGACATTTGAAAGCTTAGAAATGAACATTTTGATCTTTGTACATTGAATAAAGAAAAAATTTCATGTCTGTGTAACCCACAAACATCAGGGCATTCTTCTGTTTAGTGACCAACTTACAACTTTTTACAAACACTATTCATGATGCTCAATTTGTTCTTCCCTGTGTGAATTTTTTTCAGGGTTGTATGGGCTGATTGTTCAGTAAAGAACAGTTGCATCTTGCTCTGAGATGGCCAAGTCCAAGAAAGAGTTCATGTGCCAGCAGAGCTCAGCACATTCCCAGGAGATGCCTACAGCAAATAATGCCTCTTGCAATAAGGCTGATGTCTTAATGCTGTAGACAAGTGTTTCATAAAGTGGACAGGGAGAGCATAGGGAAAGGTCAGCCCTGTGACTTTCCACAACGTCTTTCTCTATTGTTGCTGGCAGCTGTCACCAGTGCTGAACCCCAGTGCCCTTACTCCCACGTACCCCAGACTCAAAGCTGCAGGACCCCTTCCTCTGCCAAGTGCCTGCCTGCATTCCCCAGGGTGAGAACACCTCGATTATCAGGGGTCCCAAGAAGCATCTCTGTAGAGCTGGGCAGACCACCCCTGCTCTTCAGCAGAGCTACCAAGGAAGAAAATGTTTCAATACTCTACCACATACCTTCCCAGCTTGGGTGGACAGGTGGCTCGGTCTGGATTTAACCAGCGCTTCCAGTTGAGCTAACCACAGGGCCTGCAGAGGTGCATATGCCATCCAGGAGGCTGCAGCAGTCAGAGGACATCTGAATTGCACAGCAAAACTGTGTTAAAAGAACACCCTGCTTTCGTGAACTTGAGAAGAGACAGCTCTTAAACGAGCAGAAGGATGTCTGCTATAATACTGTGGGAATATTATATGGCTCTTATATGGCAGAAGGGCTTCAAAAATGTCGGATTTCATTAGGAAAATCAAATATATCTCAAGTTTCTAGGGGAAGAAATATTTCATTTCAGCCTTACAGCTCTATCCTGTGTTGCTTTAATGGTGCAGCCATGTTAGCACATACTAATTAAAAGCTGTGTCCAAGAAGAAAATAGGTGTACTCCTCACTCCATCTGCTTTGGAGCACAGTGAGCAGTGCTGAGCAAAGCCAGATGAAATTTAGCACATCTGCTGCTCTTCTCATCCCTGGGCCAGGGGAAGCAGAAAGGAAGCCATTATTTGAATACATGCAGTTCTTTGCTATTATGCAAACACAACTATCTCCCTTGTTTCTGAGCAAGGAGGGCAGGACACACCAGATAATCCAGCAAGTAATGTTTCAGTGTGAGTAGCACAGCTCTGTAGGATCACTGTGAATGAAGGAGAGAAACTCCTTGCTTCCATCACTTCTCTGGCACACTATACAAACCCTGTCTGGAATTGATTGTATTCCTGGCTCTAGTTATCTCTTGTATTATCGTCCCCAGAGACCAAGAAATACTTTAAAAAAAATGTTCCGGGCAGTGGTTCTGGCTGCTTGCATTGGAACAACTTTCTCAAAGCAGTGATGAGGCTTGCTATGGGCCTCTGAGTTTCCGGAGTCAACAGTGTGGTGCTGACCACACACTGGATGTAGCACAGCCCATATATCCCCCCAGAGCTGCTTATAAATTCCCAGTACTTACTGCTGTGCATGATCACAAACCCTGATGTGCTGCACAGGGCAGGGGCTGAAAGACTCCGAGCCGCCAAACACCATCTTTCAACAACTGTATTTTTGACATGGTAACTGCCTGCTGTAAATCCTTAAGAAGAAAAAAACAAAAAAGTTGTCCTTCCTTCTTTTCTTACCTGGAGATGTAGGAGTCAGTATAGAGCAACAGCAAGCGGTTAAACCCTCTGTAGTCACAACAATTTAGTTTTTGATAGATATGGGCAGCATCGTGTGACAATTGCTATTCAGAAGAGTTCCTTTCACAAAGGTCTAACCTTGTAATCCATCTGTCCCACAAGCTTTGTTGTGCTTTGGTTATCTCTGTGGCCTCACTTGGGAGTGGGTGTAGAGGCGGTAGCACCTTTGGCTTTCATCTTCAGTCTGAAGTACCAGCTTGAGGAGGGGAGCATGAGAAGAATTTTGGTGATTTTGGCTCCTAAAATCTTCTATCCTATACTAGTTTCTGAGTAGAAGGGTGAGGGTTATGAGATTTCCAGACGTAAAAAAGCAATTTGGGGATTAGGCTCTAAAAGACAGCAGTAACCTAAAGGAAATCTATAATCAGTTGTTTTGGGTTTTGTTTTTGTTTTTCTGCTGTTGAACCATGATGAAGCAAATAAGCACTGGTAATACACAAGCACAGTTGTCCAGAAACAACTTTAAATCCCACAAATATGAAGTCTTATCACTGGTGGTGATATAGACTGGCAGTCTGGACTCTGCCAGCCCCTCGCTACAGACTGGTACCACAACACCTGATTGTGTTGACCATGAGAAGTGGAAGGCTCAGGGCAAGGCACCACATGGTTCAAGTGGAGCATGCAAAGATAGGAATATGAAGAGGGGACATCCAAATACAAAGTTGAGGCAGAAAACAGCATTTTCCTTTTTATGGCCTGCATGTAAACTGCCTATATGCATAACTCCAAAGAAACGGCTGAACACATGACAACCAGCAAAAAGTCAGTGAATTTAGGATGAGAGTGCTGATGGCTAAGGTAGAAGGGAGAGATTCTTCGAGGGACTGGAGGCACTGCTGCTGTTGACTAAGGAAATACTGAAATTTTGCAGAAAAAAAAGCAATAAGCAAAGTCTAGTGAGAGCTTAGTATAGCATAGTATAGCTATAGCCACAGCACCATGATCAGGGTACAGCCTGCTATATAAGAGCTCCTTTTTGTATTCACTGAAGTAGAACAATTCCATCATTTCACCTTTTCACACAAAGTGGCTTACAGACTGTGAGAGGGCATCCAGGAAGGGCCATTGCCAGTGTCTGATACAGCTGTAGTGTGCATCTCACTCACTGAGCATCATGAGATCCCACCCAGGAAAGTGCCAGGCATAGATGACCACAAAGTGCTGTCCAGGGTGTGCCAGACCAGATGGGAGAGAGGAGTTTCCCTTTTGGCCATTGCTGTCTTCACTTTATGTATTGTTTAAACCCTTGTACAGCTATTTGCAAGTGAAAAGGTGTTAGTGTGGCTTTGAAATACCTTGCAAAGTGATAGGAAGAGGTAGTAAAAGCAGCAAGAGAAGAAGTTGGGGCATTTCTCCATTTCTCTGCAGCACACAGCAACATGGGTGCCAATGGTACTGACACAGATAGAGCTCATTCTTTCAGTGCCTCATGCTGCAAACGTAAGAGCCAATTTTGTTTCACAGTCATTCAAATATCCTCATTATGTAGTTCATAAAATAATCTTAAATTGCCATCTTGATATTTCTTATCGCATATCCTCTGGGAGACATTGTAATGGAAGACCCATTCCAGGACTGCATGGCTGCTCTAATCACATAAATCAAATTTTAAGTATTCAGATAATGTCAGTATTGGTAATTCTTTTCCTTCTTTAGACTTTATTCTTGCTTTCTGAGGCTATCTACAGCAGTGGTAAAAAATCCAGGCTAACTTCTCTTTGTACAGAACAACAGATAGGAACTGTGATTGATGTCTGCAGTAGCATTTCATTTAGGATTTAGATATTGAAATACAAAATGTTTTTCTTCCATAAAGATTAAAACAGAGACATGTATTACCAAATATAGACAACAAATAATAAAAACTGCATGGACTCAGTTTGCAAGTTTGAGAGCAACATTTTTATACCAAGACAAGTTTTTCAGCCATTGCTAATACACAGTATTCTGCCGCCTACATGTGTGCCATAGGCTTGCCATTGTCTATTTATTGATCTTTACATTGTGATTTCTATATTCCAATATTATTTTTGCATTCCTTAGTGCTATGAGGTGAGATTGTTACCATGTACGGTGTACAACATAACTATTCCTCCTACGTGCCAACATGGCAAGTTTTCTACAGGGTTAGAAAGGAAATTTCTGTAATTTCTGGCATAGTCTATGGAAGCAGAGATGCCCTAACCTCTTTGTACATAGGTACCTGTCCAGTGGAATATAACCAAACTATTAAAAAAAGGGATTAAGGAGGAAACTTCCCCACCAGGCAGCTTACTCTGTAATTACCAATTAACAGGGCTTCAGCACTTTTCTTTGAAGCACCTACGATTGGACACAGCCAAGAAAAGGACACTGTGATCCTAATCTGCTTATTTATAAGTAAGGGAAAGATCAATTTACTTTTGTTACTTTTCATTCAGGTTTGACAACTGACTGTCTACTCTATAGACAGGTCTGCAGGGATCACCTGTAAAAAAAATAATGTAGGAATTTGAGTCATTTCAAATTTGAAAGTATTTAATATTTTTCCTTAATTTTCTGATTTTTACATGCAATTGGAAAGGGAAATGCCCACTTCTCTCCTGTAATTGTCCTTCCATTTTATTGTTAAATTCATACAAATATGTTGTAACATACATGTTTCTATTGCTCTATCCCTCTGCTCTGCCGTCTCTGATTTTCTTATCATCTTTTCATCCTTTGGAAAAGAGATGAAATTGCAAATTTGACGGTCTCCCATAAGCACACAGATACCTGAGCAGGCTTCTCACATAACTACTCTCCATCCACTTGGGGTTAAGGCAGAGTGGAATGCAAAATCCTTTCCATACAAGCCACAGACATTGAGTACTGTAATCCTAGCAATGACAGAGTTAAGCGAGATTAAGGAAGAAGGGTTCTCAGAGCCCAGGTTATGTTTGCAGCTTGAAAGCACACTGTAGCTTTGAGGACAGTTTTTCATTACTGGATAGGATCCAGCATCTCACCCTCTATGTTACACTTTGCTCAAAGACAGGCAGATTATGAAGAAATAACAGCCACATCTGTGTCAGCTACATTTATCCCATCCGTTTTTTTTTATTTTATCAACAGTGAAAGTAAAATCCTAGTCATCACACAAGACTTTTAAAAGGATTAGTGAAAATAATTTGGCACTGACAAATGTACACATAAATGTTTTTCCTTATGGATGAGACATTTTAAAATTATGTTTCCACTGGCTTTAATTACAGTAAAAAGCTTTCACTATTTATCCCAAGTAATTATAGTGCTTGAAGTCCTCATTCAAGTTATTCTGTGCTTCCTGTGAGAAGTTGTTCTTAGGGCAGGCTGTTAAAAAACATGACCATACAGTGGCCTTTAATAAAGCATAGGCCTGCATGCCCCCTTTTTACCTTTGTTCAGGTCACTGTCACTGCTGACACTGGATGTAAGTAAGAGGCTGGTGTGGATGTGAGGGGTGAGGAGCAGTGAGTTGCAGGGGCAAGAGGACAGAAAATACAATACCACCATACACTTTCCTTAATCACTGGGACCTGTTTCTGAAATCACCAGTAGCCATATCATACATCACTTGTCATTTAGTTACACTGTGAGTCAGAGCTTCACCTCTCCAAAAGAAAAAAGACTTTTACAATGACAATAGTTCTGAAGGCATTTTTCATTTGTCCCCAGGCAAACACCAGTTAATTGACTTCTTTTTTTTTGTTCACATATCCTCCTTCTTTCCTGAAGGAAAAGAGAGGAGTAATAACCTTTATCAAAATAAGGTCTTGTTATATAGGCAAGCCAAAGCCATTTGCGTTCCCTCTTTTTTACGACAGACCTTCCAAGTAATTGTTGTCTGACCTCTCCTGTATCTTTTCAGTTTAGTTAGATCTTTCCTAAGAATGGGAAATGAGAAACTCACACAGTGTGCTGGGGAGATCTTGCCAGTGCTTTATACAATGACATTAGTATGTTCTTATCTCTACTGGAATTGATTCATGCGTCAGACAGTTTTTGATCTCCTCAGGCACTGAAAACTGCATCTTTGGCACCAAATCACAGCTTGTTCAGCTCTTACTCACTGGATTCTACATACATTACTTATGAAAGCCCTTTCAAAAGCATCACCGTCCTCATTTTACAAAGGCAGTTCAGGTGACGAAAAGCTTGCCAAAGCCACACAGCAGGATTATAGTCAAATGAGGTAAAGATTATGTGTGCCTTCACCAGTTTTGTATACTAGGCCACAGGTTGCAAAGAGAGAGATCAGGTAGGCCTTTCAAATTTCAGGGCTAGAAAATAAAAGGTGAAATATTATAATTGAGAGGGATGGAAGGTAAATCAGAAAGTGATGCTGATATGAAATTCTGTTGACGTCACACATATACCACTTTCAAAACAGCAGAAAGCACAGCAGAATGGAGCGTCACTTTGCACTCACAAGGAGTGTGGGATGTGTGCTAGCCTTACCAGGTCAGAAATACCAGCTTGCATGCAGGCAGGCCAACTAATACTGCATGGCTCAAACTCTGCAAGGATTGTGTTTTTAACTTTATCTGTTGTAATCAGCAGCAGGTTCTCAGAAGGATTTTCATTAATCCTCAAATGAGTCCTTGGAAGTCATTGACAGCAGGAAATGAAGAAAATTCTGAGTTCAGGACACCTGCTTATATGCACTGTCCTGGTAGAGACCAGATTTCTTAAAATGTTGCTGTTGCTATCCTTTTCTGTGTAAAGTTTCCAGTATCTGTAATAGCATCATAGAATCATAATTATTTATTCTTATGTTGAAACTGTCATGAACTTCACATCTTCTGATGAGGAAAAAAAAAAAAAGACAGAATTCTACTTAATTCTAACTGTCTGGTGTCAACTTAAAAAAAAAAAAAAACCACAAAAAAAACGGATTTTATTTTTGCTTGCTGTTCTAAGCAGTATTCTATGGGCTTGGAGGCACAGTTGAGGACCAGAGTGACTTATTCCTCACATGAAATAGGCACAGATGCCAGTTCTTCCACTCCATCAAACTACAGAATGGCAGTTTGGTTTGTCAGCAAGTTATTTACTTTAGGAGCAAAATACACGTTCAGCTGGACTGTGAATTAGAGAAGAACTTAAGGAACAGAAAAGACTCCAGCTTTGCATTTCTGAAAGCTGTTTACTGAACACATTTGTTAAATTGTACCCAAAAGCACTGACCCAAAATTTTTATTCTTGCTGTACTGATTTGCCATCTAATTTTACTACATTTGGTTCATTATTTTCATTAATTTTATTTGCTTTTTGTAATAGTAACTCTGCTATCAGAATGACTTTCATAGCATAATTTTGAAAGACTATTATACAGATGAAATCATTCTTGCCCCACTCCTTACCTCATCATTAAGTTACAATAATTTATTATTATTTTTCTTAATGTAGTAAGCAGCTCTTCAGATAATGTAACAGGTTTGGGGAATTCTAAAAACACCTGTATTAACAATCAAGGGTTTCTGGATTATAAGTCTGGGCTTTCCTTTAATTTCATGGAGTGCAGAAGAATCATACAGGATAGAGCATCATTAGTTCTGCTATCTTGACTTCCTGGAAGGAAGTGATCTTTTTGGAGACTGGAGTGAGGAAGAGGAAAAATGAATGGAAGTGCAGACAAGGCAAGACAGGAGTGCCACATCCTGCTAGCCTTCAACATATCGACTCTAACAATGCTATTGCTGTAGGCCTTAAGGGTGGTCTTGATGCCATTAAATACACTCAGCTCCATGACAGTAGGAACAGCTGCTTGGGAAACAGTTTTTGTCAATACCATCTTGATAAAATCTTTCCCTTCTCTTGGCGATACCCCCTGAATAAGGAGAAGTTCAAAACACTATTCAGCTTTTACTATTCAGTAAGTCTTCAAGATGTACTTTGTTTTCCGCTTTTTTATCAGATTTCCCAATCTTCTCACTCTTTGGATATATTGTCATCTCCAACCATAAAGCATAAGCAATCCTGGGACTATTCCTTTTGGAGAGAGTATATGTCCCATTGCTAAGCTTAAAGAATTGTATAAATCATAAAATAATAGAATGACCAAGGTTAGAAAAGACATCCAAGATCATCCAGCCCAACTGTCCACATACCACCAGTATTTCTCCTTTAAGCCATATCCCTCAGTACAACATCTAAACGTTACTTGAACATCTCTGAGGATTATGACTCCACCACCCCCCTCAACAGTCCATTTCAGCAGCAGACCACTCTTACAGAAAATAAATTTTTCCTAATAGCCAACCTGTAGTATAAAATCTACTAAACATGCATGCTAAAAGAGCTCAAAGTCTAAACTCTTCTGCAAGTGTGCTTCTTATCACAGAAAAATTAGTCTTAATTTCCATTTTCACATACCCAGCTGAGGCTGGCAGATTCAAACCTATAGCAAGGCATATGTAATGAAACAACTGTTAGATTTGTGTGGTGACAATGCAAAGTTTTTCAGCAACAGTTTTACTAATAAATTGTTTGATTAATCAGTTGAAAATCTAGAAAGGATATGGTTACTTGGATAGACATTGTAGTGTTTCCATGTAGGAAAAAGTAAGAGAAAAACAATGAAGATGAACAGATGGAAGATAAGTGTGATATCTGTGCTAATTCTTTACCATTCAAGGGTTCCATGGAAATAAAACAAAATGACACTATTCCTGGAAAAACCTGGGACTGCAAGGGGTGACTTGTTTATCTGTGTTAACTAGCTGCCTGCCGGAGTATCCAAGCTGTAGCTGACAGCTGTAGGAAATGTTTTGGAAATTGGTTGCACGGAAAAAATCTCAAAGAGTTTCATTCACCATATTCAGAAATGGATCTATTCTCTCCTTGTTTATTGTGCTTTTGGTCAGCTTTTCAGTTTGCAATAGAGATAGGAAAGGTGCAGAACTAAAGTGTAGAATTATTTATTTTCTCTTCTTCTGGAAATTAAAACTAGCTACTATTTAACAGTCAAGAATCACTGATATTCCTTTGAGCTGTCAAGGTGCTGGCTGTGTAAAGGATCGAATCTGTATTATCTTTGTCTACAGAACCAAGTTATTCATGACAATGCCATCAGAGTCCCTCATGGCTTGGTTACAGAGAATGGTAGATTTATCTTTGATGTCAGAGCAGGGGAAAATTTGATTTGAAAAATAATACATGTTTTTAACATGTTGTTGAAGTACTTTCAGGTTGATTCAGGCTTACATTTCTCCCCCAACATTCTAATTTCTGTAGCGATGAACACAACTGAAAACTCCCTGGCAACTAAAATCACTATAAATTCTGTCCCATACACTAACAGCAATTCTGTTCCCCAGGTCTCCCAGGTGGTACCTCCTCCAAAGCAACAAGATACAATGTCATGATGCACAATAGTGTTTTCAACAAAATACATTTCCTATCTGTCTCTGGGAGCTAGATAACTTACATACCTCTCTACAAGAACCCCTACCTACTGACATTTAATATGGTCTTAGCATTGTATTTGTTTCTGCAAGAAAAGAGATTAAAGGTCAGGAAAAACAGCAAGCACTCCTGAATATCTGGTAACTGGTGGTAATGGTTGAGCAAACAGATGAGAACATCTTTGCATCAGTAAAAACTGGTATCAAGCAATTTGTTACAAAGAATTTGCCCCTCTGAGAACAAGAATAAATGTGTTCAAAATGATATTTATAGCCCAATAGCTTAAGGTTTTTAGAAACAACCTAACACAGCTTTGGCACTCAGTTGTGTGCCTGGAGAGGCATCCTATTTCTCTATAAAAGTCAAACAGAAATACTTCAGGAGTAAGAGCACTGAACATATTTGCAGTAGTGAAAAAAATCCCAGCATAGCAGCATCCCATTTAAAGAGCAGGCAGAATTGCTTAAGAACAGACAGAGACCTAACAGGTAAACATGAATCTGATACCAGTTTACAATGAATATAGGAAAAATCAGGAAAAAGAAAAGGTACACGTATTATTTTGCAGACATGGGTCATAGAACCATAGAATAGCTTAGATTGGAAGGGACCATAAAGATCATCTAGTTTCAAACCCAATGCTATGAACAGGGTTGCTAACCTCTAGATTTGTTTGTCCAGGGCCCATCCAACTAGGCCCCAGAGATCCTCTCTGGGCAACCTGTTCCATTACCTCACTACTCTGTGAGTAAAAGATCTGTTCCTAACACCTAACCTAAATCTCCCCTCTTTTAGGCTAAAGCCATTCCCCCTTGTCCTATCACTATCAGACTATGTAAGAAGTCAGTCTCCTTCCCATTCCTATGTTCCCTTCAGGTACTGGAAAGCCACTGGAGCCTTCTCTTTTCCAAGCTAAACAAGCCCAAGTCCTTCAACCTTTGTTCATAGAAGAGGTGCTCCAGCCCTTTGATCAACTTTGCATCCTCATATGGACCCACTCCAACAGCCCCACATCTTTTCAGTACAAGGGGCCTCAGACCTGAATGCAGTACTCTAGGTAGAGCCTCACAGGGCAGACAATCACCTCCCTCTCCCTGCTGGACACCTCTGTTTTGCTGCAGCCCAGGATACTGTTGATCTTCTTGGATGCAAGTGCACACTGCTGGCTCGTGTTCAGCTTTTTGGCTATTAGAACTAACAAGTCCTTCTTGGCAGGGCTGCTCTCAATGCATTCTTCCAATCTGTACTCATATCTGGTATTGCTTTGACCCAAGTACAACTCATTGTACTTGGCCTTATTGGACTTCATTAGATTCTCATGCACCCACTTTTTGAGCATGTCCAGCTTCCTCTGGATGGTGTCCCTTCCTTTTATTGTGTCAACTGCACCACTCAGCTTAATGCCATCAGCAGACTTTCTCAGGGTACACTCAATCTTATTGTCTACGTCATTGATACAGATGGTGGAGAGCACTGATCCCAAGACAGACTCCAGAGGAAAAAGGGGTTATATATATATATATTTCCCCCTCAGCCTAACCGTTAGCCATTTGCTACCTCATTTGCCTATTTCCTTATTCTGGGGAATGGAGAGCTCTTGCACCCTCAGAAAGGTGTTCTTAGAGTGCTGAATTTTTTATTCTGTTGCTTTGTGTCTAAATACAGTTTCCCAGGAGATCTCATCCAACAATTCCTTAAACAGCCTGAAGTTTGATCTCCTTGAGTTTAGGGTCCTTACTCCACTCTTTATCACGCCCACATTTCTCAAGATCAAAGGCTTGACTGGGTCATGGTTGCTGCAGCCAGGCTGCCTCTGATCGTAATCTCTTTTACAATCTCTTTCACACTGGTGAGCACCAGGTCCAGAAACACTTCACCACTGATGGGTCTGTCCAATGCCAGAACCAGAAAGTTGTTTTCAATGAACTCGAGGTGTCTCCTGGACTTCTTGTAGCTCGC
Source organism: Perdix hodgsoniae (assembly GCA_035772895.1). NCBI lineage: Eukaryota > Metazoa > Chordata > Aves > Galliformes > Phasianidae > Perdix > Perdix hodgsoniae. The sequence continues at coordinate 763,113 of JAPSGF010000114.1, read as the reverse complement.
TATGTTGTTTTTTCAGAGGATATCTTGGTGGTTGAAATCCCCCATCAGGATGAGAGCCTGAGAGTGTGTTGCTTCTTGTTGTTGAAATCAAGAAGTCCATGTCAACAGGCTTCCCTTGATCAGGTAACCTGTAGTAGACCCTGACCACCAGATGCTGTTTATTTGTCTGGTCCCTAATTTTAAGCTGTCAACCTGTTACCAGTGTCTCAGAAGAAGCTCTTAGCAGTCTATACACTTATTAATACAGAGGACAACTTCCCCAGCTCCCCTAATTCTCCTGTCCCTTCTAAACAGCTCACAGCCTTCAATCATGGTATTCCAGTCATTTGAGTCATCCCACCATGTTTCTGTGATAGCAATGAGATTTTAGTTTTCCAACTCTACTGCAGTTTCCAACTTTTCTCACTTATTTCCTACTCTGGATGGATTGGTATAGAGACATTCAGATGCATTAGCTTCTTGGAAAAGACCTTCCACAAACCTCTGGGACAAGTCTGAGGTTTTTCCCCACTGCTTCCTAAAGCAACAGTGTTCTCTGCTCCCCAGACTCTCCTGTTCTTCAGTAGCAAACCTCTTTCCCCTTAAATGTAGTTTAAAGCTGTGGTGATGAGCTCCAGCAGCTTGCTGCCTAGTATATTTTTGTTCCTACCGGTCAGTTGTCTGCTATTTTGCATCAGTCTTCCTGGTTTATCAAAGATGCATCCTAAATCATAGAAGCAAACTGCTTAATAGAAATTTCATCAAACAGAAGATGAAAAATAAGGATTAATGTAAGCCAATGATTATATATAATTATCTGTTCATTAGAAGGTGCTTACTGCTCAATTTTCTACTGAAGACCAGAACAAGTGGGGAGATAAAAAATAAGCTAAAACACTAACAGCATTGTAGATAGAAGTATGCTCTTCAAATTAAGTTCTCTTTGAAAATTATTTGCTGAGATCACAGAGGAAAAAAAGTAATCTATGATAGCTCTACAATATGAAGACATAGAACGGAGTGTCTTTCAGGCAGTGTTAATGAAAAAACCATGCAGAAAAGGTCAGACTAGAGTGCCTTGAATTACACATTGTAACACTGGGATTCAGTGGACAGTGAAGTATGTCAACTAATTAACATCAACTAAGTTCCACCAATTCCATTTTAAAAGAAAAATCATCATTAAGAGAAGCAAAAAAGTGGGGGTTTTTCTTTAGATTAACATACATGAAGAAAGTGTGCAAAGCAAGGCATATGTTACTTCTAAATTATTATTTATCTGGAAAGTCCTTAAGGAGAAATCCTTGTTTGTTCACAGTAGAAATTTTGAGAGATAATCTGATAGAGATAGTATATGGCCTCCAATGCTCTATTTACTGTAGCCTGACATTATGGGACTGCATACTTACTTATTGGATAGATACCTAGAATTTTTGTAACTAAGAATAGAAATGTTTCCCAGAAGTATTAGCAAAGCACCTATGACAGCATATCCTATACGCTGGAGGTTGTCTTAAAGATGACTTTGATTCAGTATTGAAGATGTCCTGGGTTATTTCTTTTTTCTATTAGATGCTCATGTTTCAATTGGATTTGTTTCTTGAGGTGGTTAGAAAGTTACCGCATTCAGACTATGCTATCAATAGCTTGCAAAATGAATTGCAGTTCAGTAACAAATTTATGCAAGGCTATACTCTACCCTGTTCCTCCCCATTCGTGTCTGAAATGTATTTAATCAACAGCTCTGTACTGATTAGAGCCTATTCCCCTAGCTGTGCTGAGCTCCAGCCTGTCCTTCCTGAACAGTACATACATAGTTCATCTCTTTGTGGTGCTGATTCGTGGAACGCTGTTTACAGTTATCACTATAAGAACGGGAAGAAAAATATAGACTATTGAAATAAACTTTCTCCATCTGTGGTGTATATGTATCTGCAATTGGATTGGTGTTAGACAGCAGTCGAAGATCTTTCATATGGATATATCCAGGTCAAATTTTTCCACAAAAGAATCCCTGAAGTAATTTTGGCAATGTAATAAGAGGATTATCTACCCCAGCAACACACTTTCTGCTTTTTATGTAGAAATCAGGGGCCCTGGATGTTTTTCTTGGCCCTCCTCACTACTTTGAAATATAATACAAACTTGCAGAGTTATTTAATATTTCAAAGCTACTTAAACCCAACTGAATTTAATCTTTATCCATGACTACACCTTAAATTGTTTCAGTTTTGTTCCACATGAATGTCCAGCCTTGAAATTTTAGGTAAAGTTGTATTCTTCTTTACAATTAAATGCAAGTAGTTTGATTTTCCTTTCAGTGAGAAAACCCTGAGAGTAACGCAATAGACTAGTGTGGGAAAGCATGTTCTGAAGAAATTCATATATAGAAAAAACAGAAATTCTACCCTTGAAAAGGACATTTTGATGGTCTTCAGCATTGCTAGTCGTACATTTATTTCAGGAGTTTGATTCCCACTTATGAGAAGTCTTTAGGTCTCCAGAGAGAATATATAACTTCTGAATGTAGCCAGGATCTTAGTCACATTACTGAAAGATAGATCTCTTCAGAAGGCCTTCTTATAAATACACTGAGTAGTAAACCATAGAATCAGCCAAAGGTAATCCAGGTATAGAAAATTGCTTTATACATATATATATGGGCAACTTACAACTGATGAATTCAGTGGGAATTATAGGAATTAAATATTTCAGACTGGGTAGATTTTTAAGCAGCTGCCTAGCCAATGACAGCCAAAAATGTATTTCTATGCTGTGTCCAAGGAGCTACATAACAGTGCCTTTCTAAACTGTTAAATCCCATTGTCATCACATTGTTCAGAGAAGCAAAACAACAGGAACCAGAAGGGTCAGTCCTCCACAGGGTAGGAAGACCTTTTTCATCATATCTTCCCCTCTCAAGGCACTTTGGCTGCACCCACAGACCTTGACAGACCCAGATCTTACAGCAGCCACCACAGGAAACTGACTTTTCAGCTAAGGTTCCCCCTGATCTTTATTGCTCCTGCAACGTGAGTGAGCAAGAGCTAATTGCAGTCATGTCTTTAAGTGAAATGCTCGTGCTTACTTCACTGGCATAGGCATTGTTTGGTATCAGCTGAATGATTTCTGACAAAATGGTAACTACAAGCAACAGTGACAATCTATGACCTGTCAGTCCTTCCTGTGAGAAAGCAGAATAATCTTCCATGTTAGTGTTCATCATTAAAATAAACAATCTAGCACTGTCCTAAGGCAAGTAGCTGAAAAAATCAGCAGACTATTAGCCTTGGAAGAAGTGTAATTCCTTCTAGATTAATTTTAGCAGATTTTCTGAACAGAAGGCAGAATTTTCTTTGCCACAAAAGCTGAGCTATTTCATTGTATTTCCAGCCAGAGATGTGTGAGGCAGAACAAATAAACAAAAAAGATGAACATTAATCCAGCAAACAAAAAATACAAATTATTGCAGGATCTGCTACCAGTGTACATCAACATCTGCATTCATATATTCAAACAAGGATATCCACTTGGGATTTATAACCCAACAACAAGTAAATACTTGAGTTATAACGAAAAATTAATCCTACAGAGGAGGAGAAGAGGGATCATAAGGGACTGGTTAAAGGATTCAAATTGCTTCATTCTTTGATTTGTATGCAATTTCCTAGAGAATTCTGCAAAGTTTTAGTCAACAACCATTAAAAGAAACTGACAGAAGTTTTCCTTGCTCAACAATTAGCATGCTTTAGTCAAAGCTCTTTAGTTCCAATAGGTAACCAAAGAGGTAATGCAGAAGAAAAGAAGGACTACCTTATAGAAGCCATACAGGACCATCAGTCCTCTTTCCGTAATCTCACACAGGTGCACAGAAAATCTCCCGAGGAACACAGTGGATCAGGCTGCAACTCAGGTAGGCTGATGCCTAATTTAACTCTTTGTCTAACGTGTAAATTTTCATAATCGGAAAGAAGAGAAAAAGAGCACAGAAATAGGCAAAGGTGTGATTCCAGTAAGACAGGTGCCTCTAAGAAGGGAATGCAGATCAGAAAGCAGTTGTGGGTGTCGCACTTTGGAAGATCATCAGCAGAGTGCTGCCTCCTGTGATGCTGTCCTGTCACAAGGCAGCACAGCTGTGAGCTCCCATGAGTCTGTCTCAGAAGCTTGCACCTGTTCTGGAGATTTTGCACTAAAGTATCAAGTATGAAGGTTCTGGACAGAAAATTCTTTATTTCAGAGAGGAAAGCAAAAGAAGAAGAAAGAATGAGAACCAGAGCTCATCAGAGGTTATGGGGCCTGCACTTTAGGGGCTAATTTCTTGTTGACATCTTCTTGTTTTTTTTTTTTTAAGAAGAGGTGATAGGACAAGAGGAAATGGTTTCAAACTGAAACAGGGGAGGTTAGATATTAAGAGAAAGTTTTTCACACAGAGGGTGGTGATGCACTGGAACATGTTGCCCAAGGAGGTTGTGGATGCCCCTCCCTGGATGCATTCAAGGCCAGGCTGGATGTGGCTCTGGGCAGCCTGGTCTGGTGGTTGGTGACCCTGCACAGAGCAGGGGGGTTGAAACTCAATGATCGTTGTGATCCTTTTCAACTCAGGTTATTCTATGATTCTATTGAATGAATAATGAATTTCACAACTAGATTTCTTTAATGAAACTGAGTTGCCCTTTGGTATCATTGCTGATTCAGTCATTATTTCCACCCAGTTGATGAAATTCTTGAACTGAATCTTTTTCATTTGTACTTTCCACTGTATCAGAAGTTAGCAAAACAAAACAAAACAAACAAAAAAACAGAACCCTCAATTTCCATACAAACCACACTTCTCCTGGTGGAGAGAGGCTGTTTGGCAAACTTCACACGTTGACTTTTCATGAGTTTAGACTTCAAAAGAGAAGTTGCAACCCTAAGAGATATATCAGGAAGGAGGATGCCTCTCTACGCCAATCAGTTATCCCAAGTTACTACTGTTACATTCATTTTTATCCTGAGATAAAGTAATGCAGTGAAGTGGAGACCCAACCCCTCTATTCCCCAGGTTTCAAATTTCTTCACTTCTGTAATGACGCTTATATGAAGGCATCAGCAGGCTGGGGTAGAAGAGAACTTAACCATTGCTCCTGTGATCTTAGAAAATACTGGTAAGTGCATGTTTTTCTATCCCCTTCTATCCTATATTGAACATGAATGTAATGATCTGACTCTAAGCAGGTGATAAAATGGATTTAAAATCTTGTAAGATTTCAGCATAAAGAACACGAAAGTTATTAAGTGTACCATTATTATCAACATTTCATTTATAATAAGGAACAGAAAGCAATCGGAGAGAGAGATCAGCAAGACAATGGTAGATTTTGGCTTCTAGCAAGAATTTCATGTTTAATTTCCAAGCATCTGTCAAGTACACTGAGAAAAACAAATTACTCCTTTTCTTTCCTTCTCACATGATTGGCCCTTTGTTAGTGCTTTTTCAATCTTCATGAAATCTTTTTGTTATTAGTACGCATTAGTGTGTTAGTGTGACATTTTCAACAAAACATCGCAGTCATCCAAGATCCAAATAGCTTCCTGGGAATTCAGGCTCTTTGTTAAGATACAAGATGTTTTTGTTATCTACATCATCATCAAGAGATGTGATTCAATGCAAGCCCCTTCCGTATGAGAAAAATGAATAAAACAAAAATCTGCAAATAGAAGAAGCAATATTTGAATGACTGCTGGCACAAATGATCTGGAGAGGCTTTTTTTTTTGGCTGTTAGTGTGTAGCAATGCTTTTTTTTCCTTTGAAACCTAGTTACTAGCACATGTGCCACATACTTTAACCTCACACACCATGCTCAAATACATAAAGTTTATAGAATTGATCAAAGTGAGGAAAAGAAGTTCCGAGACCAACTGAAATCCTCTTGATTTTTCCACAGCCATTTTCCCACAGAGCTTACAGTTTAGGAGGCGATGTAATATTCCTCTCCTTTGTTGGAAGCATAGTGCACGATAGGCAGAACACATCCAGCGAAGACTGAGCTGCCTTTTCCCTCCTCTGCATAACATCCTGGAAGTGCATGCTGTGTGTACACTAAGATATGCCTAGTGTATTTTCAGGGAGGTGTTCACCTCAGGAAAAATTTGTAGACTTTGCCAGGTAGATTTTTTCGAAGTTGTTTCTCTGAGCTGACCATTGCCTTCAGATATTTAGCAAACCACAAGTTTACTGATTGTGTGTTTTTGTTAGCTGAAGTCACAACTGAACTAGAAAATCAGGGTGAAATAGTCTTCACGTCTTTTGCCCAAGGCACAAGAATGAGCCAGCCGCAATGGGAACCATTCTTGGAGCAGGCTTATTGCATGGAGTTAAGTGGATTGCCCTCTTTTCGCAGGGTGAATCAGTTCTGATCTGTGAATTAGCCTCTTTGGCAATCTGTGGCTTCACCTTCATACTGGATTTGTCCATCTTCTGGAAACTGAACAGTTATCACTCACTTTGCTAGGAGATAAAGAAATGCTAAGTTTGTCCGTCATTAGCAGTCTGTGCCAAGAGCTGGAAAATCCTTAGATATCTCATTCATCTGCACAAAGGCAAATCAGATTCCCGCGCAACACAGCTGCATCAAACTGTCAGGCCATGTTTCCCTGTCCTACTCTACTTACAATGCAAATAAAAGTGTTCTCAGACATAGGCCAAGTAAGACACGCACAAAAAAACTGCACATGCTCACTAACATGAAGCCAACCCACTAACACAGCCAGGGAGGTTCAGGCTTCCCTTTGTGTAACCAGGCAAAACCCAAACCATACACCAAACTAGCAGCACATTGAAACCACCGAGTATGCCAAAATCATCCTTGCGCCAGTGATGTACTCGATGCTGAAGTCTGCATGGACATTTACAAAGTCTAACCCAGAGCTTCAGTTTTACTGTACAGAAAATACATCAGAAAGGTGTACGTTATAAATGTATGTCAGAAAAGCACATACGCACCTCATCTTGCTTGAAGCAACTGTTAATGTGCATCACAAAGCCTCTTGCTTTCCTACAGACCGTTAGAGCCCAGGAGCAACACAGGAGGCTCATCATACCAAATCTTAGGCTCTTCAGTTCACAGGATCAAATTCCTCACAGCATTGAAGCAAATGAAGTTTGGCTTGAGAAGCCAAGCTCTACGTAGAACTGCAAGGCAGTAGGGTCCTTCCTGCTCTCCATAGAGGCCTCTAACCACGTTGCATTTCAAAGCTCTGTCTGTAGGTAAGATACTTTTCAAAAACTGGTGTCTGTTTACATAACACTTTGCGATAAGACACTTTGGCATTACAGAGCCCCAGCCCACCCCAAAGGCATTTCATCTGATGCTGGTGCAACACCTATGCACTGCCAGAATCGCATCCTGGTATAGTAGCTCATCCAGACGCCAAACAATTTGCTCACAAGGCAGCCTGTCCCACTCTCCCCTGTCTCCGGCAGGGACAAAATTCCCCTTTTACAGTTCTTTTAGTGAACCAGCTTAGGTTCTTTTTGTGAACCAGCAGTTCATCCCAGGCAGTGTCACTCTCTCCCTCCAGGCATGTTGCTAGTTCCATGCCTTTCTGCTGCAACATCTGTACTTCGTGAATCAAGCAGAACCAAGTGCAGGTTTATGAAAGAGATTTGGGCATAGGAACGAATGAATAAATAAATAAATAAAAATTAAGAGACCTAGTGCTTAGAGGGAAACTGATAAACACACACTCAGTTCTCTCTGCCCAGTAATACAGTGGAATGGATTCATTGCACAGCAGACCAGCAGACTTGCTGATTATTTTCTTCTCAGCATGTGGGGTTTTAAGTTAAACAGTTTTATTCATACACAAATTCACTTGTGTATCCCAGATTGGCTTCTTGCCAACTCCTCTGACATTCTGGATTTCTAACATCTTAATCCAGAGTCCTTACAGAGATTGGAAAGGAGCCTGAATGTAGGAACATACCCTTTTCCTGGAGAAGTGCCTTTGAGAATTTAATGGCAGAAGGCATCCATATTAATTGAAGGCCAACTTGGGAAAGCAATATGGATGCGAGTGCTAACCATGTTCATACAATCCATTAAGAAAACGCGGGAGTATTGTTGTTTGCATTTAACCAAAGAGCAAATGTTAGCCCAAAGAGACTCCATTTCTGGATCAGCTGCCAAAAGTACTCATGGTACATCACTGTCCTGTAAACTGGATTCATCTTTTAGACATCAGTGAGACAAAGAAGATTTCTAGGAAGTGCTGTTCTGTAGATGAGTCTAGTTCTCACAAGAAGTTCTGGCAAATTAAAGTAGAAGGAACTTTGTCTTTGATGCTTTAAGATAAATCCAAGAACAAAGGCTTTCATTTACTGAGTTTCCAATTTCTTGACTTTAAGACTATGTATATTTTGGCCTGGAAATACACACATGAAAACATACAGTATGGTTAAATGAAGATTTGTTATAGAATGGAGAAACCTTGTGAGATAACACCTGACCTCTGTGAACTTGTTCCAGCAGAGATGACAGAGCTGTTAATGTTTGCACAGAGTGACAATATTTTCAATATCTTCCATGTCTCTCTAGCCTCACAAGGACCTACAGATGAACATTAGCTATTTGACTGAATTCTCCTTTAGTTTCAAGCCAAGATGAAACAACTTGAGGAGTTCTGTATCTTCCTAGCAAAGCCTCCTGACATTTCAAATTTTCATCTGAACATCTAACAGTCATTTAGCCAGTTCAGCAAAACCCTTGGAGAACTGCAGATAACCATGTTGCTAAGCTGCCAAAGGGGCTATCCAGCCAGCTCAGGCTGCAGACAGAAAGCAGAGGATGTGTACAGAGCAAAAAGGCAAAGGTAAGATAGAAACTCACTCACTGACTTCTGTCTTAAACAAAGATTTTGACAGAGTGGTGGCAAGGGGTGCAATCTCCAGTATTGACTTCAGAACATCATTCCCTACAGTTACAGTATTTTTTTACCTGGAAAGAGAAAAGACAGCTGAAAAGCAAAAAAAGTTACAGGAAGAAAACTTGTTATTTGAGTGGAGAAGGAAGGAGTAGCCAACAGGACCAGAGTTTAATTTTGTTTCAGCTTCATCAGGCTGATATTATCTCAATTTACTTCTGGTCTCTGTGCCTCCCAGCTCAGGCATTTCAGGTTGTGGCTTCTATTCTGTATTCTGGAATAAAGCATGTCAAATGGAGAAAAAAGTAAAAGACTTTATAAAATCAAGCATGCTATCTCTAATTCTGATGAAGTATTAACCAAATAAAATCCCCAAGAGAGCACAAAAGGACAAATTTCTTCTAGTTTGTAGATCAGTGAAGTGCTAAAGAAAGAGCAAGAGAAAGAATGGATTTGCTGTAGAGATGGAAACAGTAAGACAGCTATGGCCTTTCAGAAATTCAGACATGAAAGTCAGCGGCTCTGAGGGAGCTGCAAGCAGTATTATTTGTGTTTTAAATATGTCCTTTCTCCCCATCATCACTGCCTGACCTCCAGCTGTACCCACCATGGATTCCTTCAGTGCTACTGGACAAAAAGCTGGATAGAGGCCAAGGTGGACACATTTCTTGTTTTGTTATGGAGAATAAATGCCAGCTTAAGAGCTCTGAAAGCCAAGAGGAGACCAGCTGCCTATGGAAGGGCAAACAAGAGGAGATTGTCTGGACCTTGAGCTCTGCTTTGTACCACTGAGCAGCAGCCCACAGGACAGGGAAACAAGGCACTGGTGTGGGCTTCCCTGGAGGCACCCAGAGGGCAGCACTTTCTTAGGAGCCTTTCTTTGCATGCTTAGCACAAAGGGCATGTCTGAGAAGAAGGGAACCCGCCAGCAGACCTTTTCACCTACCTTCTGCCACCCACAGCTGCATGGCTCAGAGAAATAGATCAGGCAGCCTCAGAAAAAGCACTGCCACTCACATAGCCTACATTCAATGGGCAAGGGAGATGAGTAGCATCGGTTTCTACCTTACTTCCTCTACCTGTAGACCATTAAAGCCCCGAACAAACTTCGAACCAAACCTTAGCGTCACCCCAACCTCTCCAAAAAAAAGGCTCACCCTGACTCCTGCCCCTTTCTTTCTCCCATACTGGAGGACAGAGCATCAGCCTTCCAAATCAACCTTCCTGCCTGGGAGAATGGAGATTTCCAGTGTGCTCTGCACAGCTGCAAAAACAGTAGAAGGCTTCAGATACCCTCAGCCAACATGTTTTAGACACTGTCTCTGCCTTGTCCTCTCTCAGATTCCAGAAGCTGCTAATCCTCACATAGATATATCCTGTTGCTCCTGCCAACACTCCCCAACAGCATCTGGGCCCTCTAGCCTTTTACAGATGCTTTTTCACTTCACAGACAGTAATTAATTCAATACCTGTGGGCACAGCCAAGTTCTCCTTCAGAGGTCCGTATCCCCCCAGATCTGCATAGGCAGCTGGATTAGAACAGCAAAGATGTAGATTTGCTTCTTCCCTTGTGACTGCTGTCTTCCTGAGACTTCTGGCCCCAGAATCATACCAACAGAGTAGGAACGAAAATTTTTAAAAGTCCAGCTGCCAGAAAAAGCAACAGCATCTGTCTAAAATACCAGTGAAAGAGTGAATCTTGATGATAGGTTAGAAATGGGACAAAATGAGCAGGTAAGTTTTGGAGGTCTGACATGATGTCATCTTGTCAAGTCAAGACAACAGGTTTCCATGCCTTTACAGCAGTGCTCAGAGCCTGGATCACAGAAGCAGCCCTTATTTACCAGGATGAGCTTTGTGTGAGGCATGACAGACAGCTAAAATTTGGCTGAACAAAACTGCAGCTGGGAAAAAAAGATTAAAAATTTACCTAATTGCTGTGGAGATTTATGATTTTGTTAATATGATATACCCATGTGAATTAACATTTATTGACCAGAAACTGGGGAATTTATCCTCTGTTATATGATGCCATAAAACAGATAAACTTTTCTATTTCCTATTACCCTTTTTTTACATGTAATCTGATTTGGTCCACAATGCGTCTTTTTGATGTAGGAAGCAGGGACTGAAAGCATATCTGTTTATCACACCAGAAAATGTTCATTGGCACAAGGCAGTTTCAAGACATCTTGCCAGCTGTCCCCAACAAGAAGAGGAGAATGATCCATGTAATAGTACAAGTAGACCCCACTGGTATCTCAAGCTCTTCAATTTTCCTTTGAGTACTACACAGATAAATTCAAAAACACACCTTCCCCATCCCCACGTGAACTCTGTGTACAAATACTTCGTATTCAGAGCCATCACTAGAGCAGGAGAAAATGGGTCAGAGAAGACACGAGTTATCCTAACATTATTACTATCAAAACCCCATAACCTGAAAAGTGCAAGTGACAGCACAATAAAATCCTCCTGAAGTTAAGCTCAGGTTGTTCTTATCTGGAGATATCTGAATCTGTTCTTCATAGAAATAAAGACTAAACTAGTGGAAAGGAAAAAAGTGCATTTTTCTCTGTAGTTTGCGCTGGGATGGACAAAAAAAGAATCATGTTTCCTGTCTGTAACCTGTGGGATATATACTCTGCTATTTTTGTTGTGAAACTGTGGAAGATGTTTGTTCTAATCCCATAACTGCCATGCTGATGTTTGTTTGGAGTAACAGTAAAGACTGAGCAGCTGTAGACTGTAGAAGAAAACTGTGTACAGACAGTGATTAAATGAAGGCTGGGGAGAGATAAGACTGAAAATCTTGGAATACATACACGTATCTGTGCAAAATGTAGTTATTTGTGTGTATATACGCATATATTTTTGCTATTATATACAGACATAATCCGCCCTGCTCTTCTGAGCGCACCTGTTGCCAGGCCTTAGGAACCTTACAAGTGAGGAGGTATGATTTATTGAGCAGAAAACTGATACAGGTCTTAACTGTAGACAAAAGAAAAGCGGTAGGAATTTCATCTTGGGCACATGTACTGTGAGAACATGGGAAACCATCCACTCTGCTGGTGTAGCAGAGGGATTACAGTCCCTAATACAGACTCCCTGTAGACTCATTAAGGAAATCAAACTTGTTTATTTTAAAGTTTGGAAGGGAAAGTTTGTGCTGATATAGCTATTTCCTTGTGCATAGATCAGAATAATCTGTCAGTTTACTAAACGGACAGGCTAAGATTGTGCTTTTCCCTTTTTCTTAGGATTGTGAATGATGTGAATGCTGTGAATACAGTTATTCAGTTAAAGTGCAGATACCTATACAAAGTAATATTCCCCATCAAAACTCATCTGGGGGAACATGACAGGTTAAAACTCATTCGTCTGATTCACTCAGCAAATTCAACCTGAGCTTGAGAATGAAGATAAAATAGATCAGGAAGCATTTTTGTGAAGAAATTAAGATAGGTCAGCATCTGAACTCCCACAGGAGCAGTCCTTCTGATGAAGGGGTCACTGAGAAATAATTGTTAGCGCTTTCCAACCGCATAGCTTCACTGTGGGAACATCTCATTATTTCAGAGCTGGGAAAATCAGAGCTCAGAGAAGTCAACACGATTCCTCCAAGGACAGATAATGAGCCAGAGATAGACCTACTCAGAGTGTTGTTGTTCAGATTTCCAGACCAGGGTCACAGCTATGGGGTGCACCTGCTCCCATGCTAGTATCAGAGGATGAACATTTCCAATTATTTACATTCTGCAGAATTTCTATCTAAATAAAAGACCCAGAGCCAGGCTCAAGCATCCGGTGGAGTTAGGTGTTAATGAACACCTGTTTATGCTGAGGAAGCAGCAGCACTCACATGCAGAAACAGAACTGCATGCATTCAAGCAATTTCATGGCAAAGCTGCTGTGCCATGGAGGGGCCACACACATGAGGCAAGTTTGGTAAACTACACTTTGCTCTGTGAACATGGTTTTGTACGTGTACAAAACGTGTACGAATGTGAGTGAAAGGCAAGAGTCATGCACATTTCTCTGTGAATTCATGCTAGGTCGAAAATTCATAATTTTAAATAGAGAACTGATTAGTAGGATCTGTTAATTAACCCTGGCAGGTTCAAAGGTGAGGAATGCTTCTCTCTGATCTCTGTGGTGCCAGACTGAAATCTGAAGAGTGTAAAGCTTGCTGGTGTTTTGGTGGGATGTGAAAGGACACAGAGATGGATTTTGCACGTAAGTTTGTCATTGTGTATTTGATGGCCAGTAGCACATATGTCACTACTAAGGATTTCTGGAGAAGTAACAATATGCACCTTAGTGTAGGGCCACATACCTTGAGTGAAGGGAAGAAATCTCTCTCTCTCATACTTGAGCCCCAGAGGAGAAACCTGTAAAATGAAACTTTGGAGATATTTTCCCTGACACAACTGTGAATACATTTTCCTATCTTTGGTGCTATTTTCTGTTTGCTTGTCCACTTGCCAGTCTGGTTGATGTCACTTCCCTCAGGTGAAAACATAGCTGCATCTCAACTCCGCTGTGGGGGCATTGGGCTCCCCCACAGCTGGGGAGAAGGGCCAGAAAAGAGCCTTCCTGGGCAGGCCACAGGCTTGTAAGCTGGGTATTGACTTTGTTTGTTTTCAGACTAACTGCAGACTTTACACATCCTATTCTTATCAGTGTTATTGAGGCTTAAACAGCAAGCTGGATACCCACGGGGATGGGAGGATTGTGCTTATAGTCAAGGAGGGTGGCTCCATGAGGGGAAGTAGCATCCTCACCGCTGGCACTAGTTGTGAAGGATTTTCAGGGAATGACCTTGTAGTGTCTGCCTCTCAGAAACCATGGCAACCAGCATTTGTTCTTGTAAAATAATTTCTTGTCTTGCAGTGAGTGATTACATGCCTCCTCTGAACTCTGAAGTAGAATCTCTCCATAAAGAGGAAAAAAAATATATTGGAAAGAAAGCCCAGCTTGATTGTGTTGAATCCTTATATCCTAGATAATTCAGTTCTACATGGTTAGCTGCTGAACAACCAGCCAAGGAGCAGCTGCTGCAAGATTGTCCATGCCTGTTTCTAGGTTAGCATAATAAAGTCTGAAATAAATACAGACATCTTTGGTGGCTGCCCATTTGCCTTCCCTATTAGCCTCTGACAGGTGTGGGGAACAAACATTTGAAGATTATACTGAGGCTTTTGTTGTGCAGTTTGGGAATTGCTCATACTGCCTCTTCCCAGTTCTTAAGTGTATTTTAAGGGGGAAAAGGCCAACTGGAAGTTATCTGTTCCTCAGATAATCACCCTGTGCAATTCTGGCTGTAGTACATCCTGTATCTTGTGCTCTGTCCATGTAAAAATTCCCATCACCTGGGCAGGTGAGGGAAGAGAAATGTCTCTCATAAACCCATGCAGATCAAAGGAAACTGCAGCAAAAGGAGGGCATAAAGAAAATAAAGCTGTGTGGTAGCGCTCAAGCTTGTCCTTGCACCACAGCATGCATCACCTCTGGCCCCTCAGTGGTGAAAAATGTGCAAAATAGGCAGGGAAAGCCACCGTGCTGCTGCAGGGTCACTTCTGATGCTTCACTACGCAGGGAAACAGAATGCTGAGGCAGTCAGCTGTGCTTCACCCATCACGACTCTGTAGCTGTTTCCTTTTATTTTGGGGGAAAACAAAACACAACACAACACAACAAAACAAAACAAAACAATGCAGACGCTGAAAACTGCATGTTTTTACGGATGGTTCCTGAGGGGACTGGTACTGCAGGGGATCCAGCTGCTCCTGCTTTGAGCAGCCCCCTCCTGCAGCACTGCTCAGCTCTCAGCAGAGATCACACACCTCCAGAGGCACACATGCTGAGCACTGGGGACAAGGGCAGAGCTGCCAGGTTCCCCTTTTACCTGCAGTGCCCCTGAGCCCCGTGCATCTCTGTGCGTCACTGCCACGCTCCTCAGGACCCTGCCTCCTCCTTGCTCTGCACACCACTGCAAGTGCAGGATTGATGTGTGCTGTCCTATCCTCGCAGGAACCACCATTTGTTGCTTTCTTTCATCAGAGGTAAACCTTTCCACAGCAGGCGTAATTATGATTCACAGCATTGTTAGTGACAACTGAATGCCTTACACTGGGAGCAGACAACATAAACTCCCGTTACATTGCAAGACTGCCCTCCTGCTTCTCTGCTGCTAACAGCGGCTTTCCCCTGCAGCATCAAATCACTATTGCAAGGCAGGCTGTGCAGAGGAGACTCAGCGCTCCGCCTGACAGCAGCACTCCCTGCTGGCCCATGAGCAACCTCAAAGGAGATCAGAGCCACGGCTTTCTCCTCTAAGGAGCAGAGAGAAGTGTTGGTTTCGGGCCGGGTTGCTCCTGAGCTGAGGCAGGAACAGCGACTAGGAGAGGACAAGTGCTCACTTTGCAGCAACGATGCTGCAGCAAACCTTCAGAAGCACGGTGTCTGTTGGGTCCCAGCATTCCTGGGCTACCAGGAGAAGAAACACCCAGCAGAACACATCAGCTCTCAGCTCAGCACTGCGTCCCGCCACAGCTGGATCGTAAGAGGTGTGCTGAGATCTGAGGGCACTGCATGGAATCAGCCTTGCACCTGCCACTAAAATCAATCCTTTGCACCACACTGAAAATCTGTTTGAGCTCTTTGTCTCTGGAGCACAAGGAAAGAAAGAGAGGGAAGGAAAGAATGAACCCAGGAATTCCTCGGGTTTGCTTTTATTACTCCGTGACTTTTATCAATCTTATCCTAAGAGGTTCTTCATGTCAAGGTCCTCAGATTACTTTAGCTCAGTTTCAATTCAAAATGTTTAAACACGGAAAAGGATATTATGGTAATTGAGGAAGAAACATTGGTGAGTTGTTGAGGTACAACATTGGTGGACACAAAAACAGATCTTAGCTACTTAACAGAAAGGATTCTACCTAAAGCAAAGTGTTTTATTTTGCTGCCAGTGTGAGAAAAGCAAAGGAAGCAACACCATAGGATGAACATAACATGGGAAGCAAGGCCTCTCATCTTTCTCACCAGTTTGCACACACTTGCAGGAGTGAGGAACTCGTGTTCAACACCACTTTGCACCTGCAGATGATTTTTGGTTTTAAGGTTCTTCCAGAGAGGCTGGAGCTTTATTTTATCTGAAGCGTTCACTCATGTAACAGGTGGCAGCATGCAGGGTTGTACACTAACCAGAGAGATAGAACATGGGGGTTCCCCTCCCTGCTCCAGTCAATTCCTCAATGTTTTTTTTCCCCAGTATTTCTGCAGCAGTTTCCTGAAGCAGAGAGTTGCTGCATCTTAGCCTCACACACCCCTGATAAAAGAGCTGCTCCATTGGTGACGTGCCTGCTGTCTGCCATCCCACCCACATATAACCCCTTCATGCAAACAGCTATGGGATGTGCAAAAATGCATTATTTAATGAAGAAGCCATTTGCTCAAATCCCATAGCTTGGGAGGGACTTTCTCAACATGATTAACAGCTGTAGCAGCAGACAATGAAAAGGCTGTGAAACTAAAGGGGAGGGGACATTGCTCTGTGTTTCTGAGGCTTTTGAAAGGAGTCATGTGAAAAAAAAAGCATCAAACTACAGAATATGAGGGAGGAGAGCATCCTCAAACCAGAGTGTATTCTGAAGAAGAATCTGAGAGAGCACAAAAGCTGCAGTAAGAGCTGCCTGCAAGGCTATGTGGACATGGAGAGCCAGTTTTGTCTGCACATTATATTACAAACCACTTGTGACCAGCAGAGCTTTGAGATGCAGAAATGCCTGGAATAATTAGGTCAGTCATAGCTTGATGCAGAGACAGCTAGGTCAGGTTCTGCCGTGCTGCAACTTCCACTGGGGAACCACGGCCAGCACACTGCCAGTCTGGGAGAGGAACTAGGAAAGCAATCTGAATTTGAGCATGCACCAGTACAGCCACATCCACCTGCAGGCAGCTGGCACTTCAAGTCTCTGGCAGCCAGCACAAGTATTCCAGTGAGACAGAATGTACCATTGTGTTTAAATATGGACTGAACCACCTATACAGAAGGACACATTAAGCCTATGGTGCATAACGTGTAATAGTGCTCATCATGCTGAAGGATTTCTGTGGGCAGAGAAGAACTGAATTTAAAGCATTTTCATTATATCTGTAGAAATATCACCTTCCACAGAAAATGGAACCATTCAGTCCAACAGTCCACCTACCAGTATTTCCCCACTAAACCACGTCATTAGTACCATAACTACACATTTCTTGAACACCTCCAGAAACAATAACTCCATTGTCTTCCTGGGCAGCCTGTTACAGCACCTGACCACTCTCTTAGAGAAGGAATCTTTCCTAATATCCAGCCTGAACCTCCCCTGGCACAACCTGAGGTCATTCCCTGTAGTCCTATCACCAGCGACAAGAGAAGAGCCAACCCCCACTTTGCCACAACCTCCTGTCAAGCAGCTGTAAAGAGTGATACAGGACTCCCTGGAGCCTCCTCCAGACTGAATAATCAGTTCCCTCAGCTGCTCCTCATAAGACTTGTGCTCCAGACCCCTCACCAACATCTATGGAGATGCTCCAGGGCCTTGATGTCTTTGTTATATGAGGGGCTCAAAACTGAACACAGTACAGGGTGCAGCCTATGGGGCTCGTGGTGTGAGAGAGCAGAGAGTTTCTCTGGGAAGAGCACTGGGCCCAGCTAAGTACATCCTTGTAGCTGGCTCCATCCACAAAGATTCACTGAAGCAGTGCTGTTTCATCCTTCAGCATGCATTAGAGATTTATTTTTCATTTTATTTAAAGAGAAAGAGAGATGAGCTGATTAGCAATGGTACAAGACTACAGTACAAACGGAATGCAGGTGATGTTCAACAAGAAAAAAAGAACTTTTTTCCACATTGGAATTAAGAGATTTTTGTTCAGGAATTCTTCTGGCCTTTGATTAAATTATTCTGAAGAAAATGTTTATTGTAACAGAATTATGAATACACCCAAATTAATTAGATTTTGCCTTCAGTTGCTATTCTTTAGCATTTTGAAAATTCTCAGTAGTTTGGTGTCATTTCTTTCTTGCCTATCACAAAAATACTAATGAAAAACTCAGAGACAAATACAGGGTCTTATACTGCAAATGGAAGTAGGTCAATAAAGTTGCATAGAAAGTATCTCAGGAAACAGCAGATATCAAAATAATATTAGCTGCTTACCTCATCGACATTTTAAATTCAGTCTCTTCATATCATGCAATTTAAGAATAAAGCAATCATGCTTTATTATATACAATGCTTACTGTAGGCTCCACAGGATTTATAACATAAGGCCTCCTGATCACTTTTGGCTGAGGTGTCAAAACACTTTGCTGTGCTTAAGTAATTTTACTGAACACCAGCTCTGGGTAACAGGTAGTAATATTATTATTGAGAGGGTTATGGCAAGATTTTAGTTTCCTAACATGCAACAAAACACCACCACCTCAGAAAACAAACAAGCAAGCAAGCAAGCTATCTAGCTAGCAAGCTAAAAAGAAAACCAGACAAGCAATCATCCAACTAACCCACGCGGACAGCGGGTGACATATAAAAACCCACTCGGACAGCGGGTGACAAATATACCTTATTTCTGGGCAAGGCCTGAAGAGAAATTTCAGAGAACATTATGCAATTGCCAGCACCAAGAAGATGGCAAACTGGACTGTCAAGTGATGAAAACAAGCTGGAAGCAGAATGGGCTTTCATTCTTACCTAAAACATAGAAAATACATTCCTGTAAGTATCCAATATTGCTTCAGGGAAAAGCTTCCTCCATTCGTTCCTGTGACACTAGGTGTTCCCTAATACAAGTCCTGGAGCTCTCCCTGCCAGTTGCCAGTCTTGTATCAGCAGCTTGTGCTTCCTGGCTTTGGCAGTTATTTTCTGTCCACCCGTACCAGGCAGGGGCTGAACCAGCACACTGGGTGCCCCACAGGATGACATGCTGAACAGAATTACCAGGGCTCTATTGCCATCTGTAACCCTGGCTTCTGTGGACTTTTCCTTCCAGGCAATCCAATTGTGTATTCAAATCTCTCAAATTAATTAACTGAACACTCATGCCTGTAAAGGGGCCTCTGAGAGCTCAAACAGCAACTGGAGAGGTTGTTTGCCAAGGGGAGGTGGGCTGCCAAGCCTGCATCACTTCAGCATTTACAGACAATCCAGTCTAATGGAACTGACAGCAGAGAATGAGGCTGGGGAAGAAATCCTAGGAATACTTTACACCACTTGGCCTTGATTCACTGTGCTGGCAGAACTCCGGCACGATGTGTCTGCTCAAGGTGTCAGATGAAGCAATGGGGTCAGTGCTAGGAATCCGCATGTCTGTAGACTTCTGAATAATCTGGAAAGGACAGGGGCTATAAAAGGCCTCTGCCTCTGCTCCTAAAAGAACCTCTGAAAAGCATTGTTTTGAGTTCAGGCAAATATGTCCTTCCTTAGGTGGAAAGCAGGAGAGGAACCTTGAGCAGTGGATCTCTATCATAGTGACAGCTATCATAATAAAAAAGGTTTGGCTTTAATAAGAATATTGTTAGTTATAGGAAAGCACTTGACATCTTAAACATAACCGCCGTAAGAAAAGCAAGAAATTGGGTCTTTTCTGCTGATTTTTGGCTTATAACGTGGTGGACAAAACTGAGAGTGAATTCTTCACAAAAGACAGTAGCACTTCAGAATTTATCTGTGGAAGATGTACTGTAAATTAGACTTTGTACTCAGATTGCAATGTGGAAACATCTGCACATAAGATGTTTGAAGTTATAGCCCAGAGGCTATTTAACGTTCCTCTAATTTAATTATTTTGTCAGTACTGTAGGTACTAAGATGGGCTTGCCAGGGAACACAAAACAACAAAGGCATCACACATCATCTGCACAGGAAACATTTCAGTGAAGCAAACACTCTTAAGGGGGGCATCTTATCTATATTGGTAAACACCTGAAAGGCGAGTGCAAAGCCATCTGGACATGGTCCTGGGCAAGCAGCTCCTCTGAGCAGGGGTGGATCCAAATGACCTTCAGGGGTCTTTTCTAACCTCACACATTCTGTGATTCCATGAAAAGATCTACTGTCTCCAACAAAATCAATCCTATTTGAGAAAGCATACATCTTGTTTCTTGTAAGGGTAACACTTTCCCATTTACAATACATCACACCCCACAGTGTGGGGTATCTTCACCTGAGGAATAGGGCACTTTGAAAATCATCTGTTTTATGCCCGTTACATAAGCAGAGGATGTGGACTATTAATTTTTTCATGTTATAATGTGTTTGCATGAAATGAAATCAGAAAGTGGATCTGTATCACTTACTCTCTATAGTGACAAACATACTACACCCTACCTTCTACGCATGCATGCACTGCGCCTGCCAGTAGGACAGATGAAAAGACTTTCTTACATTCATGAGCATTCTAAGTTTTAGATGCGTTGCACAAAAATCCAGCACTGCTTCCTTTTTAATCAGTGTTTAAATTCTGATTAAGCCTAGGGAGAGCAGGACTGGCCTGCCTGCCTTAATTTTAAAACAAACTCTGATGCTAAACAGCATGAAAAGAAGCCAAAACAATGCTCAGCCTTTTTCTGGCTTCAGCATGAGATTCTGTGGACATAATCAGGGAGAATGCTGACATAACGGGTTGCTATCACAGCACAATGGCTCCTTGTTAGTATTAGAGTAGAAGAAAAGGTATAATGTTTATCTTCAAAGTACAAGATATGGGGACTGTGATAATGCTGTCTTTTGTTCGACCTTGTTTCCTCATAATTGTTTTTGTAGATGTTATCATTTTTCTGAGGAACGTTATGGCTGTCCCCTTTTCTTATCCTCCTTCCTTCTAAGCATTAGAACAGAAAGACCTAGGTTTTCAACCACTGAGACTGCATCAGCTATTAAGCAGGCCATTTTTGTAAAGGCAAAATCCCTAGATGTTTACACCGGATATGTGGACTAAAACCCCCTGAAAAGGTGATTTAATCAACAAGGTTATGCTTCAGAAACAGAGTACATTACAGTCAGATTGGCAGGGCAACAGCTAAGGACTACTGCACAGCTGTGTCAAACAAACTGGATTAGTGTGAATTAAAGTCTTATGTATGGCTTGCTCTGACTTGAGATGAGGCAGCATGCTATTTGTGAGGCTGTCACATCACTATGATTGCTCAGCTGGGTTGAGCAGAGCTGTGCTCATAGGCATGGGCATGGGCTCCTGTTCACCTCATTGCTTGGTTTATGAAGATAAATTGAGTGTAACCAGCACAAAGGTTAACTACCAGAATCACTTGTTAAGAAACACTGCTTTCTTTATTTCTTGCTCTTTACACATATATTAGACTCAACACAGAGTACTTGGCAAAACTCTATGACTGTGCCTCAAAACAGAATTCATTGAATAGACCTAGTAACACCTGCTGAGCTTTACATCTGCTAAATTCAGGTAACCAAAATAACTATATCACATATTATCTTTAAATTTAAAAAAAAAAAACCCACAAAAAACAAAAAAACAAACAAACAAAAAACTAAGCAAACACCAATACTGTTAAATACTGTTTTGTGATACTTGATGATCAGTAAAACAGAAGATTAAACATTAATATATGTATGTCTTGACTGTGATTTAAAACAGCACATCAGATAAATTGCTAAGAAATAGTCTAGGAGACCAAGTGTTAAAGAAAAATACCTATTTGGTAATGGCTTGCATTTAGTCCTTCAGGTCTTTTGACATATGACAGTGCTAAAACTTAACCTGATTTTTATCAAGACGCTGCATGACTAAACTGCACTGCCTGTCTATTTGTGCTGTTATTGCTTTTCTGTACCTTTCTTACACTTACTGAGACAGTCATACAAGACTCTACCAATGTCTCAGCTATGACACATTACTTTATAATCCTCTCCTCATTAGGATACCATTGTCAGAGCAAGCAGTGCACCGTTCATATCAGACAGAAAGGGGCTTCCCAAGCAGTGGATGTAAAGGAGGTCCTTCCCAATAGCTTTCCTCAGCTTATTTCAGCAGGAGCACATTGCATCCTCATTAAAATAGCATGGGTCATAAAAAAAGTTTGTACTGTGCAACAATATCAGGCCCTCAGAAGCTTACCAAAATTGTCTTTGTTCATAGCCACAGTCCTCTGTCTTCCAAAAGTCTTTTTTACCACAGCAGCAGGTAAGAGGAGAGAAAGAGTCACACAGAAATATCCCAGGAGGGTTTTCCTAGATCATCCTGTAAGTTTCATCTATGTCTGATTTAGACAGTTTATGCTAGTCAGAGCAGAAGTGGTTTATTGGCATTCAGGTAAGGTCAAGCACATTACCATTGCTTGGACACATCTTGATAGATATGCAGACAATGGCTATGGTGTCACCACAGGACCAAGAGAAAAAAATAAAGTCTGTTATTTTCCCTGCCCTGCTTAGGGTGCTTGGATTTGTTATAAATACATTCACCAGAATGTGAATTAACATACTGTATTAACTGAACAGAGAACACATGCAAAGACAAAGTATTTCATGCTAACATCATTTTCCAGTAGCATGTGTCCATCCTGAAAACATAAGTGAGAGGAAGATGAGCTCCAGTATTCCCAACTTACTGGGAATTCTATGATTCTATTCAAGGAGTTTGGTATGAACAAAGATCATGTTTCAACCATTCCAGGAAGGCAACACCTTGCAAAGAAAAATAACCATAGAGAATATTTTTTGGTGGCCTGATTTGGAGGAGTTGTGGTGGGACTTTCTGCAAAATGAGACGCCTGCAACACTCAGGGCACAACCAAACATTTGTGCCTTTGGTGTTGCTCTCTGGAAAGCCAGAAACACCCCGGGTTACCTGAATGTCTGAAATAATGTCACATATCTACTGAGATATTACAGAAAAGTCTGACTTACCTGGGCTTTGTTTCTCACTAACTAAAAACATTGCAGAAGTGCCTCTCTGCTCCGCTGGAATCACAGGATAGCCTGTATACCTATCTATCTCTCTCTCTATATATATGAAGTTTATATATATATATATATATATATATATAAAGATTAAACTACAGAAACTCACAGTAAATCAAAGGCTATAATCTGAAAATACGAGTGATTTTGGATTCTGCCTAATATATCTAGCAGTTTAGTGTTCGTTTCTGTTTGTTTGTTTGTTTTTCCATAGCTACTTCTATTCAAAAGAGATAATACTATTAAACACACTGCTGATATGGTCTGTAAAAGCGTATGTGATTTTGCTCAGTGGAGCTCACGACAGATATAGAAGTAATAGGGGAACAAGAAGTGTAACGGAACAATGGGATGGTTAGCAAAATTTCCTTCCAAGCAGAAACTCAATAGCAGAAGAATGGAAGGAAGAGGATATGAGCATGCTTGACCCAGTGAAGTCAGTGCAGTCATTTTCCCAAGGCACAATTTCATCAGTGATGAAAAAAGAAAAAAAAAGAACACATAGAGATAAAACATTAATGTTAAGCCTAAGGAAATCTCCATATTTATCTGGCATTTACAATAGCAGAACAGAGAAAAAATGAAAGAAAAAAAAAACAACTTCAAATCAATATCAGTAAATGATTCTATATAGGTAAAAAAAAGTCCATGTGGAATTCATCATCAAAAATTAAAACAGATAATTTAGGATAATTTAAATTGACAGCATAGCATCCTGAAACAGAAGACAGGAGGAAAATAATTACTATCCCAAAACCATTTTGTTATCACCAGGAGAATAATGAAAGGTTTCCTCTTTGAACTGAGTGACTGCTTTTCTTACATGTTGTTCTAAACACCCAAACTAATCTCTGTCAGAAACAGAAGCAGAAGAAGGACAGCTTTGACCAACTCTGTTATTCTGTGGCAAGTATTTTTCTTTATGCTTTAGCATTTCTTTGTTAAGAAGGGACAGTGACCAAGGAGAAAAAGGAAGCTGTCATGCGTGATGAACATTTTCTCAGATCTTAGAGAAGAATTCACTCTCATCCCTAAAACCAGTCCACTCATAGCATAGATGTCAGCTCCATTAAGGTTCTTTCTAAAAATAAAGTAGATTTGCTTTTAGTGGTGAGTGTTTGAAGATGCTGACACTGACAAAGCAGCATCTCCTTTATCTTCTTATTTTCCTCTTGATGCCTAGGTAACACCCCAGTGTCAAATATTTAAAATAAAGCCATCTATTCCAATCAACATATTTACTCCTCCAGAAATGCTAATGGAAACTCAGTATCAGAATAAGAAAGAAACGCAAAGAGGGCAGCAGTGCTGTACTTTCATCTGTCACTGATGATCACTGCTGTCAGCACTAGTATAAAAATTACCCAAAAGATAGGCATCCAAATTTATGCTAAGTAAACATTTTTTGAATCTATTACGCACTGTAGAAACCTAGTTTTTATCTGGTCATTGCTCTAAATAGTTATTTCCCAGTCTGTCTTTCCTATTTTACATACACACACATAGCCAGTCACTTCACTGTAGAAGACGATCAGAAGACCATCAGAAGATCAGCCATGATTACCTCATTTCTAATTCATGCTGAGTACTCCCAGTTATCTTCCTGTCCTGTGTAATATCTGGAAATGGATTCCAGGATTATTTTCTCCATCACCATCCTGGGGACTGAGTGAAGTTGATCAGTTTGCAGTCCTCTGCATCTTTCTTTCCCTTTTTGGAGGAAGGAGTGACTTCTGCCTTCTTACAGTCCTCAGGATCTCTCAGCACCTCCTCTCCAACGATGTTTTAGAGCCAAATGTGAATGACAATTTCCCCAGTGCACATGGGTTCAGTCTCATCAAAGCCCATGGACACCTGTTGGTTGAGTGTATTTAGAAATTTGCTAAAGAAATAATTATCTACCGAGAATAAACCTATACTGTTCTGGACTTCCCCCTGGTACTAGGGCTTGAGTATCAGTATAACTCTTGCCAGTAAGCACAGATATGAAGAACATATTGAGAGCTAAGACATCCCTATGCCTTTTTCCACAAGGCCTCCTTTATCACAAGGCCTGCATTTTCATTTTCTTCTTCTGTTGATGCCCCTGTAGAAACTTTTCTAGGAACACCTGACACGTCAGAAGGCTGTGCTGACATTCAGCAAGAGCTGGAAAGGCTGGAGAGCTGGGCAGAGAGGAGCCAGATGAGGCTTAACAAAAGCAAGTGTAGAGCTTTGCACCTGGGGAGTAATAACTGCATGCCAGTACAGGGTGGGGGATGATCTGCTAGAGAGAAGCTCTGCAGAGAGGGACCTGGTGTCCCGGTGGACAGCAGGTTGGCCATGAGTCCGCAGTGCGCCCTGGTGGCCAAGAAGGCAAATGGGGTGCATTAAAAAGAGCATGGCCAGCCGGTCAAGGGAGGTGATCCTCCCCCTATACTCTGTGCCTGTGGGGCCTCACCTGGAGTATTATGTTCCATTCTGAGATCCCCAGTACAAAAAAGGGACCCAGGAATCTCCTGGAAAGAGTCCAGGAGAGAACGAGGAAGATGATAAAGTGCCTGGAACATCTCCCCAATGAGGAAAGGCTGAGCGGCCTGGGTCTGTTCAGCCTTGAGAAAAGAATACTCACAGGGGATCTGTTCAATGTCTATAAATATCTAAGGAATGGGAAACAAAGGGATGAAGTCAGATTCTTTTCAGTGGTGTGTGGCAATAAGACAAGGGGAAATGGCCACAAAGTGAAGCATTGGAAATTACACACAAATGCGCATAAGAAATTCTTCACAGCGAGTGTGACAGAGCACTGGAACAGGCTGCCCAGGGAGGTTGTGGAGTCTCCTATAGAGATATTCAAGACACACCTGGACACCTACCTGTGCAGCCTGCTGTAGTGAGCCTGCTTTGGCAGAGGATCTGGACTCGATGGTCTCTACAGGTCCCTTCCAGCCCCTGTAATTCTATGATTCTGTGGTACCTCTTTCCAAATTCCTCTCCATATGGGCTTTGGCTTTCCTAATCCAATCCCTCCATGATTAGAGAGCATCTCTGTGTTCCTTCTGGATCTTCTGTTCCTGCTTAAATCTCTCAAATGCATATTTTCTGCACCTGAGCTTATCTGGAATGAGCTTACTCATTCCTGCAGGCCTCCTGCCCCCTTTACTTGATTTCTGCCTTCTGAGATAGACCATTCTTAAGATTGAAGAAGGTTGTCCTTGAATATTAAAAAGCTCTCTGATGCCCCTCTTCTCTCCACGGCTGTATTCCATGACATTCTTCTGACCATCCCATGGTCACTGCAGCCAAGATTGTTCCCTGACAAGTTGGTACCAGGTCCCTCTGAGCATCTGTTCTCCTTGGTTCCTTGATGAGGATGCCATTGGAATTGTGCGTTGGAAATTTTGTGAACAGCAAACTTTTCATAGAATCAAAGAATGGTTTGTGTTGAGAGGAACCTTTAAGATCACCTAGTTCTAATCTCCCTGTTATAGGCAGGCACACCTGCCTGTAGACCAACTTGCTCAAAGCCGCATCCAGCCCTCACTGGGCAACCTGTTCCAGTGTCTCTCCACCCTCATGGTGAATAATTTCTTCCTAATATCCTACCTAAATCTACCTTCTTCCAGTTTAAAACCATTTCCCTTTGTCCTATCACTACATGCCCTAATAAAAAGTCCCAGCAAACCAGGGTACAGTTGGCTTTTTGGGTTGCAAGCACATTGCTGGCTCACGTTGAACATTTTATCAACCAACACCCCCAAATCTTTCTCCTCAAGGGTGGTCTCAACCCTTCTCCATCCACCCTGTATCTGTTCTTGGGATTGCCCTCACTCAGGTATGGAACCTTGCATTTGGCCATGTTGAACTTCACAAGGTTGGCATTGGCCTACCTCTCAAGCCTTGACCAGGTTCCTCTGGATGTCATCCCTTCCCTCTAGCGAGTCAACTGCACCACTCAGCTTGGTGTAATCTGCAAATGTACTGGGGGTGTGCTTGATCCCACCGTCCATGCCACCACTAAAGATGTTGAATAACACTGGTCCCAGCACCAATCCCTGAGGAACACCACTTGTCACCAGTATCCACTTGGACACTGAGCCACTGACATCAACTCTCTGTGACCATAAACAACTGTAGGGAAATACTAGTTCCTTTTGCAGATAATGGCTTGTTGGCTTTTTGCTTCATAGATACAGGCTTATGGCATTCTCTCTACAGCATGGATTATTTCACCATCCTCACCTTGTCTCTCAATGCTGCCAGGGGGCTCAAAGGTTTCAAACTGGCTCAAAGGTTTCAAGGTACATATCTCCTAGCCCCCGTTGTCTGCCTGAGCCCTGAATTTGAATTTGCTCTGTAGATGCCACAGAATGGCATCCTCCCATGGGACCTGTCCTAGCCTGATGCCTCTGAGATGCAGTCAAGTTGCTCCAGCAGTTGTTGGTGACACTGGCCCATGGCATATCACCAGCACTTGCTGAGCAAAAGAAAAAAGAAAAAAAAAAAAAGAAAGGAAGAAGAACTGTTTTAGCAAGTATTCAGCAAAGCTGAAGAGAAATCTTAGAAGAGCTTCCAAAAAAAAGAGAATTTTGTCAGTGCATCTCAGGGCAACAAGTAAAGGCACAAAATTCCAGAAGCGGTAGAAATGATAACCATATAGTAACCATAGATACCATTAGTGTATACCAGTAGTCAGAGAGTGCCTACCAACATGTAACCTGTTCAGTCTGACACTCACCAAAGGCTATATATTATTTTCACTTATTTCACTTGACCATAAGTGGTATATAATGTAGAGATTACATTTCTTGAACAGTTAGCCTTCCTCTAGTTTGCATATATTCATCAGGGAAGAAGCTGCTGTTTTACCATGGAAAGCATTACTGGACATAGAGTGGATGAAGCCAGAAACCCAGCAGGATGTGGGAAGTTACTGAACCATCACATACATTTCCAGTGGGAATGAAATTCTTTATTAAACTGTATTAAATAGGTAAGGAAAAGAAGGGTGAAGTGCCAGGAAGGAAATGTGGGCTGGACACTCCTGCTGTTTCATTCTTTAACTGCTAAAAAGCACTCGTTCAGGCACTGCCAATTCCCCTATAAGCAAAGAAAGAAAATTGTGAGGTCTGCGCTACAAATGAAAATGCCTGAACATGGAGGTATGGCAGAAGCAAGACTGTCTCAGAGTTTTCAGCACTAAAGGTCTAATTTCCTGTTGCAGGACCAACAAGGGGCCAAATACCAACAGTGCCTTTCAATGGGTCACAGTCTAGTAGTGATTTAGCGTATGCTAGAGAGACTTAACACTAAGCCTGCTTGGCCCCAGACTGTAATGGTGACCAAAGATGCCAAACTAAATGACTCAATTTCTAAAGCCACTTCATGGGAAAATTGGAGGGGAGGTCAGAGAAGGAGGCTGGCTAAAAGAAATGGGGGGAAAAAAGAGATGAAGACAGCTGCTTGTAGCGCCTCATTGAACAAATGAGTTAAGCTGCTTCAAAAAAAGAAAACCAAACTTGATAACCGGAGTTGGGTAGAAACACATGGTAAATTCAAGGCTCCTATGGCTCCTCACAGATAGGGGCTTCATTTCTCAAGTAGTTTATATACACAACAGTAGAAGCAAATACTCAAGAAAGTTGACTTTATACATGAAAAAATTGGGCCTCCCAAAAAAGCTTTATTTGGAACTAAAGCACACAAACACTGCCACAAAAAAAAAAAAAAAAAAAAAAAAAAAAAAAAAAAAAAATTTCAGTTACTTGCTGCAGCCAGGAAAGAAAAGGAAAACAGCAAATCTTCTTTCTAGTCTCAAGGTCAATTAGACAGGAAGGAAATTATTTCAGCTTGAGTAGACTCTTCCAAGATCCGAATGTTAGCTAACGTTATTATGCCAACTGATTAAGACACAGGCAAAATGAAGCTTTCCTCAAGCAGAGAGAGCAAAGCACAGATTCCAACACAGTGCACCAAGTGAGGCTACAGGGCTTCACATCTACATGGTGGTGCCCCTCATCCACCTGCAGCCTGTAGGATTTTACATTCTTCAGAGTACCAAGATGAAAAATGTTCCCTTTTCACTTTCCCCTTTAAGATATCAGATTTCTGTACAGTTAAAGATTTTCAAAAGACCTGCAGGTTATGATGGTCAGCTTTGCTGTTCTAGTTCTCAATCAGCAGCCACCTGCAGTTCTGTAGAGAAAAGCATGTTTCAGCTTGTGTTGACTTGGAAATATGGAAGAAATGACATTTTATTTCTTCGGGTTGAGATAGTGAAATGTCTTTGGTTTTCTTGGAAATAAAGTTTACATTCTATATTCTATGAATCGCGAGCTAAAATTGCTGAAGAACTTTCCTGTCTTGTTTAAGAGTGAAATGTGCTTCATTGGCTGTTTCTTGCGTACTTCTTGGATACTTCACACATAAAGATAATAATTGAACAGCAAACTGCATCTACACATTCCATTTGCCTACAGAGATGAAAAACTGCTGTAAGACTACAGCAATCAGCCTGGTTTTCCACACATGTGCTAACCACAGAAGACTTTGCATTCATTTGACTGTTAGGGATATTGTACTTCCTCAAAGCGTGATCAGTGTGGATTTGTGCGGAAAATGTATGACCGAGTCTCACTTCAGTGTTTCACATTTACATATGATTACTGACATATAATGTTCAGCGTATGAGTTCACAGGACAGAGATTTCAGAAACTCAGATTATCTCCTCCAACTTCAGTAATAAGTGTAATTCCTTAGACTCAGGTGTTTTCCCTCACTTTAGAATTCTAATTGTCATAAGCAGACCGCTACGCTGCTGTGACAGACTATGCAAGGTTTTATACAAGCAAAATGAAAAAGTCAGTGAAAAAGCCTTGAAGGTGAAGGCAGGGAAGACAACCTAAAACATAAGATGGGTGCCGTCGATCTGATTTCTCCATTTCTCTGCATGGCCGCAGGAAAGGGGAAGGGGGAAGCAGAAGGGGAAAGGCAAGGGAAATGGAAAGGGAAAGGATCTACAAAGACCATCTAGTCTGGCTGGCCATCTCAGTGCTAACTCAAAGTTACAGCATATTATTGAGGTCATTGCCCAAATGCCTCTTGAGAGCTAACAGGCACAGGATGTCAGGCATCTCACTAGGAAGCTTTTTCTGGTGGCAGACCACTCTCATGGCACAGAGATGCTTCCCAGTGCTGAGCCTGACTCTTCTTTGTCAGCAAACTTGCCAAGGATGGTTTCAATTTCTGTATCCAGATCACTGATAAAAATGCTCAGCAGTACTGGCCCTAGAACTGAGCTGTAGGGAGCACCACTAGTGACTGGCCACCAGCCAGATGTAGCCCCATCCAGCATGATTCTTTGACATTTACCGTTCAGCCAGTTCATCACTCAGCATAGTGTGAACCTGTTCATCCCACAGTTGGACAATTTGTGCCGAAGGAATTGTGAAGGATGATATCAAATGCCTTACCAAAATCCAGAAAGATTACACCTAACGCCATCCACTAAGTGGGTGGATTGAAACTAAAATCAGAACAAACACGTTTTTCAGCTGCTTTTTTAAACTTTCATAGATTTACAGAAAGGTTTGGGTCAGAAGGAATGTAAAAGATCCAGTTTCAACCCTCTGCCATAGGAGTTTAGAGAAGTGTTTCAAATCTAAAAGGCAGGGTTTCTTGGTTTGCATGATTATTGTCTTCAAGTTTCTGGAAGTTCTGCCATAGAATTTTAAAAAATTGTTTTTTTTTTTTTTCAGTGAAGAACACAACAGTCTATTGTTAGAGCCTCAGTGACAGGTTATCTTGAGTCTGGAGCTGGAGCAGGAAGAGATTCCTCATCTTCCAGGAAAGCCCAATATATTGAACCAGCTCCATTCTATAACTGCCTTGTGATGCTCTGGGAGAAAAGTGGATCAATAAGGAGGATCAGTCAAGATTTTGAGATCTGTGAAAGTTCACAGGAGCCTGAGAAAGGCAATTAAATCCCATGTCACACAGTGAAGCATGTAAGCAGAGAAAAGAAAACAGTGTAAATCTAATATCCAAGGTTCTGTAGTGGAGTTCATGGATTTTTAAGTATAGTACCATTTCCAACTCGGGCAACATTTATTTTTAATATAATTTTGTAGAAATTTGAACAGATATATTTTCTACTATCTTTTAAATGGTCTCTTTCCCATCTCCCCTCCAGCAAAAACAAACAAACAAACAAACAAACAAATTTCTTTCCATTTCCCCTCTGCTTTTGACAAACTCAATTTCACATCTTGGGACACACTTTGGGCTGCATCTTTAGGATTTTATGGAACTCTGCTGCAAAATCAGCACCAGCCAGATCACAGCACAAGCCCATTTTGGTACACCACATGTCTGTCCTGCACCCCAACCATCAGAAAAGACAGCTGCCTTTCAAAGCTACTGCATGCATCCACAAGGGACAGTGAGCAAAGAAAAGCACTTTATGATATACTTAGTACAAGCTGCTTTTCAGTGTAGCTGTAATTCACTGCTTGTTTTCATGAGGGTTTCAGCTCTTGCCAGACTGAGGAACAGCTTTGCTAAGGGGTTTGTCCATGAAGCATCACCTACAGATAGGCTTAAAAGAAACTTGCAAGTCAGAGATAGATACAAATGCAGAATGAGTAGATGAACACCTGTATTTTTATTACACATTGTACTATATATTCTTTAAAATGGTAGCCTATTATATTGGGCTTTATGATGAAATTCAGAAGAAATCTTAGTGTGACTCACCTTTCATCCTTCTGAAGCATTAAAAACTTTCAGCTTTCCATTCACCATACTCTTAACAGACCTATTAGATCCTATCAGTGCTGTTACTCCCAAAATACATCCCATTATGATGTTGAAATCCAGACTCTGATAACACCACATTGCTATTGACATAGAAGCAAAAGCAGCCATGTAGATATGAATTGGAAGAAAATACCATTCACCAAAAATAAGAACAGGCTACTGCATAGCTCCAAGAATTGGTAGTTTGCCCCAAAACCTGGAGGCTCTATGAACTTCAGTTCATGTTCAGGGGAATAGAAGTAGATTAAGTCTGTACAGACAAAATCTGTTACTATTTTTCATCTGCTTGATGGCAGCATAACTCAAATTTTTATTGGTCAGGTATTCTCATTACAAACCTGGTAGTGGCTGAGATGTACTGAAAAGATCCATGACTAAAGGGCATGAAAAACAAGATATTACTTTAACCTATGACCATGGCTTTTTCCTTTCAGCCTTTTATTATAACCTGATCATATAGAAGCAAAAGGCTTAAATTTAGCTGTGCATTTCCTACAGTAATGCACAAGTACTTACGTAAATGGATCAGGTATTCTGTTTAGTATTATTAATTCTAGCCTTTGTTCAGCCTTAAGAAAGTCGAATTATCTTTCACATCAAAAATATTAAAGGCAAAGAACAATTTTCAGCAAAAATGGGCCGTTTACTATGCAGCTGATGGCTAACTGCCCTTGACATGGTCAAAGCTTACACTGAGTGTAAAGGCCATCAGAAGACCACTGATAGATTTATGTTTGGGAGATTATTTTCTGGCAAAATTAAAGAGGTCAACAGGCCTCTCCACTGAATATTTACATAAATTCACATAATGGCCAGGGTTGGAAGGGACCTCAAGGATCATGAATCTCCAACCCCCTGCCACAGGCAGGGCCACCAACCTCCCCATTTAATACTAGACCAGGCTGCCCAGGGCCCCATCCAGTCTGGCCTTGAACACCTCCAGGGATGGGTCATCCACAACCTCTCTGGGCAGCCTGTTCCAGCACCTCACCACTCTCTCTGTAAAGAATTTCCCCCTGACATCCAACCTGAATCCCTCAGCTTCCCCTGGTGAAGCTGTGCTGGCTGTCACAGATCACATGCCCATTTCTCATGTGATCAAGCATGTCATCCAGGATGATCTGATCCATGATCTTCACAGGCACAGAGGTGAGACTCAATATGCAAAAGGGGAACACATATGTGACCCTTCTGAACATGTTTACATCTGCAAGTACTTCTAGACTTCATAGAAGTATATATCCATAGATTTCTGTATTGCTAAAATGAAATAATAGACACACAATTTTCATGTTTCTCTTTCCAGTGTTTTCCAGTGACATCACATGGTGTAATGTAAGTCCTATGCTCACTGTAGATCACGTTTCCTGCACTGGGTCTAACTCTGAGCAACTAAATAAAGGTGGCCCATACTCAAACAGCATGGTCATTTCAGGTCCTAGTTCTTATTACTGAAGCATATGGTAAGACTGAGAAGGGGGATAGCAGCTGAAAAGGTTGATGTGATTAGGAGCTCATAATGCATTGAAGATGGCCTTCTGGCAACTTCTCAGGGGAAGCCACTCCCCTTCTGAACAGCAGAGTGTAGAGTTTTTCCAGACAGTGAACCCCTCTTTTGAAAAGAAATGTCATTCTGAAAGTTACGTCAATTCTGCATAGCAGATCAGTGAATTCTGGAGTTTAAACCAACAGCATTCTATGAAGCTTTCTCTATCTGGCACTGCACTTTTTCATTGTGTGCCTGGACAGAAACAGTTCTGGGTTATATAAGAAAACATTTACTTACGCAACCTTGTTTAGTTTTAAAATAACAAGAGATCACTTTTGCTCAATGACTGAAAACAGCGAATGAGCTTCAATAGGCCTCATGCAGGTGGCTGGTATTTTGTTGGATTAGTGTCTGTAATTTAACTTACCTAACTAATGTTACTCTGGTTGATCCCATCAGGTTAAATTACAACACAGGTGACTCCAGGGTAAATGCTAAGAACACTCAGAAATTGGTGAGAAAGCCAAGACAGGTAGCAGGATTGTTCCCTGAGGCCATACGTCTCTCATCAGACAGATGTTAAGCTGTTTTATAACAAGGAGTCTCAAGGAACCGAGCAGTACTTCCTGATTAGAGGAACTGTGATGCACACAGAACATGGCCAGACTGCTGCTGAGTTCAGCAGGGATGTCACAGGCTGAGGTGAGATTAGGCAGGGTTGTTCTCCCCTGAGCTCCCAGAGAAGGGAAAGCTGCCCACTCACGCAGCTGGGCCAACCAAAAGTGTACTCCTTAATGAATGTCTGTCTGTGCACCATCCAGACAAACACGTTCACTTGGAAGGGCTGATTTGAACCAGTTACTATGACTCCAGAGACCAGAACAGTCATGTACATGGTGCTAACTTGCATTTGGATCTGGCACAGTTTGAAAACTATCCCCAGATGTACTTGCAATGACAGAATTACTGCATGTCACCTGCTAAGAAAAAATGCGTCACTTGCATTAAGCAATGAAGAATAAACTAGAGATTCTCCATTTAACTTACTGCTCGATGACTGGGTCTCAGTTGGGCTGAATCTGGTAATTATGTTCTGAGAATGAGAAAGGAGGAAAAAACAGTGATATCCTTTCCAACCCTGCCATCCACCAGCACCTCCAAACCCTTCTGAGCAGGTCTGTACTCCATCCTTACATCCCTCAGCTAGTACTAACAGTGGGAGGAAGTACAAGTACTTGCACTTGGCTTTGCTGGAACTCAGAAGGTCCTCCTGGGCCCACTTCTCAAGCCTGTGTAGGTGTCTCTGGATAGCATCCCATCCCCTCAACATGCCAACCACACCACAAAACTTGGTGTTATCCACAAACTTGCTGAGGGTTTATTCAATCCTACTGTCAATGTAATTAATGAAGATGTTAAAGAGCACCAGTTCCCATACTGACTCCTGAGGGATACCACTTTTCACCCATTTCCATTCGAACACTGAGCCACTGACCACCCCTCTCTGGGTAAAATATTGCAACCAGTTCCTCATCTATCAAGCAATTCACCCATCAAATTCATATCTTTCTAATTTGGAGAGAAAGATATTATGGGAAACCATGTGAAAGGCCTTACTGAATTCTCAGTAGATTACATCAGTGCCACCTCCTTTATCCACTGACACAGTTACACCAATATAGAAAGCAACAAGGTTGGTCAGGCAGGACCTGCTCTTGGAGAAACCAAAGACTCTGGGATGCATCTCATTGGGACCCAGAGACTTAGGGATGTTCAGGTTCCTCAAGCAGTAACAAGCATAATCGTCATTTATGGTAGGAGAGGTATCACTCCCCCAGTTCCTGTCTTTCAACCCATCCACTTGAGAACTGTAAGTAGAACGGTCACTAGTGAAAATGGAGGCAAAAATTCGCTGAATATCTCAGCCTTCTCCTTGTCTGTTTCTACCAGCCTGCCTGTGTTACTCCCTAAGGAGGATGTAATCTAGACTTCCTTTTCTGGTCAGTGTACCTATAGAAGACTTTTTATCCTTCATTGAGCCCCTTGCCAAGTCCAGTTCCAGTTAATGAATTGTGAAGTTTAAATACCTATATTAATTACTGATTCCAAGTGCTTAAGTGCACTGACAGCAATACTTACAGCATATCAGCCATGCTCAGCTTCACTACTTCATTCTTTGACCTTAAGAACTGCTTAGAGGAACTCCAGGGACTGAAGGCACACTGAAGTGTCCCTACTGTTGTATTTGCAGGCAACGGCACCGATACCAACATAATGTCCTTGTCTCAGTGAGAATTGCAAAATGAATGGTCAGAGAATGCCCTTCTCCCTCTTGTTCCATCTCTTATTTCATGCTAAAAGGACAAAAGAGATGGGAAGTAATGCTACACAATGAAGCAGCAATTGCTTCTAGTCTGTAAGGCATGTATGTGCATATAAGATTGATTCAAATGAAAGGCAATAGAAGAGCAATGAAGCTTAAACCCAGAAGGGAGAATGTACATAATAGATATACTAGAACGTACATAATAGATATACTACAGTAAAACTGGATAAGAAACAACACAAGTGGATATAAACTCACCTCCCCCAGAAACTATGGATCTTTCAGGGGAAGAAAATAAGGTCTGGGATGCAGATAGTTCTCTTTTATTAACCATGTACTTCTATCTCAGTATTACAGTCTTTTCAGTCTGCATTTATTTTTACTTGCATCTTCTGGTGTAAGAACAGGCTGTGCAACAATTGTATTCACAGGTAGTAATGACACAACACAGCAAGACTGCTGGCTCAGTCAGAGACAGTGTACGTAATGAAGCCATATGAGTTAATGTCACCACAGCAATGGACTGCACATGACAACGAGACACGGAATATCAAGCAAAATCTCAGAAAACAGCTACCTTATCTGGAAAAACTCGGGTATCATTTCCAACATGTCTTCTGGTCATTTAGAAATCATAGGAACTTCATGATGCAATATTTGTTGTCATTCAGACTTCAACTGCAACTTGGCATATATGGGGAAAAAACACAAGCTGTTATTCTCTAATTAGAGATTAATTTTGTCTTTATTATGTCTCCTGTGGACATGAAAATAGATAAGTAACAATACTACAGGGCTTGAAACACAAAGTCCTATTAATAGAGGCAGGGGAATAAAAATACTTAACCTCATGGAAGTGTCAGATCGAGGCAGAGATTGTCTCATTTGAAGAGAGAGTGAGCTCCTTGTTAAGGAGAAATGCAAATGGTACAGCAACTTCCAATTAACTTTCATATCATGTTTAAATAATGGTTGAATACAACCTTTTTAACTTTCACCACAAATGAGCAAACTGCATCTGGATAGTCCTTCAAGGCATTTTTGGTTTTCATTTTAATTAACAAAGTTACCCCAAGCACAAACTTAAGTGTTTAAACATTTAAAATGCAGGTCTGTACAGTACAAAGTACGATGTTCTGTCCCTTCTGAATGGAGTATCCACCTTCAATAAAGCAGAACTAGGTAGACATTTTAAAGTGTTCTCTTATCATCTGATAATTTTGTCTTAACTGCTTTCTGTATCTTGCTCAGTGCATCAAAATTAGAGAAGGACTCCTTTTAAAATAAAATATAATTATACTGCAAATGAGTCAAAATTATGCATCACTTATCTCTTTGGCTGCTCTTATTTTCCCTTTATCGCTATTGTCAAAACACACATGTATGCTACTTCTGCTCACCCCTTTCCTGAACCTATAGAGCCTTCATTTGCATTCATGTCTCAGCTTACAGTCACGTGCAAGTCCCCGTATAACACACAACACTGATCTGTTTTGTTGTTTGTTTGTTGTTGTTTGTTTTGGATTTTGTTTTTTTTTTGTTTGTTTTTGTTTTTTGCATTGATTTTAAGAGATTTTAGGGGAATGAGCAGAGAGAGAAGAGACCATTCCAAAAATCTCTTTGTAACAACTTCGTTTTAGCCCGTTGTGAACTGCATTGTAGACTAGATCATGTGTTCAGTAAATCTTATTCTCCAAGCTTTTTTAATGAGGAAGTGAAAATGGACTGTGAATTACTAATAAAGCTATTAATGTACTTTTTTGGGTTGTCAACAGTATTAAGCATGTGCCAATAGCTTACTAATTGCATGCTACCATGAGGCTTATTATTACAGCAGCTTTGCTTTAACTTTTAGTGCACACAAGCTGTGATTTATTTGCCAGGTATTTGCCCTTTCCTCATCTCACTGCTTCAACAACCAGTGAACTACCAGATTTATTTGAGAGCTGCATGACTAAACAGTACACCTCTAGAGCCAGAGAAGCAACAAAGAGAGAACAGCCTGGTTTCATTTTTTAATTTCTTTTTTTTCTTCTGAAATTAATTAACATGACAAGGAAAACAAAAATACACATAGGTCTTAAAAAATACAACACTGCAATACTTAATAATGAGGACTAGCCACATTTAAGCTAGAAGCCATTTATACTGAAGTAATATTGAATTTTTATTATCTCAGAAGGTGTGAGAGCAGAAGAAAGAACTATTATTAATAGCATT
Source organism: Perdix hodgsoniae (assembly GCA_035772895.1). Lineage (NCBI taxonomy): Eukaryota > Metazoa > Chordata > Aves > Galliformes > Phasianidae > Perdix > Perdix hodgsoniae. The sequence goes on along the minus strand of JAPSGF010000114.1, from coordinate 725,406 downwards.
TGAAATAAAGCTGTTAAACGTTATTCAGCTGCGCCACTTAATGCTGCTGCCTACTTCCCAGGAGAACAGAAGTGACAAGCAAATCTCCCACTACTTTCTTTATTTTGCCGATGTCCCCCAGAGCGTAAGCTACACTGTAACCAATTTTACTAGACAGCTTTAAGAAGGTTGTTGAAATTAAGGTAGCAAATGAGTTACTTCCCCTTAATTTGGACTTGAGCATTGTCCTTTTATATATGTATCATCCCTGAAGTATTCCAAGCACTTCATGTTCTTCATTTTCTATCTGAAAAGGAATTCTGTAAAAAAGAATACGTGCATGTAACTTTAATATATTTGTACTTAAAAAAAAGTAATTCCTCCCCTATTTTTTGGAAAGAATTTAGAGCACTGTGTATGAGAATAACTTAGCCCAAGCGCTTTTCTTCACATACTAATGTGCTGTAATTACCAGCAAAAAGCTTATCTTGAAAAATACAGTAAATCTGCACAGAAACAAAACAAAATAATGATTAAAAATTAGTCTGTTTAGCAACATAATTCATAAGCAAAATAACAAGATCAACAATAGCTATAATAATGGAATTAAATAAAGCTACTTCTTTTTTTAACAAAATGTTGTGGTTGCTTACTTCAGTTTTATTCTCCAGCTGAACATCCACCTGAAAATAATTCTTAAAAATAGATCAAGCTGGGTCACTACAAAGTCACCAGGCACTTTGTAGATGGGTAACCTGATACTATGTCTGTTGTATCTCAGTTGCTTGTTAAAATACAGTTTAAGTTATCTGCAAGTGAAGCCTACAACCAGCTGTTTCTTGTTAAGTATAGTGGGTTGGTAAAATTAGTTCATTTTACAGTGAAAAAGTAATACATACATATCTATTAATTTGGTAAGCTATCACTGAATATGGAATGGTCTCTGCATACCAAACCATCCCAGAATACCCCCAGAATCACGGAAAGTTTGAACCTGGAAGCGGTCTCTGGATGACACCTTGCCCAATCCCTTAACCAGGGCCATGCACAGTCATTTGCTCAGGACCATGTCCAGGTGGCTTTTGAAGATTTCCACAACCCCTCTTTGCAATCTATACCAGTGCTCTGTCACTTGCGTAGTAAAAAGTGAACATCAAAAATGACGTTCAGATAGAACCGCCTGTGTTCCGGTTTGCACCCGCTGCCTCTTGTCTCACACTGATCCCCGCTGAAAAGAGCCCGGATCCATTCTCATTGCACTCTTCCTTCAGTTATTCACTGATTCACACTGATAAGGCTACCCCTGAGCCTTTTCCTTCTACATTCTCAGCTCTCTCAGCCTACTCTTTTCCACGTCAGATACTCCATCCAGTCCCTTAGCCATCTTATTTGCATTTTTCTGGGTTTGCTCCAACGTGCCCAGGTCTCTCCAGAACTAAAGAGAACAGAGTTGGACCTGTGTCTGTGGTCTGCGGTCTCACCACTGCTGAGCAAAAGGAAGATAGCCTCCCTTGATCTGCTGGCAACATTTCTATTGCATCCCAGGACACTGTTAAACTTCTTTGTCACAAGGGCACACTGCTGACTGGAAACGTTCAAGTTGGTATCCTTCAAGAATTCCAGGACCTTTTCTTCAAGCTGCTCCAGGTACTTCTACACACTGATGGAATCAACATGCCCCTCTGAGATCAGTGTATTTCTCCGTGAAAGATGGTATCTCACACTGAGATAGAGCATACCCAGAGTGTGTTTGGCAAAAAGCTGTTTCGGGAAAGATTCATTTTTCAGTGTGACCAAACTCTGTTAACTAACAATTGCTTTATGTTACGACACTGTATAGAAAACTCTAGGTTCACAGGTCATGAAAGTGTACGCCTAAGTAAATGCTCCACAAAACTTACTTCAAATCTTGTTTCCAAGTACACATAATGTAAATTACAGTTCCCATCTCTGCAGTGAAAGAAAAGTAAGCACGAAAGAAAGCTTTCATTTCTATTCTTATTGCTCAAGATGAATTTATGACCAAGCAAAACAATCTTTACCTTCACCAGGACATACTGTTACCATCCAAGACCATTATGTCTCTCCTACAACAAATGAAATGCTTGAAATTGCTAAGGCTCTTTGAAGATAACAAATTCTCTCACTGTGGGGCTAAGACACACAAATGAGCACCAGACAAAAACCACTCTTCAACTGAGCTAGAGGAAACACTGAAAGTAGTCAATGCATAGGAGTGCAGTGTAAAGATATGTAATGTAGACACTCACTGAAAAACTGTTCAGGCAACAAAGAAAGTTTCTGTTTGCAAATGAAGTTGTAGGCTTGCATATTTTTTATTGAATGTATGTCAAATTCAAGAAGTTTTGATTTCCACACAGAGTAGATGATTAACTGTAGATACTTTGTAGTTCAAACACTTTCACTGCCACATCTTAGTACATCACAACCTTTATACCTCAGGGGAATACTTAAATAAACTGATTTATAGATGGGCTGACTGCATAAATGTCTGCCTATGTAACTGATTTCACACCCACTGACGCCTGTGGGCATACACTTTCTGAAATAAAAAGAAAACATTTAATTTATTGTTTAATTGCTTGAATTGTAATTAGGCAATGAATAACAATTCAAATTATATTTTACTACTTCAGCTGTATTTTTATTTTAGTATGCATCAAATGCTTTGTCTCCATGGACAATTCCATAGTATCAAAATGAGTTTTCAATTTAACATGTTCAGGACAGGCCACAGTGGACCTCCCTGCAGGCAACCCTCCTGCACTCTCACCCCTACTATAAGAAGGTTTTTGTAGAACTCATTAACAAATGACTGTATCTATTGATTATCTCTTTATTAAGAAAGCAACAACACCATGCTCTTCAAAATTACTGGAATTTTATTTGCCTCAGGCTTATGACTTGCAACCAAAGACATTGTGCAAAGAAAGCAAAGATTAAGTACACTTTAGGGAAAAGGTGATAATCAACATTGGTAACATAGAAGATCAGTCTGATGAAAGAAGCCATCCATTACACTATATAGATTGCAATATTCAATAGCATTTTTCAACCCAACTTTTTTAATCAAGGAGAAAAAAGTTAAGCAAAGTTTACAGTAGACATAAATTTGATACAATTCAAAAAGCATTTTTCTGAAGATCGTCAAGCATAAGTGGAAAAACATAAATGGGACGAAATGGATGAAGGCTAACTACTGTACAAATATAAGCTATTAAACAAAGTTGCATATATGTACCACAGTGTAAAAAAAAAAAAAACAAAAAAAAGCAGAAGAAATAAAAACCTCAAAAAACTGCCTGATGAACAATAAAATAACCAGTGACTTTTAATGGCTTCTCCTGGTTATCAATGCTACAAAAGACTTTTTTTTTTTTTTTTGTCTTTCTGATGCCACTTAAAAACTTCTTATCAAATGATAAAACCAGGCAAAACCAAACCATTACCAAGCTAAACCCAGCCCATAGAAATATACTACTAACCCACATTTTCCATTAAAAGCTTTTTTTGTTGTTGTCATTGTTTTTTTGTTTTGTTTTGTTTTGTTTTTTAAACCTTTGAGGCCCATTTGGTCACAACATTACTTTTTCTTTTTTTTTTTCTTTTTTCTTTTTTTTTTTTTTTTTTACACCATGATATCATATGTTTGTCTGGCACTATCCTAAAGCTAATTTATAGAGTATGAGAATACAGAAACAACCCAATGTCTATTTGACAAAATGAATTCACTGGGCGTAAAATAGGAGAAGGGAGAAGAGAAGGGGAAGGGGTCAGTTCTGCCAAGAAAATAAACCCTATGGATCACTCATCATCACTTCCGCTTGCTTCCGACTGGTCCTAGAGGTAAGAGACACAAGACAAGTCAGAAATTCTTTGCCAGCTATTCTGTGGAATTTGTTAAAGAAGAAAAAAGAAAGAAAAGGGAAGAAAGATGACAATTAAATTGACACATCAAAGTAGTCTTAAGAAATGTAGTTATCTAATATTTCTCTTTCAAGACATTTAATGCAGTTGCTGCAGACTTCCTTAGAGAAGCAAAGACACCGAGTAAGGAAAGATCAAGTATTTCTGTCTATCCAGATGTTTAGTAACAACTGGGAAAAGTTTTGTTTTTTTTTCATTTGTTGCATTTATAGAAGCAACTCTAGTACCAAACAAATCAAGCTAAGAATTTTTCGTTTGGGGATGAAGGCAAACAATCCACGAGGTTTAAAGGTTCTAAGAAGGTAGGAACAGCTCCAAGAAATAAGCTCCAGACTTCTTGTTTTTCAGCACTGGGACCAGATCTCCTAAACACACCCAGATACAGTTAACACCCTTGCCAAATTCTCTCAAGATGATGAATACAGATTAAATACGTGCTTAAGCATGAATAGGTGAGAATTCTGACAGCAAGCAGGACAGGGTAGAGACGCAATCACTGTAACCACTTCCACAGTCTCAGTGAACAAAACTTACATTTTCATCTTGATCCTCATCACTATCATCATCACTCACAACAGGTTTGGCTTTTGCTCGGCTTTGCCTCTTCTTGCCCTTTCCTTTCTCCCGACTTTTTTCATCCTTTTTAGTCAGCTTGATTTTGACTTTCACAGATTTTGCTGCAGAAAGTGTAACAGTGTACATGACTGTGAATACAATAAACTACTGAAGATCACCTATCAACTTCTAAGTGCTGTCTCTGTTTTTAGAAATTTTCACCTGGTAGCAGCAAAAGATACCCTCCCTGTTCTTTATCTGGACCATGGAACAATTAAACCAGAGATACTTGCTTTTACTTTACTTCTTGATTGTTGTAGCAATAATTTGTATTAAGCTATGGAGTATAACTTAACCTTTATACGTCTTCTTTTTCATGTTCAGCAGGAAGTACCTGGTTCTGTGAGACGATGCAAACCTAAAAACACTTTCTTACTTCTATATAGACAAGTTTATACAAGCAAAAAATTGTGTCATTTTAAACTAAAGGAGTGCTAAGTAGAGGTGACTGGCAAACCTGGAACAAACACCTTTCAGAAGAACATATTAAGTGCTTGATTTCCAAATGAACTTCTGAAACAGTATGTTCTACAGAGTTGCTTGTTTTTCTATGAACAGTTCAGGGCAAAGTACTAATGTTTCTGTAACCATACAGAAGGGGCAGCTGAAGAGTACAGATACTGGGTGGCACAAAGTGGAATGAATAGATGCCTCCATTTCTACTATGTTACATTTATGAAACTGCAGGAACTTCAAGTTTGGTGATTATGTCTCCACCAAAGAAATACAAATCAACAGGAGAACTGAAAGGCTGTACGAAAATAGGTCTTTCATGTGGTCAATTTTGCTCTACTGTGGCCATCAGTATGCTAGGATGCTTATAATACATTAATCAGTGGAACAGTATATAGGCACCAGATTAAATTTCAAAACGGAAAAGACAAATAATTTTACCAAGGGAGAAAACACACTGGCAGAATGTTTCAACAGGGGTTTAGAAGTCACTCCCCTTCTTGGAATACATCCTCCAGATTTTCCTGCATCATGCCCTGAACACCTGCTGAACTTTCTTTCTAGCTCTGTCCTATCCTGTAACTTGGCCCTCTGAAGACTGGGTGTCACCTCCTGCTTCTGAGTTTCAATTTGTCCTTGTCCCACTGAAGAATACTTGCACCATCATTTTAACTAGGTGATGAATTTCATGTTGCATCATGCCTGAAAGGCTGATGACTCATGGACCAAAACTGTATTTAGCCTTTCTAGTACTTTTATTTACAAATACTGTGAATAGGACAAAAAGGGTTTATCAACAGTCATAGCCAGTCAAACACATTCCCACATAACTCTTCTGTTGTTTATTTCTGTTGTTTGAAAATACTATACTCTTAGAAATACACAGCCAGAAGAAATAGAAAAAAAAGACTTAACTCAAGTGCAGTAAACTTTGTAAGAAGTTACTTTCCTCCACAGAAAACTCAATCTAACAGCAGAAATCAGAACAACTAATTACCCCCCACATATTTTTAATTTAGACAGGACTCACATTCTGACTCTGACTCCTCTTCGTCATCATCATCTTCATCATCATTGCTTTCATCCTCACTTTCTTCTTCTTTGGCAATCTTCTGTCGTGCACTTTTGAACACGGACTGAAGAACAATGGAATCCTCATAGATCTACAATGTGAATACAAACCTATGTCAGAGCTCTAAAATCAAGCAACATGAAAAGAAATCATACTGCAGACCTTCATTTCTGCTGGAAAATTACAAACTATGTAGTCTTTTCAAATTGCAAGTAACAGTGGATGTTGCATGAATTTTACAAGAAATATCAACATTAACTTTTTATTTTCTGAATTTAAAAAGTTGCCAATAAAGACAAATAAATTTGTCACAAAAAAAAAGTTTTAAAATAACTTGTTTTAAATGTCCAATTTTTTGTCCATTCAAATGCTTTCCTTTATTGTTTCTATTACCACAAGGGTTCTTCCACATTTTCATTACATTTTAAGTGTTGAAAACCTCTCAACATGACAACCTTCAGCAGTCAGGTAACCTCAGTTATAAAACTGGATTAAAGTCTAGTAATATATTTGACAGCAACAAGAGACTAGCAGAGAGAGACCTTGAATTTTATCTTGCACTAGCAGAGCTGAAGAGTTCACTACTAAACACTTCCTCTACAACTGGAATTAGCTGTACTATTATACCTGCTCTTTCTGCCATCCAGTCTGTAGTATAAAACACTGTATTACTCTACATAAACAGGCACCCAGCAGAGATTCAAATGGTCCTACAACAGCTGGGAACTACACACAGATCAAAACAAGCTGATCTCAGAGCTGGACTCAAAACCAAATTCTATGCATGCTCCAGTTCAGCTGTGACCAGAGAACTTTGGATAATTCTAAGAATCTGTCATTTTCCTCTACTTAAAACAAGAATTAAAATACAGCATTTATAGACCTACTACAATAATTAGTTAAGAACTAAAATCATCAGGAAGGGAAAACCTGTATGTGTAATTATTAGTTTGGTCAGACCTGTGATCCCTCCAGATTGAATGTCTGAGCGTTATGACACAGCAACATGACATCCTTCTCCAAATCCCCAAGACTCCGATATTTATGGTTGCGAATTCTTTCCTGTTGCGTTTGTTGAGGAAAATGAGATGTACGAAGAGGCAGTGGTGAAGGAAAAAAAAAAAAAAAAAAAAAAGAACAACAAAAAAAAACAACAGCAGATAAGACATAGAACCAATCTTTGAAAAAACATTCTCTTTAAAAATGCTACCTAAGCATCAAAACAAGTGCCTGTTTAAAAGAAACAAAGGAACAATAAAACATAATACTAAAAAAATCACAATTCAGTAATAAGTATAAAAAACATGCAATTGCTGTGTAGAGAGGAAGGAACAAAAAGTTACAACATTGAGCTCTTCTGGTAAAAGGAATCTCAATGTGTTCTTTTGTGTACAGACATACAATATGTTACAATATGAATAGCATTACAGAGTTATATCATCTAGTGGGCAACAAGTTGCCCAAAACCCATCTGCCAAACTGTGTTTGAATGTTAGTTTAGAGATTACTATATTCTCCTATAGTGTTTTCAAGATAAAGATTTTTTGAGATGACCACTAGAACAGGTTGCCCAAGCAGGCTGTGGATGCCCCATCCCTGGATGCATTCAAGGCCAGGCTGGATGTGGCTCTGGGCAGCCTGGTCTGGTGGTTGGCAACCCTGCACAGAGCAGGGGGGTTGAAACTCAATGATCGTTGTGGTCCTTTTCAACCCAGGCCATTTTTTGATTCTATGGTTCTATGTCAGCTCTGAAAGTGTCATTCGTAACTGCTGCATTTTGATTTAACTTTGAAATTATGGTAATATATTGCTATACAAACTAAACAAAATTCATAACAAGGGATGTGATATGTTTACATCCAAAACACTGAGGTAGATTCAATATACATATTGTGGTCATTTATACACTGGCTTCATACTCACCAGTGTCTAACAAAAAGAAATACAGGAATCTCACAAAAATGTTCTTACCTTAATTTTTTTAAAATCCACTGGTTTCCTAATCAATTCATAATACTCTGGCAGTTCCTTTCTCGATGGGAGCTGAATGAAGACTTCACTCAGCTGCCGTCCAGAACTATTGAAAAAAACAAACCCAAATGCAAAGCCAAAAATTACTACATCTTCCTCACACACACAGGTCATACAATCAGATTATTAAAAAAAAGATTAACAAACAACAGCAAAAATACAACCCCAAGCCCTCTTCTTTCAAAGAACTAGAAAGTGATCTCTTAATTATTTTAATCTCATATTATTATTTTAATAATTTGATACAAATAATTGATTTACAATTTAATACAAATCTTTCTGCTCTGTCCTAAAACATCACCACTATTATCAGAATTGTCATGGAACTTCATGAAAGCAGGATCAGGACTTGAATAGGAATACTGTAGTGCTTTCATAAGTGCAGTCCAGTCTTACCCTTTTCTAAACTTTTTTTCATAATTCTTAGCATGCCTCCCTTTTGTCACTCTAAGTTTATGTTCCTCGGTCATTTTATAGTTCTTTTTGTATCTCCTGGTCACATGACACCACTTGTTCATATTGACTTTGGTTATACCAGATGCTGATTGCCATCAGAACAACTAGATTTGACAGTGAAAAACATCATTAACTTCCATTAATGAGCGTTAGAATCCTGGAAAGATCATTCTGACTGCACTGAAAATCTGTACTATAATTTGTACTTCTTCAATTATCTGAAGTAATGTGACAGATTACTTAAAATCCTCTGATCCTCTAGGAACATGTCACATTATTTGAAGGTGTTTGGAACTCCTAAGGTTTCCAGACTTACTACTGTTAATCCTCCATTATTTTATATTTACTTATTTTAACTTTCCCACATGTAGCTCTTCAGCTATGTATAGATGTAAACACATACAATAGATGACTGCAAAATATTTGGAGATTAAATGTATTGATGACAGTTAAAAGCTTAAGGTTGTGTTTGTTTTTTTCTTTTGGAATTTCACATCAAAATAGTGGAAAAAAATCTCTACTGAGAACTGTAACTCATTACACAGAGCATTCACATTCCATTTTCTGGCTCACATTCACGTACTTCCCTCTCTCACAGCCCTGTTTTCTCATTTCCACCTTTGGATGGTAACTTTACATGCAAAACGTTCATAGGAATGAAGCAAGGAAAAGGCTGCTGCCTAGTCTCAGTCTCCACCTAAGCTTCAATCTCGCAGCTACCCTCCATAACAGCATGGGATCTTAACAGACATGTTAAATTGATGCTGGATCAAAGGTTAATTGAGGCAATTCCGCTACGGAAGATAAGGATGGTGAGAAGTGTAAAACAGCTTTGTCCTTTATGAAATTTATGAATGCCTGCCTATCATATCTTAGACATCTCTTAATGTCTGATCTATTACTAGAATTTTTAGAGGCACAAACTTGCTTTGGGAACCTGAGAGATCAATGAACAAAAAGAATGAACAGAACTTTGCCATTTCCAAAGCAGCTGTTGCTCACCTAATCCCAGATTTCTTACTGCTTTCAGGACGCTTTTGCTCATTATATTCTCTGCATTAGAGAAGACAATAATATTCAAGTTCTAATCATAGCTTGCTAATCAATGTCATCCAACTGATATCTTTAGGGACAACTTGTATCTGGAGTGATCTGTTCTATCCAATGTTAACACTGTAAATGCCTTTACCGCATCACCATTTTTTCTGATTTGCAGCAGCAAACCTGTTACTTTGTCTGCTTACAGTAACTGCCAGGCTCCAGTCTCTTGGCTGTTTCTGAATGATTATGGCACATATAAAACCATATTTCTTGGTGCTGTGGCTGCACAGTGAGATAAGAAGGTGTACTGTGCCACTCCATCAGGGAAGGTAAGAGTTAAGCCTATGTACACTACACAAATACTGGTATAGACAACCTCATACAATACTCCAGACAGTTTACTAGCAACCTCAGCCAGCAGATCACAGAATTATAGGGACTAGAATGGACCTCTGGAGATCATGTAGTCCAACCTCCCGAAATAAATCCAGTTCATTTGCGACTCCCTCTGTTATGAAAATACACAAAATGAAAAAATGACAACAAAATTGTCATCCCACATTTTATCATTTTTCTCCTGACAGAAAATAACTGTGATGCTCTCAGGCCACTGTATCTCCACATCTCCTTCAGTACTGAATTACAACACAGAGTCAAATTCATTAATTTAATACTTCTCCTGCCAAAGTGGTACTTGTTTATACTACAGATTTGAAATTACCCATCCTTTTAATGATGTCTGTGAGTGACAATGTCACATCAGATAACAGAATCTGTCTTCATCTCAGACTACTAAGAGCAATGCATTGAGAACACACTACACAATATACAAAATACAAAGTTGCTTTCAAAACTTCATACAGTATTGATTTGGATTTGGCATGCAAACACTGACTTATCACTGCTGCATTTTAAACTGTAGCAGTTTCCTTCTAACAAAGACATGTATTTGAGAAGAAATAGAAAACCACTGATGTAGGTGCTGCTCCACTTGATTCATACATTTCAGAGTCTAACAATATTAGTATGAACAGCTACTAATAATCTCCTAATTTTCATCAGATTTTGAAATACGTTATGCATATTTGCACTATTTAAAAAGCTTCCTATAATTACACAGCCTTTTATTCAATAGCTCCATAATTCTTCCCCCTTCCCCTCCTTTCTACATACTTGCACACACCCTTATATTGTATTACTTGAAAAATAAAACAGTAGTAAACTATTACACAGCAGTATTCTATTTTCAAGGTATAAATCTAGCCAACTGCAGCTTGCTCACACAGTCTACTAAACTAAGAATGCTACAGAAAATCTTCAAGCTTTTGTTTGATGTAATTAATTACTGAGAATCACTTAAGGTCATGAAAAAAAAAAAAAAGGAACAACAAAGCACTAAGGGCATGAAATATGCAACAGACAGAAGAGGAAAGCTTGATCTTGTCTACGCAGATCAATAACAGCTTATTCTGTTGTATCACTTTTATAAAATCTCCTCTCACAAGGACTGTTATCTTCTGCTCTTTGCCTATACTGAAAAATCATCTGACACTTTCTGACAGACATGGGCTGTGTAGTGGTACAAATGGTGCAAATTATTAATAATTAATCAATATTAAAGCAATATTCAGATTTCAATCCCCATCCTCACTTTCATAATTAGAAAAAAATAACAACAACTTGCAGAACTACTGCATGCGCAGTAAAAAATCATTTATGGTTGCCTGGCAACTAGCAGGATACATGCTGAAGGGAAGAAGGATCAGAATAAATTATGAGAGCTGACTGCGAAACAGCCAAGGCTGACAGCTCAATGCATCAGTCCTATTTGCTCACATGCAAATACTACGTGGTAAGCAAGCTAAAACTCATTAAGAGTTATTACTAATTTTTTAAAACATTTTTGCTTAGAAAGTATCTGTGCTCAATGTTTCTGATTTTACCTTGGAATTGTTTACAATGTGCATGTAAGTACATACTTCCACTCATTTGGTAAGTATTATTGTTAGTAGAATTAAATACAAGAACAATTAGGCTTAATTCACACATATCTGGTTTAGTTCTCCTTTTCCCTGGCAGTATGGGGCCAGAAGCAAGTTGCAACCCATCTATCAAACCACTTTCTGTTTAGGATTCAAAAGGGAGAGACGATTACAAAGATGAAGATGTATGATGCTCTCATATTTCTAGCAAATCTCACACTTCTTTGTTAACACTGAAATCCAATGTAGAGTGGTTGGAATGAATGCTGACAACCAGGAACACAGTATACAAATTACAGCTTCTGCATGAGTGAAACTCAAAATGATGTTTGCTAAACAAACAAACATTCAAAACAAAGCAATTGTGTCTGTGAAGAATTTAAAGAAAATATATGAAGAACCATCTCACTATGTTCAACTTCAAAGAGTAATCCACATAGGCAGGGAGGTTATTTGTTATTGCTGGAAGTATTTGGTGATTCATGTGTTTTGAAACTGACTCCAGTAGTAAGTGGTGGACCTGTCCCTATCATTGAAATTGAAATGAGTACAAATAGTAACTAATATACTGAGATATGGAAATATATTCCATAGCTTTGGCTTGACTATAAATAAGAATTATTTCCTTTGCATGTCTGAATACTTTAGGAGTATCAGTTGCTATAATTAATTAACACTTAGATCAGCAATGGCTAATTACATTACTCACTGTATTACAATAGTTAAAAACTGTCAACCTGAGAAAACTCTTGGATAAAGTTTGAAAGAAAAATTCATTTAATGTACAGAGAAAAACACTCTCTCCCAGAGCTGCGCTCTATCAAAATTAGAATACTATAGACACCAATTTAAACATTTTACTTCTAAAGAGGCAGTGATAATAATACAAGGAATCACAGAATGAAGCCTCTTGTATAAGCAGGAAACATGGGTAGGACACAGCAACTCCAGCCTCCAATTTTCTTACTGCTTTTCTTAAATCTGGTCTACAGACATCCACTACAAGATAGAGACTTTGTGAAGCTAGTAGGCACAGCATTTAAGTCTTTACTCTAGCTAAGGCTGATGAGCAGTGAGGAGTTGGATCACAAATGTAAATCTCTGCCTGCAATTGACCTGAAAAGGTTATGGGGCTCTTAAATGTGTTTCTATCTAAACAAAGGTAATGCAAAGCAGCAAGTAACACCAACAGAAACCTAAACTGTAAACTCTCATGCAAGGCAGAAGTGGACTGCAGATCTGTACAGATGCTGAAAGATTAGAAGGTATGAAGTATCATTCTGTTTTTCCGCTTAATTGCAATAATCAAGGAAGTAAGCAACATTCACAGCTTGTCTTCCTCTACAATAATTAAAACAAACAACAACAACAACAAAAAACACTTTAAAGTAAGAAAAGATTTTTTTTTGAAAGTAAGCATTCATGTGCATGATGCAAAGCTCAAGTGTTTGGTATGCAAATTCTTTAGTCAGAAAATAAATAAACCTCTCTCTCCAGTAAAACTGTTCTTCCCTTTAAAAGGCTAAAGCATTTCAACTGGATGACCAGATTAACTCTGATTTCCAAAAATACAAGCATGTTACACGTTTTTCTTTATACTATGCAACCTCATCGGCATTCCTAATTTAGAGGGAAGAAAACACAAATTAAAAACATCAAAACTAGAAATGAGTGACAGCAATCTGGGTTGATGCACTCTCTTTTAAACAGGTAATTTAGACAGCAAGATTAAAATGAGGAGTTGTAAAGGCACCAGAATACTACTGGAAATCAAGAAGTAATTTCAAGAAAATATCAAATTAAAATATACTGAAATTTGTTACACGCAGAGCCTGTAAAGGAAATGTGTACATTTTACACTGGAGGATCAGGATCAATGTTCTTCCAGGTCCTTGAATCTAAGACCCTAGTAGTAAGAAATCATAAGAATTTTTTTAATAAAGGAATAAATCCTAAATTTAGATAAGTATTTTTCCTTCACTATCCCCTATGGAATGATGTTGCAGAACTCTTTTTAGTTAATAACTTGAATGCATTCTTGACTGTTTACATTCACATAACCTTGTGATCACCATTCTGTATTCTACTTATTTCTACCTTCTCCCAGTGTTCATGCTTTCTTTGTTTCTCTAGTGAATTTATTGAAAGCAATCATCTTCTCCTCTCAGACTGTGCTGCATGGGGATAAATAAAAAACCCTGTTTCCTCTTGCAAGACTCTCCCATCCTAGTTATCACTAAAGTAGCTATTTACACTAGTTAAAGTATAAACTAATCTTCCTTATTCAATGAAGGTATTCCTTAAGAAACATTAACTTTATCACGTATAATGACATCTGTATTTCCTTGTCCATACTGGCAATAGTTTTCTCTGTGCTAAATGCTAGAGTTCTTTGAATATTTCATTGCCCTGTAATTTTCCTATCTACATTCTCACTATCCCCTTAAACTACCACTTTGTCTTCACAACTAATATCACTATCCTTACTGAGAGCTAAATAAACATTCATTTAATTCGCAGGACACAGAGCATCTGTCCTATGAAGAAAGGATGAGGGATCCAGGACTGTTTAGCTAGGAGAAAGCCCGGGGGAGACCACACTGCAGCCCTCCAGTACTCGAGCCAAGTTTATAAGCAGGAGGGAGACTGACAGTTTGTACAGGCAAGATAGTAATAGGTCAAGAGGAAATGGCTTTAATCTAAAGGAGGGGATTTATATGTTAGAGGGAAATTCTTGGAGAGTAGTAAGGCACTGGACCAGAGACACTATGGATGTCCCATTCCTGGAGATGCCCAAAGCCAGGTTGGATGGAGCGCCGGGAAGCTTGATCTAGTGGGTGGCAATGCTGTCCACAGCATAGGACTGGAACTGGATGGGCTTTGAGGTACCTTCCAGCCTAAGCCACTCTATGATTCTATGATTTATTTACTGTATCATCCTCACTGCACACTACATCTTTCTTGTTCCTTTTTTATTAATATAAATCAAGAAATATTTTCCAGAATGTTCAATATTTCCTGCAAGCTTTAACTCACTTCTGGGAATTCTCACTTCTTTTTCTCAAAAAGACAATTTTGAAACAGTTTCAGACTTTTTCACTGTTTTTTTCCTAGAAACAGCCTTTATTCTTCCTGTCTTTCATCCAGCTAAAGTATCAATGTTTTCCCAGAATACTATCCTTCACTTTAATATTAACATTTCACGGCAAATTCAGATCTTAAATTAAAACCTCAATTACTGAGCTGTATTCCTTAATTTATCAAACACTACTCTTTCCCCCATCTGTCCATTTAATTTACAGTGAAGAAACCAGATTACTTAATCCAAAATTACTCTCCCCAGCTGTATTCCATCTGAGTAGAGAAGTTGGAAAAGTTGGAGTAAGAAAAGATAACATAGTATGAAATCTTTTAAGATTAATCTTTAAAAATCATTTTTCTCTGTCGTAGCCTTGCTCAGGACATTCTTCCTTGAAGTCAGAGGATTCTGACCATCTTTCTATTTTGTTTTTCCTCCACTGAAGATTTATTCTCCAGTCTAAACCATTACAGATGAAATTTAGATTATAAGTAGGTTTCATTTATAATAGAGAAGAGAAAAATGCTCTTCATTCGTAGTTCTGCTCTGCTACAGCTGGTAACATATTTTATCCTTCAATACTCAAAGCTGAGTAATAGAGCATAGGTAAAATTTAAGAATGTAACGCTGATTCCAACACACATTTTTACTTCTCCACAGCACTTACTTCACAGTTTCGCAAATCCAGTTATGACTATTTGTTTCATCAGTACTTAAGATAAATGTTTATCAACACAAAGAAGAGCCTAGAGAACATCACCCAACAGTGGGATCCAAAGCACAGCAGCCTGAAAGGAGGTAGCAGCATGAATCTGACGAAATGCTCAACAGTTCTCACTACAAAGTGTCCAAACAGAGCCAAAGATTTTAACAGTGCATAAGAATTCATCTTCTCTGTCTTTACTATTTGCTTTATTAAATGGGAAATACTCCATGAGGATGTGACCTCAATGCTAAATTCCACTGGCTTGCATGGAGTTCTTTAACAGGGTTTTACAACTAGTTAGATATTTACCTCTGAATTTTGTTTTCAAAAGAATCATATGCTGCATTCCTCTACACCAAATACTTGTATTAAATGCTGCTAATTTGTCTGCATAATTTCTCTTTGACCTTATTTTAATAACTGCAGCTCATAGTGCTGGTTCGTGAAGCTTAGATCCCCCAGGATGGATGGGGCTTTGAGGATCCTGGTCTAGCGGGAGGTGTCCCTGCCTATAGCAGGGGGACTGGAACTAGATGATCTTAAAGGTCCCTTCCAATCCAAACTATTCCATGATTCTATGATTATTGTTGGTATTGTAGCTTTTAGCTATCCTAGACATTGACAACTCATTCTGTTTTGTTTCAAACTTCTAGAATAAACAAGGAAAACAGTATACTTCTCACCAAATGGCTATAACAGAACTCAAGGACAGGATAACAATTGAGAAACTATTTGGAGATTCCTTCTTCACATTAATATTAACCAGAACCTCCACAAACACACGTGTGCACACACACGCAAATCAGTCAACTAAAACCCCATATATGCGTGAGTTCTTCTCAAATATAAAATACATGTAGAGACTGTCACACATACTCTGTCAGACTAAGCTCCACATACATTTTAAAATTGCAAACAATTCTGTCTTGCTGAATTGAAAGACAAGCTCCTAGGACAGTGACTGGCATGCCTTTTTTCTACAAGCAGCACATTTAATTGTATGGCAGAAATCAGATACAAACTCCCTCGGGAAGAAGAAGCAGGCACAGGTTTTTACTTGGTAACTATCAGTTACTATCAGTAACTATCCCCAGTAACAGTTTAATGCTATACTGGAGGCCCACAGAAGTCACATCCTTGCTAGTTTTGAACTGAGAGGTAGAAGCCCCCATCAGAAGCAGGTCAGCTAGGGACAAGTTCCAGGATGGGGAGCCAAACCACAAGAAATTCTTCGTTATTATTCCCAGAATACTAGTCCTGAAATTTAAATGCTTTTCAGCTTCTCTGTGAGAAAGTCACACCAAGATCACAGACACATAGAATGGTCTAGTTTGGAAGGGACCTTTAAGATCATCTAGTTCCAGTCTCCTTGCTATAGGCAAGGTCACCTCCCCCTAGATCGGGTTGCTCAAAGCCCCATCCAGCCTGGTCTTGAATGCTTCCAGGGAGGGGGCATTCACAACCTCCCCTAGGCAACCCGTTCCAGTGTCTTACCACCATCACAGTAAATAATTCCTTCCTGATATCTAGTCTAAATCTACCATGTTCCAATTTAAAGACATTTCCCCTCGTACTGTTGCTACATACCCTTATGAAAAATCCCTCCCCAGCTTCCCTGTAGGAAGCCTTCAGGTACTAGAAGGCTGCTACAAGATCCCTCCAGAGCATTCTTTTCTCCAGGCTGATAGCCCCAGCTCCCTCAGCCTGTCCTCATAAGAGAGGTGCTCCAGCCCTCAGATCCTCTGGACCCCCTCCAACAGCTCCATGCCCTTCTTGTGCTGCCTGCCTCAGAACTGGACACAGTATTCCAGGTGGGGACTCATGAGAAGCCAGCCACTCTTCTCTTGATGCAGCCCAGGACACAGCTGGCCTTCTGGGCTGCAAGTGCACATTGCCTGCTCATTTTGAGTCTTTCATGAGATGAATATACCAAAGATGAATATATTGAGTTTGTAGTCAGCTTCCTGCTCATCCTGTTCACTGCTGTGAATCCTCTTTTGATACAACAAACTTTAACAAGTACTCTGGAGAGTCCACAGATCACAGAATGATTCAACATTTAATATGATCAGGCTCTATATCCTTCACCAGATACTACCTAAGTTAACTTTCTGCAGCTGTATCTAGAACAGAAGCTGCAAAAATGGAGAAATGCAACTTGCCATTCGAAGTCAAAAACTCTGAAAGTTTCCTTACGTGCAAAAATTGTACTGTTACATTGTGTGGGTCATCTAATGCAAACACTTCACAGTTGACTCTGAATGCATTTCGTATTAATTTAGATAAGATCAATCTTTATATGACACATGTAATTCAACGTATGGCTAGGAAAGGATATATAAACAAAAAGGCTATACTAAGATTTGGGTAATAGAAGCAGAGTTCAAAACCACAGCTTCCTGAAACAAGTCTGATTCAAAGGTGCTATTAACTAACAACTTCTCAATTTCCTCCTCCTAAAACAAAGATGATTTTCAATTTGAAAATCTGCCAAACAAAAAATCTTCAAGTCATACTTTGGTTTAGAACCCACATTTTTTCCTAAGGTTAAGCTATTAATTATTTTATAATGCTTAAATGGTTTGATGACCCGGCTTCTATCTCAAATGCATATAACACATTATTCCCAGTACTTCTACAGTTTTTCCTTTGGTAGTTCAAGAGCTCAGAATACTGCCCCTATATGTTTTGTGTAATCTAACACGTCATGGGGAGAACTTGCAGTAACAAATCCATACTAACGGTTAATTAATTCAAATATATATTTGAAGAGATATTAATACAGGATGCACCATTCATTAAAGGAAAATCCTTTTCAAGCTGCATGTTCTGAAGTATACCTCCTAAGCAGGATGACTTTATTTCTAAGTATAACTCTGCTTTTTTTTTTTTTTTTAGTATATATTTTTATTTCAACAACTTCCTATCAGGTGGGTCTTCAAAATTTAAACTCTCTACATTCCATTTACACTGCAACAGGTTGCCCAAGGAGGTTGTGGACGCCACATCCCTGGAGGCATTCAAGGTAAGGCTGGATGCGGCTCTGGGCAGCCTGGTCTGATGGTTCACCACCCTGCTCATGGCAGGGGGGTTGAAACTAGATGACCTTTGAGGTCCTTTTCAACAACAGCCATTCTATGATTCTACGATGCTATATGATTCTATGATTAAGGAAGACTTCCAGGATCAAGCCCTAAGAGGAATTACTTTTCAGAAATGCGGTATAAGCAATTCATTCCGAAGACTGAAAATAAAACTGAAGCAGGATAGGAGGGTGGGGGGAAAAGAAAGAGAAAGTGCTGACCTGTCTTTGTAGTTTATCACTGTATCAATGATGGCATTCATTTGTTTTGTCAGTTTGGGTGGGTTAGGTGATAATTTCTCTGCAGGAGGTCTGCCTCTTCTTTTCTTTGCTTTCTCTCCATCCTCCTTCCCAGAATCCTTATCCACATTTCTTCGTCTCTTCCGCTTTTTAAGCCGGACTTCCTCTTCCATTTCTTCCAAATTGCCGTCTTCGATTGCCTGAAAGTCATGGATTCAGAAAGTACAATTTTAAAACAAAGGATGTATTGCAAAAACAAATAACAAATTATATTTAAAAACATAAGCGCAGCCCCAAAGGATGCAGATAATGCAACTCTAAATATTCAATTCATTTATATGAAAAGTTTCCTAATATAAAAAAGAGTTCAACAAAAAACTGAGTTGCTGGCAAAGTATGCTGACACACTACACGCTAATTTGTTCTAAAAATCCTCCAGTCCTATAAACGAATAAATATTTATCCGAACCTTAAATTTCACACCATGTCACAGTTTCACAGAAAATGAGGGCCTGTGGTACTGTGTCAGTAAGCACACAGGAAACAGTTGTTTGTTACATCAGTGGCAGTTCTTGATTATTTAGCTGTACACAGAACAGAATTTTATGTTGCTTGATTTCAAATAGGACAATCTACACTACGCTCTGCTCCCAAAACCAGATCACACACAGTTCTTTGTTCACACAAACAATGCACAGCTAACTTACACATTAACAATAAGAATCAGATTGTCTTCCAAATAGTTTAAGTGACTTACAAATTATCTAAACATTAAAGCCAACTATTAAGCACATAATTTTCTTCTACAACGGCGTCTTAAGAAAATAGCCAGAAGAACTGACAATACAGTGTTCTGCAGTAAAAAGCACTCATAACACAGGATGCAAAAAAAAAAAAAAAAAAAAAGGAAAAAAAAGAAGCACCACCACACAGTCACAAACAATGAACAACACCAGTTTCCATTACCTGGATGTTTGCTTTTAATCAGACCCAGCAGCACCATACAAGGAGATTAAAAAAAAAAAAAAATGCTACCAAAACAAAACAGAACAAAAACAAAACAAAAAACCTAGGGAAAAAAGCAATCCGTTTACACAATGACTAACAGATCCATGTGATAAAAGAAAAAGCTGAACTTTTCTTCCTTTGAGAAAGACCCCCCTTCCCACTAAAATAATAATAATAATAAAATAAAAAAAGAAAAAAGAAAAGGAAGAAAAAGAAAAAACCTAGGTCATAAAGGAACTGGAATTAAAAAGAAAAAAAAAAAAAAAGAACCTTAAAACTAGTCTTTCTGATTAATGCTTTCTCAGAACATAACTGTTGTTGATATTTGTCCCTTTTGCCTCTCAATATTGCCTGGAGTACATGCAAATGCTAATCAATCCTTTCTCGAAGCTGAAAGAGCTCTAATCATAAGGCAATTACCTTCATTTTTCCACAGCACCAAACATGGCTAATATTTATGATCATGTGAGCATAACAATCTATATGAAAAGAGTCATTACAGCCCAGACATAATTTCTTTCAACTGTGTACAGTGTCTCTTGAAAAAGGTTTCGTGAACAAAACCTGGTGCGAACACAGAACAACCTGGCATGTTAAAAACACCAGTGGGATTTCAAAATCTGTTTCCTATGCATTCTCCAATGTGCAAATCCACAGAACAAACACGAACACAGAATCCTGAGGGACAGCCTGAAACTAGGCCTTAATAATGAAAAGACAATTTACATCATGCTTCCACAGCACTCAGATAACCATTATGAAGGAGGCTTGAGATCTGATGAGTTAGGAAGAAAAAAGAATGAAAAAAAATCTGCACACAAATTCATTAATATTCATTTGGCTAAAGCAGGACACCCACTATAAACCACTGCAGCTAACGAAGATAGAGAAATTTCTCTGCATATCTTGGAAGCTAGAAATGCTAATAATAAATACAGCATGCAAGGCTGTCAACAGTTAATGTCATTGCTCTCCTTAAGCACACAGTTGTACACAGAATTACAGAGAGCATCGACTTTTGATGTGTTAAACACCTACACACGCCTGTGATGTACTTCTACTGAATCTTCAAGACAGCAATGAAAAAGGATATTTACCTTACCACTATCAGCAGGCCGGCTATCGGAAATCACAGTTAGTGGGGATAAAATTAACAAGCCAGCAAAGCAGCGAGCTGCTAGTCTCTTCATCAGCTGATCATGAAAAAAAAGAGAGCTGGGGAAAGGCTATGTTTTCATATACAAGTAATTTTATTTTACTGAAAATTTAATACTGAAAGGATTGTGGATACTCAAATCTGCTGTTTCATTCTACCTACCACAAGGCCTGAAGCCTTCCTCCTTCAGCCTGCTTTAATATTGACAACTACTTATCGTATTTTTCCCTTCATTATTCTAGCCATCCAAATTAGATTTTTAGTTGAGCAGTTATTTATTCTTGCTAGTATTTCAACTGCAATGGCAAAATTAAACAATTTCACATATGAATCTAAATCTACATTCGGCTGCATGCATTTTAAAGAGGTATTTATCACAGAAAATGTATTCCTACTGCTCTGCAGTGAGCAGATCAGGTTTTGATTGCTGAAACTGATAAAATGCTGTTTTAATTGACAAGAAGTTAAAAACAAACAAGTTATCATTTTGTTAACTTCGGTATAATTTTGTTGTCTTCCAGAAAGTTGGCACTTGCTCAATTACAATAATCTGTATTTCTGTTTGCTTGTTAAATGTTCTGCTCCCCAAAAATGTTACCATCACCTCAGAGTATACAGCCATGTTATTTTATAATTATACATATAGCTCTTGCTTACAGTTTACAAAAATTTAACAACAACAACAAAAGAATCAAGACAAAGAGAAGGATAAAAAAAGATACTTTTCTTTTAAGCACTACATATTCGGCAATGAAGTAAAATTTCAAAATAAAAATAAAACCCAAGGAAAATAACTCTTACACTTCTATTTTTAAAATTAGTAACAAGCACGTAGTAAACTAATGCTTAGCATACCACAGGCCTGCAAATGAACACTAAAATTTTCTACTTACACCAATTGATTATTATAATCAGCCTTCAAAATTTACATGCATGTATGTAAACTTGGATAATTTTTCTTAACTTATGGCTGAATTTACAATCTCTTTTGACAGCAATTGCAAACTAACGTGGAAACAAAAGCAGCTAAAAAACGTTGCTAACGTGACAACATTGATTTCTAAACAGTAAATCTACCTTTTGGATATAAATTGTAGTATTTAAAACAAAACTTAAAACTTATGAGGTATGTTGCTCTATATGTGGCTTAAAACCTTAAAAATCTAGTATGAGCTAGATTGATCTAGCTGATCATGATCTAGGTATGTGCTTACTCAAGCATATACAACAAAATTTCTATTAAACTAATACATTTGATTGAACTTCTATCTATAAAAGACTACCGTTCTAGGACAGAAGTGCCACACCAAAGAGAACACCTTTCCAAACTTTTAGTTTTGTGATAACAGTACAAACCCCAGATGTAAATCTCTAGTTCTTGGCAGATGATGCATTGTGCAAGAGAGCACACACATCTGCCATATTCATATGCCTCTGAACTGGTGAGCAGTGAGAGAGTCAAGAAAAACAGTACACAAATAAAACTTTAACAACTTCCTTCTCTTAAGGAAACAAGACAAAAGAGTACAATAGCTTGAAGTCTTTATTTTGAAAGAAAGCCATGATGCTGTGACAATTTAATAGAGTCCAATTTTGCAAAGGATTGGACAACTATTCAAAGGCAGAGAAGCAGCCACTGAAAGTATCATGACTCATTTTAAATCTACTAGTGACAAAACTTCCGAGCTTTTCTGAATCTTACTGCTATATTCCAGTCCATGTAGACAAAACTATTTTGTTCTCAATAGCTAAAACCATTAAAGTTTCTTGGGGCTTCAAAATTGTAAGAAAGAGTATATTGGCCATAAATTACAAAATCAAATCTCCTTTATCTGAAATAGAAGCCCACACAAACACAAAAAGTTTATTTTTTAGAAGCCAAACAGAAGTAGTTGCTTCTTAGTCAACATTCCTACTGCTTCTTGCAATTACATTTTCTTTTTTGTAAATGAAACTATCTTAGCTGTTTGGAGGCGGAAGCACTTAGTAAATCTGGATACTATGCTACAAGAGTCCCACAGAAAAGAACAAAATGAAAACAAATTTGTACCCTCATTAAAAGAATAGGACATTAAAGAAGCAAGTGTAGCTAAGCAGTTACATACTTGAGAACATGACACACTGCTGAACACCAGTATTGAACATATTTTTCAAGCAAGCATGAAGAGCTACAGCACTGGCTTTTTTTGTGACTACCTTCCACAAGTCAAGCATCATATAGGTTTTAGATCAATTTTGAACTCATTTTACAGGAATCAAACAACTTGAATGTGGTCACAGAGTCAATCAGTGGAGGTGCTGAGAATAGTATCAGATTTGGTAGGTAAGTCCTGTCTCTAATGTTCATACTACACAACTTTGAAGACAGTTATTTTTCCTTTGATATAACTACAGTATGACTAAGCTAAAGCATACTGAAAGGCATTGCTATTACTTACAGTCAAAGATACTAAAGAAAAGACGCAAGGAAATAAAAATGTGGTAGGGAGACATGATAAATTTTCTTGATGATAAAAATGTGTTGAAAATCCTGAAAACATAAATGAACAGGAAAGGTATGTTAGCTTTTAAATTCCCTAAGCACAAATACTAGCTCAGCTACGCAAACTTTTCAGAAGTCTGAGCTTTTCCAGGGACAGTAAATAACATGCACTTGTGGTTTAACCCAGCAGCAGTTCAGCAACCAACAGCCATTTGCTCATACTACCCAGCTCAAGGTGGGATTTGGGAAGGAATCAGAAAAAAAAAAAAAAATAACACTTAAAATTTAAAAAAAAAAACAATTTATCGAGAAAGGGAAAAAAAAAAAAGAAAAGAAAAAAGAGAACTGACCATAATGATAACAGGAAAAAAAAAAGAAAAAAAGAGATCTGACTATAATGATAACAATATAAATGTATATCTATAAAAAAAAGCGACATACAATGCACCTGCTCACCTTGCACAGATCCATGCCCAGCCAGTCCCAGAGAAGCAGTTGCCCCCAACCAGTCCACTCTTCTCGGTTTTATGGCTTTTTTTACACGATGCCAAATAGTATACAACATACCTTCGGCCCATTTAGGTCAGCTGCCCTGGTTCTGTCCCCTCCCAGCTCCTTGTGCCCCCCCAGCCTCTCACTGCCAGGACAGTATGAAGAGCTGAAAAACTGAAGCATCCTTGGCTCTGTGCAGTACTGATCAGCAACAGCTGAAACATAGGTGTGTTATCAACAGTGCTTTTCTCCTAAAGCCAAAACATAGTATCATATCAGACACTGCGAAGACCGCATCGCAGCTGAAATCAGGACTGCACTGTTCTGACAACTGACCATGAGAAATTAAACTATATGGCTGTTAAGGACTTAACAACAAAAAAACTACCAGTAAAGCAGTTACTAACAAGAGGCTACTGCTTTACAAAATGAAGTTCTCATTTAATAACTTTGAAGAGCAGAAAGAAATGAAAAAACCCTACAAAAGGCTAAGGTGTCAAAAGCACTAAAGTGTCACTTCTCTACTGGTACCTACCATTTTCTCTCTTCAGAATAATCTAAATTCTGCAGTGATATTCCAATACAAACTCCACTTTTTTCCTTCTATGTTCTCTTTGAAATCCTATCTTAACTTTATGTTTTTTCTCAGTTTCGGTCTGACAGCTGATGAAGACTTTAACTTTCAAACCTGAAATTTGTGCTCCATGAAGATCACTTCAAAATCCAGTTCCGCTTAGTTTCTCAGTTGCTGACATTCCTGATACCTGGCTATTTTATAGCTTCCACACACCAGAATTATTTGCTGGCTCCTCAGAGGAAGTCCTCTTTCTCCATAACTAGATTATTCTCACTGTATTACAGTACAGAAATCAGTACATTAATGATAATGATTATGAAGAATAAAAATTATACCACATTTTGCAATTGGATAGAAGGGCACAGATATACATTACAATCAAATGTTCAACAACTAAATAACTGGAGGTAAAAACATGATTGGAAAAGTTATTTTAACTGAATTTCGGATAACACTATACAGCAAATTCCCATTCTGATTTTGCTACATCTAAACTAAAGCACCATAAATCTGCCCAAGGCAAAGAATTAGTAAATGCTTCCAATGTTTCTTTATTTTCACTGATAACTGATTCTAATACAGACAAGGAAGATTCCAAAAATTCTCCATCCATCACAAGTGAGAAATGGACGAACATTTTTTTTCTTAAAAAGTGCAAACAAAAATACAAACTTGTAATAAAAAGTCATTTCAGCTATGCTGGACTTCCACAAAATACTGAACTCCAACTTTTCAGCCAATGCCCATATGTCAGAGTCTGCACATACACATTACTGAAAACTGCTTCTTTTTGAGAAGTGAGAGAAAGCTGTTTCCTGTTTTGCATTTTAAAACTGTAAACATTGCTTAATTATTATTACAGAAACTCCAAGTGCATGCTTTTATTTGGAAATTGGGGATAACATTAACGCAAATTGTAGAAAAAATTCCTTGCATTTGATTCTAAAGACTGCTGTGAAAAAGAAGCCTGACATCATAATTCAAGCACATATCTTTAAAAAAATTGCTTCATCCAGGATTTTAAAAAAATAGCTATCTAAGGCTTTGTACAAATAATGCTTTTATCCTATGTATTTTGTTTTTGGTCTGGTATAAATAATTATATCTTATTGTATAATCATTATCTGTAATATGACAATTAGTAAGTAAAGTATCACAGAGAGACAGCACTGATAAAGTTCCTCCCTGTTATAGCAAACTACATTGACACAAATGTAAGTTCCATTGTTGGGAAGGAAATGAGTGATAAAAAGGAACAGCTGAATTAGTTATATTGTAATAACTGTGAATATGATTTTTTTAGGCAAACAGAGCACTGAGAATAAAAACATTTACTGCATTAAGACACTAAATGGAAAACAGCATAATATTTATCCTGTGGTCTACATCTACTCAACCACAAACTCTTGCAGACTTCTGCAGGCTTTCAAAAATAAGTGAGACTTATTTCTCCCATTTAAAACACATGTGTACTTTATGTATTATTAAGTAGATTTAATTTGAAGAAACAGCCTGTTGTTCACGGCAACCTCATCCAAGGAAAGAAAAAAATAAAGGAATTACTTAAAAAAATTATATGCCAGAAATTGTTGTTATCAACCTCTTGTCTATCACTGAAAGACACTTTGATTTCGTTTGTTGTCATTTTTTTTGTTTCTTTTTTAAACCTTCTATCTGTCCTTCTGAAAATCTAAATCACCTACCAAACAACTCTAGTTCACTTTAGCACTGTGTGGAAACTGTCTAATTCAAAACTAAGAGGATTGAAAGCCAGTACATAACAGACTTAGAAAACACTGCACATAGGTCACTTCAAAAGTAACGCTTCCCATTTTCAAGGAAAACACAACAAATACAAAGCACACAATAACAGTATTAGATAGAGCAAATTCTTAGCTACAAAACTCTATTTTTCAACACAGTCACCACCACTAGCTACGCATTTTCATCAGAAATAAACAAGAGGCTGTATGACATGCACATAACAATCTCCATCAGTGGAAGTGACCTATTGTTACCACTGCTGAAATGCACCACCACTGCCTCACTGTGCTTGTATCCACTGGCTGGTCTCTATAAATGTTCAACAAGTGTCGATGAATGTCAGTGGGTCCAACCTTTTCCAGATGGAGGAATTCAACAACACACCTTTGCTTAATATGCACTTCTATTCTGACAGAGTGGCCCTCTGCTGCCATCTGTCACACGGTAACAACACATAACAGAACATTGGTGGGAAGGTTCAATTTCTACTGCCATACCACCAACATCTGCCTCTGACATCATAGGCCAGCATAATAAAACAGGAGTCATTTCTTTCGCAGTTGCCCTTACATGTGAACACTGTTACATGATAAATATAATTCCAAAAGGGTTGTTAGTTAATAATAGCTGTTCTGAACTATGTGGCAATTTGTATATTTTGGATTGTTTAGAACCTTGTAGTATATTCATAAAGAAATTAGAAGAAAAATGTACAAATGGAACAAGATGCAAGTAATTAATAATAAGAAATACACTGCAAGAATACCATCTATGAAAATACTGTAGGCAAATCCATGAGTAAAAAAATATTGTTCACAGACTAACATTGTAAATAAATAAATTTAACATGACTGAATCTTTCAAAACTGATTTAATTGAAGTGCTAACAGATACAGTTGCAATTTCAAATAGAAAAGAAAAACAAACCAGGAATTGAGTATGATCAATCACAGAATCACAGAATCACCTAAGTTGAAAAGAGCCACAGTGATCATCTAGTTTCAACCCCCCTGCTCTGTGCAGGGTCGCCAACCACCAGACCAGGCTGCCCAGAGCCACATCCAGCCTGGCCTTGAATGCCTGCAGGGATGGAGCATCCATAGCCTGCTTGGGCAACCTGTTCCATGCATCACCACTCTCTGTGTGAAGAACTTCCTCCTAATATCTGACCTAAACCTCCCTTGTCTCAGTTTAAGTCCATTCCCCCTTGTGCTATCACGATCCACCCTCGTAAACAGCCATTCCCCTCCCTTTTAAAATGCCATTATGAGGAA
This sequence comes from Perdix hodgsoniae, assembly GCA_035772895.1. NCBI lineage: Eukaryota > Metazoa > Chordata > Aves > Galliformes > Phasianidae > Perdix > Perdix hodgsoniae. The sequence continues at coordinate 697,969 of JAPSGF010000114.1, read as the reverse complement.
AGGAACATAACTAAAGGGATTCCTTGCTACCTGCTGCAGTCTTCCCACTTGTGTGTGATCTATTACATAGAATTTGCACCAGCAGAGAAAAACAGTTAAAGAAAAATATGTTTCCTGGCTTCCGGATTCACAGGTAATTCATCTTCAAGAAAAATCTAACAAGACTGAGATGCGTCATTTTTTCCCATTTATCTTGTACATATGACAGAGATACATATGTTTGTTGCACAGACAAAATGCTAGAACATTTCAGAACTGTTCATTTTACTGAGAAATAATGGAAGGAGAAGATTTTATTTCTGTTTTGCACTGGTATCTTCTCTCTAACTTACTCGAAATTCTGAATCAGGACAACTTATTTTTAGCAGAATAGATGACAGTACATTAACAACGGTATCATGCAACCATCACTACTATGGTTTTGGGGGGGGGGGGGGGGGGCAGAGTTGTTTTATTTTGCTTTCTAACTCAACCAACTATCTTATGTTTCATAGGACAGGGGGCAAAGAAAGTTAGCTGCATTATAAACTTTTTAAAGCAGGTTACAAGAGCAGGTTGGGAGGCTACTTTTCTCACTTTCCCAGAATTCTATTAAAATAACAAACACTGAAATAAAGAAAGAGTATAATACTTTTGTGTCCAGCAATACGGGATGTTCTGTTTTCCTTGTCATCACAGGTTCTAAGAAAAATGAATAAAAAAGGTATTTTTACCTTGGCTGTACTATGTGTATCACTTCCAGATCTGTTCTGTAGTTTAAAATAAATCTTTTACTGGTGAAATGTATCATTTTATTCTTCCCTGAGATTTTTTTTTCTTTTCTTTTCAACAATTTGTTAAAACACCTCATTAATTAGTTAAGAACTTAAGAACAACGTTTAAGACAATTCAGTAGTATCTCTGGTAATAACTATGTTCTTTCCATTGTCTGAGTAGGAGAGCAGGCTGCAAGTTAAAAAGACACTCAACAGTAAAAACTGAAAGATTCCCAAATAAAGGAATTAAACAATATTCCAAGGATTTACTCTCTCCCCGTCAGACAAGACAGTTTCATCTACAGGGGAACACTGAACACAAAACTCAATCAGAAATACATTTTTATGATCACTAATAAATGGTTCACTATGATGGCTGCTGTTCACAGCCCTGAGACAAGTACTTCCTGTTGCTGTTCACCCTGTCTTTATACACTAATGTAGACTACTTGTTTCTTTGCATCATAAAATGTTCATTTCTTTTTCTTCTTTGAATAGTAGAGTTGTTTTCATGGATATTTATATATAAGATATTATTTTCTTTTGGAAAAAGGTAGGATATCATTAATTGTAATGTTAATTACCATGGCAGACTGTCAGTGTGGATAACTGTTAAGCTGATACGCTTAGTATTTAAATAGAGACCTTTGATATTTTTCTGCATAAAAAAATTCTAAAATTCAATCTTTCAGAATGGAAATTGCATGGTGAATTTTTAGTTTCTTTTTAAAAAGTTTTCTGGGGTCAATCTCCCCTCATTTAATGAGCATTGCCTAACTTTTCTTCTGAGGTCTACTAATTAAATCAGGAAAATACCTGGTATAATGACAGAATTTACAACCTCTACAGATGAGTTCTTTGTGTGGAAACTGTAGCCGTAGCTCCTTTCAGGACTGCATTTGCTTCCAGTGCACTTTGCTAAGATCCGACATTGGAAGAAGTACCAGTGAGAAGAGATTGGCACCTCTCTCTCTGCCTCTCCTCATGAAAAAGTTACAGACCACAATGAGTTCATTTCCCAGCCCTCTACTCCCTAAGCTACTCTCAGCCATCCCCTATACCTCCTGCCCTCAAGTCCTTTCACCATTTTGTTGCTCTCCTTGGGACACATTTTAACATTTTCATACACATTTTATATTGTTGAGCCTAAAACAGCACATAACACTCAAGGAGAGGCTGCACCAATGCAGAGTACAGTTGGACAATCACTTTTTCTGACTAGACAATCATGCTGTGCACAATGAATCTCAGGATACAGTTGGCCTTTTTGGATTTTGCCTATTAGCAGGAAGTAAAGAAGACAACGCTCATTTCGGACTCAAACACGCTCCTTTGGCCAACAAATAAAGCTATTTCAAATCAAATGCACAATAAAAGAACAGAACTTTACTCATATCACCTAGCCAGAAGTTACACAGAAGAAAAAGACGAATGCAGATATTTAGCCTCAGAGTAAGAGAGTCAGAGATGACTGACAAAAAACATGAGAACTAGATAATCCATAATGGTCAGGCAAGAGCTGTCTTGAAACCTCTGCCTTAGTAAATGCTATTAGAATGAAGATAAGTACAGAGTAAGTATTCCAGATGGCAAAGAATATGTTAAACAGGAAAGTGCATCTTGATCAGCAGCTTAAATGCACTATTTCATAGTCTCTCAAAAACATCCTCTGATTCTTGAACCTGATTCTTCTGAGCAAGGCCAACCTTAAAGAAGCACTCATGAGACTGTAGAAAATCTGCCCATAGATCCAGTATTTTGCAGGCCTGACAGAAACAGTGCAGTGACAGGATCTCCCACAGCATAATACAATTCCACAATATACATGCCTCCTAAGACCAGGAGGCAAGCTCCTCCTTCCTTTTTAGGGAATGTGGTTGTCATGCCAACAGTTAAATAAAAGCAAGCTGCAGCGACAGCTAGTGATGAAGCCTGTTTGTATTTTACAGTTTCCCTAGAAGGCTGTTACTGAATTAGTAACACTAAGCAGTAAGTCCATGCTTACTGCTTCTGTTATTATCTTGCTTCTTGCTTCCAAACTCAGGTACCTGACCTCTTGACAAGGACAGAGCTGACATAGTTTGATGGTATACATGCATGCACACAGGCCTTGAGTTATCATCTTTCCTTTAGGATCTGCTATGATGGGTACATTTATGAAGGCGGGATCTTAACTAGAATATTCAGCATGTGGTACACCAGCAGAGGGATCAGAGTCTAGCAGAATTCCTCAGAAAAGAGATGAAGTAAACCTCCAAGATAAATTAAGGCAAAGAGGCAGCTGAGTACTGGATACTGATACTGTCAAACTGACCTACTATTCAGAAATGTAAAGTTTCCTTCTGCAAAGGCCAATGAAGAGGACAGATACAAAGCTATAATAGCAGCTACAGGAAGAGAAAAAAAATCAGCTCTTAGCAGCATCTCTCACAATGCACTCTCACAATCACTTTCATAACTCAAGTATGTAAGGATTTCGATTCACTCTTACACACACAAACTGTACTCACACTGGCATAAAATCTGTGATTATTCTAAAAAAACATATTTTCTTAAACAACGTAGACTAATTTGTGCACAGTACTTTACATATTAGAAATCACAACTTTACCAAATTTGCTGGTTTTGAAAACACTTTCTTAACCTTCTTAACATCCCTATTCCTACCATTCTGAAAAGGCATATGAATTAGAATTCATTTTATGTGTATTTTGCAGAAATTGGCAAGATTCCCCAAATGCAACAAAACCAAAGAAACTCTTCCTTAAGGTCTTGAATTCTAGAAACATCACTTAGCAAGATTTTTTTTGCCTCAACAGAGCCAAGACTTGCAAAAGGAAGAGCATGAGGAAAGACGAATTCTGTGACCATTTCCAAGTTATCAGAAAGATTAAATTGAGCTACTTAATAAATAGATAGAGTGCAGCTGTAAATACTGAGTACCAGCTATAAGTATATCTTACCTATTTCCATTGTGCAACTTCGTAGTTTTCAGTGAAAAAAATGAATTAATAAATGAACAACAAACAAATAAATGTCATCTTTAAAACAAATGAAGAGTTATCCTACCCGTAGCCACTGCTTTTCTGTGAGAGCATCACTGTAGTCCACATCCCTGCGTTGACGGGATCCTCTTCCAAATATCTTTTCCTCCTCTTCTTCACATGTGAGCCTTTCAACTTCAGCATCATCCTTAATAATCCAGGATGGCAATTCATCCTCCTCCATCAAGCGGGGCTTGCGCTTGGGGTTTCTGGCATCTTCTCTACGACGGTCCATGTCCATACGCTGAAATTGTAGATGGGAAAGGATAAAACGATAAAATGTAGGTGGGAAAGGATAAAAAGGATAAAGTTGTAAAGGCAATTGAAACAAAGCATTGGAATTCCCGCCATCTGAAATATTTGAAACTTTAAACCAAGTTCTTCACAACTACTTCCCTTCCTCTAGCCCAATACTTGTAAAATGCAACTATAAAAAAGTAGTTACATTTTACAGTTGATTTTCCGTGAAGTTCACTACTCCATAGCTAGTTTATACTGAAGTAACTCCACATGATCCAGATAAGACAACATAGTTTACAAAAAGAGGGAAGCTATCCATTAAAAAGGTCTAATTTTTTCCACACAAGTTTTATGGTTTCTATATACTTATAAATGTGATTTGCAAATACTATTAATTCCTTTACAACATCCTCATATGTTATATAATTAAAAAGAATAATTGAAAACATACTAATTTTGTGATTCTGAATATTAGAGAAAGTAAATTTAAAAGCAGACATTAGAAAAAAGGAATCAAGAGAGATTAATTAAGAAGTCAAAGAAAAGGTGACTCAATAACAGAAATCCAGCCAGCTTCAACAAAAAAATTTTACGTTTCCTGCATATGAAAACACATACAATAAAAATCAGGCCAGATGAAGTAAAACGTTAAGAATATTAAAAGGGTAATGTGGTGTTAAGACTTTAAGCTGGACTTCAATTAATCACACAAATTAATTTCAAGTGTGATGACCAATTATCTCATAAAATAGATATGGATACATTCCTATGTGAATGAGGTGGTTTACAGTTCTCCCAGGAAAGCATCAATTTCTCTGCATTGACTATATGCTGACCTAAACTCCTATGCTCCCATGAATCTCATTTAGGTTATTTAACTAGCTCAAATAAGTCAATATGTACAGCCTTTTCAAACACACCTTAAAACAAAACCCAAACCTACTCAGTTTAAAAAAACTGATTCATACTGTCAACTGCAGCCATAATGTCATTTTGCCAGAAAAAATAATCCTTGTTAAACCACACTATGAAGAGATGACAATAGTTGCAGAGATCACATTGAAACACTCTGAATTTTGTATACATTTTTTATTATAAGATGAAAAATCAGAAGTGTCATCATTTGCACTGAATGCAAAAGTAGGACACACTGGGCCTATATGTTTTTACCTACATATGTGGAGCCACCAAAAGCCATGGGAACATAGTCTGCTTGTATGTATCCTCTCTGTGTACATAGCTAAATATCCTGTGAATACTACAGTATTAATGTCAAAGAATACATCTAATCCAAAAAGTGACAAAATAATAGATTCTTGAGAAACCCATCAGTTTGCTCTCTCATCTATTGCTTTGGAACTCCTTATTTCAGATTAAAAAAATAAATATTTGATTTATATTAGCAAAATACGTGGTTTTGCACCTTTAAGCCTAATTAAATGAACAAACCAAAACACATTTTTTCTTGGACATTACACTTCACTGAATTCCTATCACATCTGCACAGAAGAAAAAAGGCTACCTGGGTAACACAGAGGTAGGAAAAATATAAATCTAACTCCATGCTCTTTATATGACTACCTAAGACCTAAGAGATTAATAAAAAGAACACAGATAAACCTGACTACCGAACTTGGTTTTAAGTATTTCATCTTAGAAATGAACAGCTTAATAATAAATGAAAATCTCCCTTAGAGATTAATATTTAACCTCAATATTTCCACGTTAAATATTTTCAAATCTCTGGTTGTCAAAGCTCTTTACCTCTGCATCTTCAAATTTCTACTACCAGCTCTTTATTGCCCCTTAAAAACTCATGCAAAAATTAACCTGAAAAACACACAGCGTACAGTGTTAATACTATCTCCACTCAAGGCAGGTCAACTGCTTTACTGAATTGCTGTTCACTTTCAAACTTAACTAGAAGAGATAGACTTATAGAATTTCCCTGCAACAGCCATAAATAATTGTGAGCTACTCTGATCCATGGATTAATTCTTTCCTTCTGGATCTGATGGAGGAGTATTAAGTTACTGTTTCCAGCAGTAAATCCACTTTGACTGAACTCAGGTTACTTCCTTTTTGGCCTGATTTCTGATACAATAGTGCTTATATTGATCACTATGCATTTTGTATAGTCAGTGAGGACAGATATAGTTGCAGAAAACATTCTAGTGTGTAAATTCTATGTGTAAAACAGTGTGTGATGGAGAACACAAAAGACAAGTAAAAAGCCAGTAACTGGCCCCAAATTATTCCTATTAAGTTTTGGTTTCAGACATGCAAATCTCCTTAGTCTTTAAGAGAAAGCTTAAGAAGACAAATGTCTGTAAACACTTCCTTTTCACCCCTTGGAGATTTCAGGTCTTCTAAAATAACAATGCACAAAACTTAGCACAAAGGGCAAGATAGGTGATTCTGCAATGACTAAATGCACCACCATGTGGGGGATTTGGCCTTTGTTCATTTGTGCATTTGAAGAATTGTTAGAAGAACAGCCTTGCACACTTGTGTAAGTAATGTTCTACTAATGAATATCTGGGCAGACAGCAAGAAATTAATAACGTGTGATCCTAGAAATGTCATTTCTCCAGACAGCACTTTCTGATACAATTTCATTTGAGCCCACGAATGTCTTTGTTGCTCAGTCCTTCAGAATGAAGCAACATAGGTAGAATGAAAAGAGATGATGCTTAATCCTCAGTAGTTAAATTTTTAAGTATCTTCTTGCTGCTGTTTCAGTGTCTTTTAAAATCCCATCCACAATCCTCACCACTGTACAGATGCAAAAAATTGGAAGCCATGCCTACCCTAACATAATGGTAATTGTTCCATTGTCCACATTTGGATCACTGTAACTACTTTGGTAATTCTTCAGCAGGTCTAGCAGCAGAGATGAAGCTAACAGGGCTCTTGAAGAAATCAAGAAAAATTAGCAAAGCAGCTAATTTTCAAAGAGAACAGCACTGTAAGTCTACTAATTTACTATCTTGTTCAGTTCCTGTGTTTTCTTTGTCAGTATCACAGCACAAAAGTGAAAAAAGTTCTAAAAATAAAAGCATGCTGTACAACTAGTAAGACAAACACTGACTATCACTTTTAAACTGTCTAAATTTCTTAAGTCATGCCACAGTCTTCCTTCACACTGGCACTGCTTCACTACCGACTGCAAGGATCTCTGAAGTCTTTCTGTCTTGTGAGGAACACTGCATTTAGGAAGTATGCTCTCCTCTCCTCACATAAGCAAGTAAATAAAGCCATTCCTACAACAAACTTTTACAATATTTAAATGACATAAAAGGTTAAAGCCTTTGCTAAAAACAATAGAAATGATATACTGCATATGATCATATCATTCTCACCATAAAGAGATCAAATTCCTCCTCACGTCGAGCAATCATCTGATTCAGAGTCTCATCATCAGGAACTTCATCTTCCTCCTGGTCACAAAGATGGATGAAGGTATCAGAAAGAAGCTTTCATGTTCAACATAAAGTAACAGTCTGCATCAGGTCAGCACTACACTGAGCCTCTTCTGTCAGGACAGGTGTGAAAAATTCAAACCTAAACTAAAACTTCTAACATGATCAGCAATTCAGAAGTAACGCAAAGTAGACAAAATTAGAGACAATTGGGACTTATTACTACCTCCATAAATTGAGAATGAGGAAATGAGCAAACATGCAACCAGGAAATTTTGGTTTGTGGTTTTCCTGGGTCAGAAGCACAGCTAGGGCTTCAGCTAAAATACATGCATTTCTGTTCTGATGTTCTACAGTACTTCCTTAGAAATATAATTCAGTACTATAAAGTCTATCATCTCATAAAAAGAAGACTTAAAATGGCCCTACCTAAAGGAAAAAAAAATAAAAATTAAGTATCACCAACAAAAAAAAACATGTCACTGTATCGGAAGCATCTCTCTTTCTCTTGTCCATCATCTTCTTACAAACAGAGATATAAACTTCTGTCTTCAGAATAAAATAATAATTTCATAGAAGTAGAAAGCTTCTTTGGAAAAAAAACCAAACAGAATCCTAGAATTCAACTAAAAAGTTATACAGCTTTTTACAGCAATTTCAATACAATCAGACTCCACAATGTTATTTTGAAGGTACAAAAACACGTATTATGCCATTTCTGCATTCACAAATAAATGATCATTACTTGTAAAACAAAATACATACTTATAAAATCCTCTTTCTCGATTTCTGAAAGGCCTTTGAAACAGTCCCACACATCATCCTTATCTCTAAACAGCAAAGATATGGGTTTGAAGGGTGGACTATTGGGGGGATAAATAATTAGCTGGAAGGTTGCAGCCAAAACACTGTGGTCAGTGACTCCATGTCCAGGTGGAGGTGGAACCAAGAGGTTCCCTCCAGAGATCTATTCTGGAACCAGTGCTCTTCAAAGTCTTTATCAGTGACACAGACAGAGGGATTCAGTGTATCCCCAGCAAGTTTGCAGAAAACATCAATCTGAGTGATGCAGCTGACACAACAGAAGAAAGAGATGTTATCCAAGCGGACCTGGCCAAGAATGTGAAGTGGGCCCACATGAACACACCTTCAGCAACACCAAGTGCAAGATGCTGCAGCTGGGTAAACCCTGGTATGTATACAAACTAGGAGGAGAACTTCCAGAGAAGGATGTGCAGGTTTTGGTGGTCCAGAAACTTGAAGTGAGCCAGCAGTGCACGCTTCCAGCCTGGAAGAACAACTGCAGCCTGGGCTGCATCAAAAGAGGAGGTGGCCAACATGGAGGGGGAGGTGACCACCTCTAAATGGCCCTTGTCGGGCCCCATCAGGAGTACTGCATTAAAATCTGGAGCCTGCAACGCCAGAAAGACATAGAGCTGTTGGAGCAGGTCCAGAGGAGAGCCATGAAAATTGACAAGGGGCTCGAGCACTTCTCTTATGGAGAAAGGCTGAGAGATCTCGGCTAGTTCAGCATAGAAAAGAGAAAAGTCTAGGGAGACCTCACTGCAGCCTTCTATTACTTAAAAGAAAGTTATAAATAGGAGGGAAGCAGACTATTCACACAGTCATAGGACAAAGAGGAACAGTTTTAAACTAAAAGGGAGATTTAGATCAGATGTCGGGGGGATATTTTTTTCACTCAGTGGGTAGTGAAGCACCAGCACTGTCTTCCCAGAGAAGCTGTGTATGTCCCATCCCAGGAGCTATTCATGGCCAGGCCCTGACATCCTTCCTGATGTAATGCCAGATCTAGCAGATGCCAACCCTATCCATGAGAGGGGAAATGGAGCTAGATATCTTCATGGTCTGTTCAACCCAAGCCTTTTTACCTTTCTATGATTTTTTGAGGTAGGAAAAAACACTGCAAAATGGGACTTATAGTGTGTGTCTTCAGTATAATCAATACATTAACACAGTCTTTCCTAAATGCAGTGCTTATCCAAGTGATGAACATTGTTCACAGTAAAAGAATAATCTGCAACACCAGAGAAAAGAAGGGGCTCACTATTCCACAACAACAGTTTTAAAGACTGGGACAAACTGTCAGTGATACTACAATCTCACTGTCCACTACTATAAACAAAAGTTATGACAGCTGTCTTGTAACAACTTTTTTTTTTTTTTTTTTCCTGAGTAGAAACTGGTAATTACAACTCCAGGTTAAATACAGAACCAAGAAGAAAAGTTATTTTTGCTGCCTTGCCCAAACAACATCTAAAGTCTTACCAAGAACCAAAAGAAAAAGCAGGATTTCAAATGATTAAATGCAAAAAGTTCTAGTTTTCTCAGTATGTCTGAAAATTACACTATTTCAAAATACAAACTGGTTTTAGAGACTGCTTTATATTCTGCTGTGGGGAAAAAAAAAAAAAAAACACAGAAAAAAAATCTTGTTCGGAAAGTTTTTGGCAAAACTGAAAGAGTAAAATGGGTTTGTTGTCCAAATCCATACTAAGATTTTATCATCACCAGATAACAAACTATTAATATGACCAAAAAAAAAGAGAGAAAAATGAAATTATTTCTTGGACTGAATGGTAAGATAATGATTACAGTTCTAATTTTGAAGTAGTCATTCTTTGAAACTTAGGGAAAAATTAAGTTCTCCCTGAAACATGCTCTTCTCAATTATTTCTAACAATATTACCTCATTTTCTTCCTCATGCTCCAGTATAGCCTGTAGAAAAGCCCTCCTTTCATGACTTGAAGACTTCTGATCAAACATTCCAGCCTGAATAACTTTTTGATCTACATTCAACTTATACTTTGCAGCAGCAAGAATCTTCTCTTCCACACTGTTCACAGTGCATAGTCGCAAAACTCGAACTTCATTCTGCTGACCAATTCGGTGAGCTCTATCTTGTGCCTGCAAGTCCTATTAAGCAAAGAACACATGGAGGGATTTATGTAAGTGTGCTACTCAAATTGCTTTCTGCTTACAGTGTGTAATAATACTGAATTCTTTTTGTCATAAAAAGAAACTACCCAAACTTCAGTCCACTATAATTCACATGGCTCACTCTCAGTTGTTTTCTTTCTTAAAATTTCATCAGATCCAGACAGTGAGAAAACAAAGAAAAAAAACTGTACACAGCGTGTATACCATAAATGCTGTAGGCTCGTGCAGTGACGGAAAGGGGCTTACGTATCTACTTTTTCTTTTCTGCACAGAGGTTTATGACATTCCAAGCCAGAATGAACCCTAAAGTAAAACATCTCTTGATTCCAGGAAAAAAAAAAAAAAAAGATTAGTAGCATAAAATACATAATCTTATCTAACTAAAGGTAGTCACTAATTAATAAATATGTTAACTATAAGTTATTTGATCCATAGAATAGGCTTTTACCTCTGAATAGATCTGTTAGAAGTTTAAATATGAACTTAAATGACTTTTAGAACACTACAAATAACTACTTTTTCGTAAAGCAATTGCACTTAAAATTGATAAAGTAAAAAAGCATGCTGCAGATTAAAATAATTTTTATTAATTAAAATAATTATTCTAATTAATATAATTAAATACTATATATTTAATTATTATAATAATTATTTCTATTAATCTTACTAATTATTATATACTATTACTATATAACTATACTATTATCTTACTAAAAATCTTACTAATCATCTTTGGGGGAAAAAAGAAATTCATGTACACAACATGCTTCTATTTCAGCAAACTGTTGTCACAGTTTTCTGCTACCTCACAAAACAAAATTTCTCAAAATAAGATAATAATAAACCAGGCAATGAGTTTGCCATTTCAGTCCAGCACCCTTCTTTTGATACTATTGTTAGCTAATGCTTCATACATCTTCCTTTCCAAGCCACATGGAATTTAAAAGCGAATCTGAAGTTTGCAGAACAGCCAAAATAAACCTTTAATATTAATCTGTTTATATAATCGTTTTCAGAAAAACAGGACAGTAAAATGAGGAAATAAGTTCTTCCTTTTTGAAATACGTTCTTTAAGTGCTAAAACGTGAACAAAAGCATCTCCCTTAGCATGTTGCTTATTAGAAGTAACAAGTGATTCTCAACTAAAAGCAAAATGAAAACTGCACACATTTTGTGATTTAATAATCTATTCACTAGATTCTCTGGAAAACATTCTTTGTGAGATTTACTGCTATCCAACTGTTAAATTATACCTGCATTAAAAATGTCTGTAAAGTTTACAGAGATAACCAAGAATATAGAGAATTGAGTGCCTTTTGAGGTGTTTATTAAGACTTTAAAAGTAATTACTCCAAATTTCTCAAGCTCTGTTTTAAACTGATTACCAGAGCATCTATGCGACTGCTGCTCTTAAAGTTCTATGTGAAATTCTTCCATGTCTTAACCTTTTTTTTTGCACTTAACAACATTTATGTGATCAGTTTACAACTTTATGGAAGCTGAAAAGACATGCATAATCACCATAATCAGATACTTCCCACAGATACCTAACTTCTGCTGTTACAATTATAAAATGCACTAAATGACAAAGACCAGCTTCCTCTTACTTTTTTTTATTATTTTAACCATTTACCTCAGAATATAACCTCAAACTAAAGAAGCAACCCCCCAAAAAACATCATGAATTCTTTGCAATTTGCTTGTAGATAAACAAATAACAATTACCTGGTGAGGATTCCAGTCACTATCAAAGATTATAACAGTATCAGCAGCCTGGAGATTCAAGCCTAGCCCTCCAGCCCTTGTACTCAGCAAAAAGATAAAGTATTGTGACCCAGGCTCATTGAACTTCTTCAAGAGAGCAGCTCTATCTTCTGATTTTGTTGTTCCTGAAAAGTAAAAACATAACAATGATGGGAACCGAAATACTCTAAATACACTGTCCGTTCCTACACATACAGGTGGCAGTGAAATTTTAGTTCACTTGCTCTTTGTGATCTCTGCTGTATTTTCCATAATAATAAATCAAATATTGCCCATGGATGTTTCTGTCAGCTGCTTTTACTACGTTTGAGAGAAGTATTGCTAAATACTTGAGGGTTTCTTTTTGACATTTCAAATGTAGACTTTAAAATGCCAGCTAGCATTGCTATACTTCTTATAATTCACATAAATTTCAACTGAAGTTATTATACACAAATAGCACAGAGTTGAAGCCGTGATTAATGTATCCAAGTATTTTTAGAAGTCATTCGTAAATTGATTAATCAAAATGTCAGAATTTATCTTAGGAGTCATAGCAATAAGAAGAACTGAAAATTCTTAATATATCTTCAGTGTAACTGTGTATGTACAAGGGAAAGAGAGATGGCAAGGAATTAAATCATGGTTAAAAAAGAGACAAATTTCTAAAGAAAAAACAAGTATTGCACAACCTGGCAATCACATTAACTATTATGTACTTCAGTGAAACTCTACATGGATAATCTTAGCCTGGCCCACTGATATCCTGGTATTTTTTACACTTCTGTCTGTAGTTGAAAGTCAAAGAAAATCTATTTTTATACATATTGATATAACATAGAAGACAGCCCACTATTACTTAAGTGGGCAACCTCAGCTGGCTTCCTAAACTCCACCTAGATGATCTCTCAGTTCCTTTTCCTAAACATGATAAGAAGAAAATAAGATGAAAAAGGTTCTGCATTGAAATGAAGGCAGTTTACTAAAAGCAAAAGCTACGCACAGAAGCAAAGCAAAAAGAGAAATTTATTCACTCCTTCCCATCAGCAGGCAGATGTCCAGCCACTTCCTGGAAAGTAGAATTCAGTACACATAGCAGTTGCTTGGAAAGACATACATCATAACCACAAATGTTCCTGCATCCTCCTCCTTTCCTTCAGCTTTTCTAACTATGCACAGTGGCATGCAATATATATTTTGGACCTTGTGTCTGCTCCCCAGCTCTTGCTCAATGTTCACTGCTCACCCTCAACATACTGGCCTTGGGAATGGGAGGGGAGTGCAGCTTGGAGAGAAAGCCTTAACATCGCAAAGCACTGCTTGGTAAGAGCCAAAACACTGGTGTGTTATCAACACATGGGCTGCTATGAGGAAAGTTAACTCTATCCCAGACATCCACTACAGTCACGCAGTCAAAATGCTGCCAGTACATGACTTGGGTAGAAAACATGATATGTACGAAGACACACAGTACATAGAATTTATATGTACATATTACGTTCCACCGTGGAAGGCAATCAGAGAATAGGAAAAGTTGAAAGAAGAGTTCATCTTACTGATTTATAAATTACCTGCAAAATCTCAACAAAATATTGTATTTATCATACTGTGTATTGCCATTGACATTCTATCATGAAAAGAATTCATCTCAAAATATATCAAGTATGGCAATGTATAACATGGAAAGTGTAATATAATTCAGCTTTCTTAAATGGGAGCACTAGACCACTAGCAAGCCAGAGGTGTAATAAGAGTTTTATTAGCATGTTACTGTTTTCCTTGGTCAGTTTTGACAAAGACATCTTGTGACACAACAAGATAGTATGCTTGTGCCTCAGTTTCATTACTTTGATTTATATTTGAGAAGGACAGTGTTTGAAGTTGTTATATATTATATATATATATAATTCTATATAATTCCATATTCATTAACACTTGAAAAGGACTAGTATACTCCCCAATGTTAATTTTTCTTCAAAAAAAAGTATGAAGAAAACAGCCAATTTAAAATGCAGTACCCAAGAATAGTCAAAAGACCTTAAATGCTCATTTATTCACGCCGTTCTTCATATTCTTCTTATACCACTGCTTTTCTTAAAAAAGGCATTTTGGTAAGTGCTGCTGGTCTTCTACAACAGCAATATGTGAGAGATAAACTGATTAATAAGAAATAATATTTATGAAGGTCAGTATGAGATAGACACACTCATCACAGAAAAAAGCCAAAATGGAAACATGGGATTTCCACATAGGATTTTGAATTTTTAGTTATTTTCTTTCAATACTTCTCAATTATGTTTCTGTTTTTTCTCTTTTCCATTTAAATGTAAAAATAAATAAATAAATAAAATCACCTATTTACATATTAAGTAATTGAGGCTAGTGATCTTCCTGTAAAAATCAGAAGACATCTACAGGTATCACTTTATCTGTCACTGAAATTCATCTACCTATGTGGAGAATGGTGATGAATCTTTAGTCACAAACCAATTAATTCCACTGGAATCTAGTCAAAACACTATCATTCACATCTACCATCAAAAGAATATTTTCAGACAACTCAGGTACTGACAACTGGATTGTAGATTTCTACATCCACTGCATTCCAGGAACATGAGTGTTCATCAAAATAATCCCTCAGCTAAGTGGTTTACATGTTAAATGGATGAAAGAAAAAGTCAAAGTGACAGGGAGGCAGATATATCTCAGATCGACTCTACTAAAACAAGAAGAAGTACACCCTGCTCAGTGCCTCAGTTCCCTGCTCACAGCTAACATTCCAGTGTAGCTCACCTTATGGGTGACAAATATATTTCATGACAAATATCCTTGCAGTCTTTTCCTTCATGGAACTGTTGAACCTTGTGTAGAGTCAAATCACAACACTGGCTTACTTGTGTAGAGTCAAATCACAACACTGGCTTACTATGAAGAGAACTTAGGTGTCCCATGATCCAAACTAACAAAGGATCCCCAATTTATTTATTCTGTTTTCATTCAGCTTACCATCAAGACGCAAGTACAGGAAATTTCGAAAGGCAAAGTAGTCTTCCATAATGGTCATGAGTGATGTCATTTGACAGAAAAGAAGCACACGATGGTTTGTAGCTCGTAACTTTGGTAGGATGCGATCAAGTAGCTCAAACTTCCCTGAGGCCCGATACAGTTCAGCTCTGTTTAAGAGAAGAAGCACAATAAATACTAGAATAAGCCTAGAAATAGAAAAGATTTTAGCCATTGTCATGTCACAGCATAACAGAAATATTCATTTCAGATAAACTAATACAACTTTCTGAATTGCTTTACATTGATTTAATAAAAAATAGACACCCATGTGAATTCTTGCTTGGAACAGATTCTTCTTCAGTGTGGACTTACAGCCACACCTGCCTTTATGAAATTGAATTCTGTCTCACTGCACACCAAAACAAACATTATTTCTTACCTAAGCAATAAGCCATTTATCTGTTAAGGCATTCACCTGTTAATTTTGCTTTCAACAGGTGTTTGTTTTTGCAGCCACAAGTTGTTCTAGACAGGTATAAGTTAGAAATCTTTCCATTCAACTACAAGAAAAAACTCCCTTCCTACAACGCTCAAGCAAAAGATGAATTCCAAACTGGACTAATATACAGATATAACAGGAGAAGCGTTATAGGGATAAACACTTTCAACATGTACCCTTAAGCAGTCTTACACAATGTTTAGTTGCTCTGCTTAACTGCTTTTCTTCTTCCTACGCTATGAACTGCAAAACAGACTGCTAGTGCTGAAATTCAAGCCAAAACTAAAAAAATGAATAAAAGCAAAAAGGATGACTGAATCAACATAACAAAGATGTACATGACAAAAATAAATTTCACTTTTTTCTAACCTTGACAAATATGATTTATCATTATCAACAATTTAATTTAAAAAAAGGTACACAATCTTCTGATATGCATACGTACATAAGCAAAACATACATATTTAGCAAAAGACTAAACTGTTTGGGAGCCAAGCGGTCTGACTAAAAAAATCAAGTTTTTTTAAAAAAGCAGCAAGTGTCAGGTACAAGATAAACATCTTTCTTTTAAAAGCATCCATTTATAGAGATTTGGATGAAGAAGTGCCAAGAAAAAAAAGGCCTGTTTCATTTCAAATAAGTAGTGTAAGAAATGCTACTTTAATTTGGAATAAATATGGTAGAGAAGTTAAAGAACTTGAAAGGAACAAGAAAGAAAATTCCTTATGATATCTCTGGAGAATCACTGCAACAAATTTCAGGTTTCTGGTTTCTATGTAGTTTCTAGAAAATGGAAGGAAAGACACCATTTTACCACCTTCTCTGCCCATTCTGAGAGTCATAAAAGCCTCACATAAGAGGTCTAGTACTGGTTATTTTGCCTTAAATATATGTGTCCTGCATCTCCTCCGCCTTCCTATAAAAGAGACAAAAAATACAGCATGATAGGAATTCTCCCAGAGTTTCTTCACAAGCACATGTCTGTGCTGCTAAGAAAACACTAAGCTATACGCATACAGCACAGGGCTATCATTTGCCTCTGATTAGTAAGTCATCTAATCATAAGGACTCTTCAGTATAATAAATGGTTGACCATTACACTGTATCACGGTGAGAGCTAGTAATAGTGAGGAGAATTCTCTTATATACAAAGCATTCTGATATCAAATAATTTATACTGGGAATCTAATTAAGAAAAGGAAATTTCCTATTTTTGTGAAAGTCAAGAGCTAAGAAGAACACTTGAGCTTGGAGAGATGGAATGCTGGAGGCAAATGTAATGAACAATTTGGGATGATACATGAACTAAGGATTCAGTTTAGGAAGTCTGCATTTATCTTCAGAATGAGAAAATGGCAAATCATTCTGCTCATCTGAAATACTGTGGAATATTTTCTGAATTTTCAAATGTACTGCATTTCCATGTGCAGGAACTAGTGATACTCAGAACTAATATGTGCAAGGTAGATTACAGAACACTGTGGATGTATATCAAATAATGACAGGAACAATCCTCTAAAACAGTTATATGCTTAGCCAATGCTATCTTAACACAGCTATCTTCAGCCTGTGTGAGGAGGACACATGGTTTCCAGCAGTCAAAATGTTCTTTCCTTTTTCTTTGTTGAATTGCTTCTGAGCTAAAATTTTAACACGAGTCAGACAGAGTGTATTCTGGAAACGACTAGCATAGTATGTCCTGCAGTAAGAAGGAAAAGAAAAATCTGTTCCATCCATCCATCCATCTCTCAAAAGATGAGACCCTGGATTTCAAATTTCCCGTTTAGTACAATATAATGGGAATTGTATGAATTAACATTGTCTGATGAATAAACTTTGTCTTGTTTCAGAATGAACAAATGATGAAAGTCGGCCTGTTTGAAAACCATCACAAGAAAATGTTGCACAAGTGCGTTCTCAGTCATGCAGTTAGCTGTAATCAGTTGATATATATGACACACAGTAGTTTACAAGTGGCAAAAAAACTTTGCAAGGGTTTCAGTTTTCCTGTGTGGCATGCAGTAACAACTGGACATTCATCTTTCACGTTCTATTTTGTTGGCCTGGATTACTATAATAATGGGAGAGTTATCCCTACCTTGAGGGGAGAGGAGAAAAAGCACAAACATAGCTGTACAGAATCAGCTATTGAGATATCCAATCAAGCATGTAAGAACTTTTAGATGGATCGCCTTTGGTACATAAGATAATATTTACAAAAAAAAAAAAAAAAAGGATCCTGCATATTACCATTATAGCTTAGCTTTACAAAAAAATTAAAATTAAAATTAAAAGGCCCTTGAAACAACAGGAAATATTCTTTCCATAGAAAAAGAAATACTTTTATCACATGTATTCCAATCATGAGAACCAAAATTTCAGTGATCAGAAGGATCCTGTGAACAAATCACTGGTCTGACATTAAGAAAGTTTCAGAACCCATCTCAGACTCCTGTAACCATTATCTGCTTAAGGTGAATGCTTCTCTTTATGATATAATACTCCTAGATATTAGTCAGAGAAACAACTTTCTCATTCAGGTATTAGTGATGGAGCACAGATAGAGCATTAGTCAGAGGGAGAATTCTCATTACCAGTAGGAGAAGAACATTAAAGATAGTCAACTGCTAATTCAGGGACAAAATAATACTTCAAGGAAGAGTAGTGTCTGGGATGTGAGGGTGACTATGGAGATAGCCTTGCCTTATGGTTATTAGAAGTCTTCTTCTTAATATTACACTGATTTAATTTAAAAACTTATGTTTGTTAGCTTCTATCTTCTAGAAAATGGATATGATGCAGTAGTCCTAACACAGTTTATAATAAAAGAAAGAAAAAAATGAGTTACCCGTTGATGACACCATTTGAGTAGCCTAAATGTTCAGCAAAGGATTCCTGTAGAGTTGCAAGCAATAAAGAGATTATTACAAATAGGAAACCAAAATTATGCACCTTTATTTCAACTACATTAAATACATGAATGTTAAGTGTTAGAGTTCTATTATGCTGATACTGTTGGTATCCACCTTGTTGTACTAGTGCTCTGCTTAACATTTTTTTGCTCTGCTATTATTTGAAACTCAGATTACAAATACAGTAGAGCCTAATTAAATTACATTAACTACCAGAAGAACCAATTGAAAATTACTCAATTAATTAACAATTAAAAGAATGAACAGTGAAACCACAGTAGTGCATCACAGTAGATACTTGTTTATTCACAAATGTAGTTCCATTTCAGATATTTATGATACTTCCTATACGTACGAGCTTATTTATGTACTTTGGGTCCTTCTGAGAGATTAAAAGCATATTTTTGTTGACAAACAAAGTGGATAGAATTGGACAATTTTGGATACAGTAAAAGATAAGCAGTCTGCTAGTTATAGAGACTCTACTGCTTGGCACTCTGGACTAATATCCCTACATTATAAATTAGTTCTAGGTAGGGGTTAAGTTAGTCTGGAATGTCTTGAATCAAAAAAAAAAAACAAAAAACAACCTTCGTTCTTTAGAGATAGTATCTCAGCAAGATTAAATGCTTTACAACTAGACTTCAGATTGCCAATAAAA
Source organism: Perdix hodgsoniae (assembly GCA_035772895.1). NCBI lineage: Eukaryota > Metazoa > Chordata > Aves > Galliformes > Phasianidae > Perdix > Perdix hodgsoniae. The sequence goes on along the minus strand of JAPSGF010000114.1, from coordinate 678,728 downwards.
AGCTGGAAGCTGCTCCATTTCTTTCTAAATATAAGGGACTGGAATTACTGTGCTTTCCAAATGTTTCTTTTCCAACACAAATTATGTGTGCGGTTGTTCCCTATCATACACGCAAGCTTCAACAGCAGTTTTCTACTGCTGTTAGCCATACTGAATAAAAACAACTCAAAATCAAACCTAGCAACCTTACCTCAATGTGCTGAAACATATATGGATGATTGCATATCTTTCTCAGTTGCATGATAGTGTTCATAAGAGTTTTTGCGCCACCTTTTCCCTACAGGAATAAACAATGCAAATCAAATGCTGAATTTCACTTCCTACCTAATTAAAGAAGCTTCTGAAAGACATTTTTTAAATGTAGTTAATTCAAAAACCAAATCATTATTAAAGCAGAAAATAAACAAAAGAAATAACAATAGAAGGAAAAAAAACATAGAAAACAAAGATCATAATCTGCAATGCAGTTATCTTGCTGCATAAATTCACCTATCGTAAAGATGTTCCATAATGTAAAACAAAGACCTGAACATAATTTGCAAAAGGTATTCTGTCTTATCTTCAGAGTCAGAAGCAGTACAACTTTTGTCCTGTTTACCATTTATTTGCAATATGAACTACTTTGGATATGAGCCCTCCTGGCAGGAAACAGTACTAGCTGGATGCTTTTCAGCTCTACATTATCTGCTCCTCCTTTCCAGGCCAAGCAAAACACAAGACAACAGACAGCAAAAAGACTAGGTAAACAGAATGCATGTTCTAATATTTCACAAATTGTATTTTCAAAGCCTACTCTGTAGTGAGCCCTTCTTAGAAGCAGGACTGAATTCAGTTCAGCTAAGACATGGCAAAATACTGAAGAATCACTAGGTGTTAGGCTAAGCTGTACATTTACAACACGATTACACATAGTAGATTAATAAAGGTAAAATAAAACTAGATAATACTGCAAAAACTATGCTATTCAGTCATATTATATACTTGTAATATCCTAATCTTTACTGGAAAGTGAACTAAGAACATAACTTCATAACATCTAAAACTAAAATCATTAACAAAAGAACAGGAATTTTACATCTGAAGCGGGTATTCCATACACCTAAAACTTGTTTTTGTTCTTTTCAAAATCATCTCAAATTTTCTCGAAAAGGAATTCATATTCACACTATTTCCTAAAGCTTTATTGCTTAGTGAATTCTCTCTAGTGTGAGTTGGCCGCTGGCAAAAAGACATGACTTTTTCCTAACAGCAGTTTCTTTCTGAATGAACCTACAAGTACTCAGCAACCATCACCTCCCTCTGCTGGCAATGAGTAGCATTGAATAAAAGTGCCTGATAAAGCAGTCATAGGAAAGAAAGTGAATGAAGAGAGGGTTGGAGGACAGTGAAAAATGATACCCTTGAAGACTGCAAGTAGAGGAAGTCATAACAAACAGAGCCAGTCTGAAGTAATTAAAGAAAAAGGAGAAGCACTTAAAGCACTGGAGAAGCAACTATGGGAGAATCAACAAAACATTTTGAGCTAGTGTACCTGCACAAGGATGGTGAAAAGACAGTATGTGCTTGCATTATATGAGTAAAACGCACAGAAGAGGGCCAATTAGGCACAAGCAAAACTCGTATGCAAGCTGTTCTGCAGTGCTCAAGTGCTCTATAGCAAGAACTCTCACAGTGCATTCAACATATTTCACTTTTATCACAACGTATACTGTATACATAATTAAGTTGATGAATGAAAATCTCTTTTTCCGTATTAGCTGAAGTCCCACAATGTCATAATCAACATTTATTAATATGCATTCTAACATCCAATTCTATGAATCTGAATCCTACTGTTCTCTTAAGAACCTTTTCATTAATAGATTAATTACGTATGAATGCAGGCCTACAACCCTAGCTGGCCAAAACCAGATTTAAGCTAAGAGCTCTAGAAGATGACAGGAACAGTCTCTTACAGCCAGGACTTCTGCAAGCACAATTACTCAGATAACTCCTTAAACTCAACCAAGAGAGATACTGTTCTTTTTTTTTTTTTTAAATTTTAAATATTGTCTATTTGAAAAATGTATGTATACTTACTGCTGTTTCTTTTTTTTTTTTTTTTGTCCCCCTTGTGAATAGTGAAGAAAAGCTACAGTCATTTAAAACAATCTCTGATAGAGATTTCATTTTCCAGGAAAGATACCTGCAGGAACAGTCTACATACTAACTTTATGAAACAGAAGTCTTATGTTCAAGGAGTAATTTTAATGCATTGTTTCCTGTGTGTTCTAGACTTTGTCTTGTACCTTCTTGTCTTTCTCAGAACCGTCTGTAAGAAGGATTCCCTTGGCTTGCATGTGTCGGTATAGGATCTTCTGGAGAGCAGACATATCACATTTGATCACATATTCCACCTAGAGTTTAAAAGCAAACAAACAAACAAACACATTGATATAATAATTTTACGGATTCTAACTGCAGGTTCTTGTCATCCTAAAACACTAACCAAAGAACTTACTCTTTTATCCATAACCTAACAGCACCTTTGATTTCAGCAAGCAGCAAACAAAATGCAAGCATAGCAATAGGTATTTCAAAGCATTATCCGCAAGTCAGAATTACTATTAAACAGCTGGATTCTGAGAATGTAATTGCAAAACTTCTGAATACTTTTTTCTCATCTTTTAACAATTAGAAAAATATGTTTAAGTAATGTTTAACTTACTGTTTAACATGCAGTTCAAATAAAATAAAAACAGAACAAACAAACAAAAAAAACAACAACCAAGCATGTACGTTTAACAGCCTGTGGACATTATGATGTCTGCAAAGCACAATAAAAATCATTGCTGTGCATTTAGTGAATAAGCATAAGTATACCTTACACTGCCCATCAAGCATTATGCGTACCTAAACTAGAATGCAAGCAATTTCTTAGTGCCTACTAAAAATAAAGGGAAACTATGAAGTAATATACAAACCCCGCAGTCAGTTTAAGTTCTTATTCTCCTTGTACAACTGCATTTATGAAAGCAAGTTTTGACTGTTCATTGTCTTTATATTATATATCTTTGTATTCCATTGTAACTTATTTTTTCTATCACTCAACTTCCAGATTACAGCCATTACGTTTTTAATGTGTAAAAATAAATAAATGAATAAATAGCCAGATTGACAAGAAATCTTACAAAACGACTAGAAAAATAAGCTGTCTAGTAATAAATAACCAACAAAAATTATAAAGTTATTTCCATAAAAGAAGGACAGGAGGATGAAATCATAGAAAGAGAAGTAAGTATCTTTTTAATGCCTTCTTTACCAAGATGTAAGTAAGATCAAACAGAACCGATCGGATCAGCAGGTTCAGTGCTCTTAGCTGAAGTAACTGCTTTTTTTCTGAACATGGTACGAAAACAAAAACTTCTAAAACCTCCCTTCTGCAGTGCCTGTTAACAGATTTATCAAATACACTGACTCTAACTGGCCACTAAATTAGAATTAAACTAGAATTCTGAATTAGAATTTTTTTTAAAAATCACTAATATTTTTGAAGTATGTTTCATTCTCAAAACCATGTTGCATACGAGGGTACTGATAATCTGACTGTTGAAGGAACAGAAAGTCAAGCAGTAACAGCATTCACAAGCCATAAAAATGAGAAAGACTTAAAACAAGACTTCCATTTAAGTACGTATGTAGAGCTATTTGTTCATTCAGTCACTGTTCTTTAACTCATGAAATGCTGCCACACACCAAAAAATCATTTGTGGTACTGCTTCAACCCAGAAGACCTTAGAAGCAATTTTTTCCTTATTATGCCTTCAAATTTACTTTAAAAAAAAAAAGAACAGAAAAAAACCATAGCAACATAGCTACTGTCGTTATTTTTAGAAGAATAAAAGTGAAAGGTGATACAGGACTGCAGAGGGAGACAGAATGGGACAAAACGTAATGCATGAAGACAATGATATTTCAAATCAGAACATAATTTTACATTCTGATTACAAATCTACATTCTAAATTTAAACAAAACAAAATAAACTTTTGACACTTCACATAACTCAAAACTCCTGGAATAGGAGTTAAAAATTTAGAATAAAATTCTGTCCGCTTTATAATGTCAGTAATAATAATGATTTTCTGTGCAATGGTTAAGAGGTTCTACCTAATGTGGGGAAAATGGGATAGGATAGAATCTAATGCCCAATGTATGGGCAACTCACCACCTGAAATTCCAAGAGAACTAAGCTGACGACCTTACTCTTATCATGGATGACTACAAATAGAATTAAAGCTGCAAGATTGAGGATGAAGCCTGAGAATACAGAAACTTGAGGTCTTCAGGATTCCTCAGCTGACAGCTTTCTTTGCAAGGAGTTATGAAAAAAAAGCAACCCACAGTTGTTAAAGAACCACTCTTCTGTAAAATAAATCTGAAAAAACCTTATCACATAATACTTAAAATGTATTAGACCCCTTCCACAAATCCACAAATCCTTTCACTGCAAACCTTTTCTGGCAGTTGAGACTCTACTTCCTTCTTCAGCCTTCTCAGCAAGAAGGGTCGGAGTACTTTGTGGAGACGACGGATAATCAGAATAGTTTCTTCTTCATTTAAGTCCACCTACAGAAGTTTATAGAAGTCACTACAAGTCACTACAAGACTACTTAGTATACTAGGTCATGTCTTACCCCACATGAAAGCTAAGTATGTGCATTAACTCTATGGTACAATCAAACTGATTCAGAGTTCAAAAAAAAAAAAAAGACACATTGAAATTTTCTGGCATTACAAAATTAATTACATTTTTTGTTACTATTATATAGTTATTATTATATAATTATTTATTACATAAATACATTATTAAATTAGTGTAATTTAAAGCATTACATTTATTTACATTATCTTTATTTTTAATTACATTAACTCCTTAAGTACCGGAGACAGTTCAAGTGCTACTGTGCTTCTGAAAACAAAATGGAGCTCATGAAAAGTGTTTTGTTTCTGATGCTTAAAAAAATTTAAAAAAATAATAAAAAAATAAAACAAAAATCCTGATACAGTACCCTTTCTCCTGTCATGGCAAACGGAGCGTTGAACCACTGTTCAAAGGTGCTACAGCTCTTGAAAATGGTTGGAAGAAGAAAATTGAGAAGAGCCCACAGCTCAGGCAATTTATTCTGCAATGGTGTCCCAGTCAGTAGTATTCGCCTAGGGGCCACATAGTGAGTGTTCAAGACCTGCGTCAGTTTGCAGTGATGATTCTTCATTCGATGACCTTCATCTACTATCATGTATTTCCATCGAATCTGGAAAAAGAAAAAAAAAAAGGAAAGTTGGCAAAGCTAATCTAGACAGATATTCTTCCCAACAGGTGTAAAGCTGTAAAAATATTTCAAATTATTGAAGCACTGGTGGCCTTACAAATAGCAAAAGCAGAAACAAACACTAGCTATGCTGAACTCAATCATGATTCTGAATTTTCACTTGAATTGCACAAAAATCTGCTAAATCCTCATATTTCTAGGAAAGAATTTGGTATGTCTGGCTCCTTAAGATCAGAATGTGATTTAGATGCAAAGGAAGAGACTACGATTTCCAAATAAATCTGTTTGCAATAACAACCTTGACAAAAGACAAAAGAATCTTCAATCAAAAAAAAAAAAGTTTGTAGTCCCTTGTGTGCTTTCATAGATGCTAGGTAATTTCATTCAATAAGACAGGTGGAATACCACAGTTCTGTTCTTCCTATACTTTAGGAACTCTGCATCTTAAACTGTTCTCAAGGGTTCAGGATCACCCCGAATGAAATAAAATGAAAAGGAACAACAAAAAAACAATAGCGGCACATGTTTTTTCACAAGGCAAAATTCCATCTAGATTACTGCATCCAGGCCTGGGGCCTTCAGCCCAAGAAGGCTGCGGAGCTATTACTGAGGGTCCAGAGTTACAAAAATGTTCAGAGGGCTGGAGCACCTCTCCTATGAAGAAATGCTGAGAGAGCTGGGGTTGTTCATCATGAAGAGAAGACTGCGGGGAGACCACATTGCAGCCTTCCAGTACATGAAAGGAGCTTATAAGCAGGAGAGGGATTTACGTGGTCTGATAGTGACAGGGCCAAAAGGAATGGTTTTAAACTAAAAAAGCAGAGATTTAGATGCTAGGAATAATTATTTTTTTTTTCTCACAGGGTGGCGAGACATTGGAACAGGCTGCCTAGAGAAGCTGTGGATGCCCCGTTCCTGGACGTGTCCAAAAACAGGCTGGATGTGACTTTGGGCAGCTCGACCTAGTGGTAGCAACTCTGCCCACCGCAGGGAGTTGGAACTAGGTGATCTTTACGGTCCCTTTCAACCCAAGTCATTCTATGATTCTATGTTTCTGTGCTGTGTACCATATGAAAAAAATCTTGTACATCTTGCCGTTAAGAGACAACAGTCATTAATACCTTAGCAAGAATATGTTTGTCCTTTATTATGTATTCATACGTAGTCAAAAGAACATTAAATTTTCCACTTCGAAGCTGAGGAACAAGTGAGCGGCGCATTGCAGGTGTACCCTAAAAGAGAGAGGGAGATCAGTATTTTGTTACTTATTCTTCCGAGGAAGTAATCAGGTCCATCTTTTTAGGAGTAAGTAGACACAGAGCAAGCACATGAGCTAGTAATCCTACAGTATTGCAAAGAATTTATTTATATATTCCAGACTTACTCAAAGTCCTTCCCCTAACTTGTTGCTAGAATACACAATCTTCTTTTTCTCTTTTTTTTTTTCCTTTAAATACCATGGAATTAAAACATGCTAGTCTAGTCTTATTACTAATTGCCTTCCTCATCACTACTACAGCAGTCAAAAGGCAAAGTAGTGAGCTATGTATAAAATGGGAAGTATTGCTCATTTGTATTGCTCTCATTAGAAGCTTTGCAAAATACGGTAATTAACAATTTTCTTCTGCATTTCACTATCTGAAAGCAATTATAGTTCATTACAGTCATCTTCTCAGGATGATAAACTCTCACTGCTTGTACATGAAATATATGTGACAAATTTGGAAATGCACGCAGAAGCAAGGGAAAAACAGCCTTATTCTCAACCCTTTGTATTTATAATCACATAAAAAGTGAATCAAACCTTGTAAGATATCTTCACCACAGAAGGAGCCCACTTGTCAAATTCGTATGTCCAGTTGGATAGTGTCCTACCATAGATGAAGAAATAGTTCATTACTTGTAGTTCAAATTGTAATTCCCGTGGATGTTTAATTTTCAACACATTCCATATAATCAATCTCCATAATTAAATTAAGTAAACTAAAGAAAATAAAAATCATCTACTGTAATAAAAATCATGCATTTCAGAGAAATAGAAACAGGAAAAAAATGGGAAAAATATATTTCAGCTCATATTCACAACCCTCTTCCAAATCAATTCAGAATTGTATTTTATAGTAAAATCGATATTCTGGAGCATATTATGAATAGAAAAGATAAGCCAGAATAGAAAATATATTTGTGAATTATTTTACACTACTTAGGATCCACAAAGTGAATTTGTAACTTATAAAATATAGGTGTATCATGTTGACAGTAGAATTCATCTATTTTCCACTGTAATTACGTTAATGTTATTGAGTGCAACTATGCAGGTCCTGACATTTGCACTTCATTTCTACCAGAGGGTCACAACAAACAGCTTTTTAAGTGCAGCAAAAATAGATCTTTTTTTTTCTTTCAATAACTAGACCTGCAATGGTAGAAGCAATGGCTATTAACATTAGATAATGGAAAAAGATAGAGAAAGAAGCCTTTTGTAACACCTATAGGAATTTCAGCTCTTCTCTTTCAGAAACAAAAACAGGAAAAAAGCAATAGTGAGTAGTGAAATAAAATTTTACAATTTTACTGTGCCTGTAAGAAAACACACATTAATAACATCCCTTATTTTTGACTTTGTTTTACTTTACAGTAAAGTTAGTGACATTAAGACTTATGTAAGTTAGCATAGTAAAGACAAGTATAGTTTACTTGTCATTTTTGCTCGCACTAGAACATGTCATATGTATTCATAGAATAAGGTATAGCTGGCACTTAACTACTAATGCAGCACAGTGATAAAACAGGATACTTCCAAAGAAATCATAAATGATGGCCATGAATGAAATATACCCAATCCTACAGCACTTGCATGCTCTACACAATCAGTGGATGAATTATCTATCAGTAAGGACAAGAAACTTCCGTATATAAATCAAGACATTTATCACGTACACACAAATATAAGAAAACAAATCCTCAAGATACTACATTCATTTTACAATACCTAATGGCTTTTCTTTAAAATTCAGCATTTCAAATCCCTGGAACTCACACCTTGCCTTTCGTGAAAGCAAATTTCATTGAAAAAAAATCTATAAAACAAGTAGAATCTTGGAAAAGGAATAGGAGGCAATAAGACAGATTATGACAGTCATAATCTGTCACTGCACAACTGACCAAGTTGTGAATTCACACATCAAAGCTCCAGCAAAGGCTAGCTTTACAGTAATTAAAAGATTATCCTATCTTAATAAAGTATCACTACTTACTATTTGATGGAGCAACATTTGTTTAAAGAACTAAAAAAAAGAATTTGAGTATCACTGTTAAAGCAGAAGGGGGATCTGCAGGCATGTAATATGAAAGAAAACACCATTCTTCTCTTGCAGCTAAGGAATAAATAACTATAATAAATTCACTATACATTGTGTAAAAACAGTAAGACATGAAACGAGTGGAAACAAGTTCTTTGATGAGCCATGTGGTTAACCTTCCGGATCCAATTACTTGGGAAGAATCATAAATGAAAGTACAGAATAGATGTTCAGTGTATCTCACTGTGCCCCCTCATCTTGGTACAACATGAAAAACAAGCACGTATTCCTAAAAAAACAACCTTTAATGCTTAGAATTATAATAAATGAATGAGGTTCTCTACTTACGAAAGTGGAACAATGATGAGATAGGGACCATTGAGCCTTTTGTGCTCCATCAAGTAAGTGATAAGTGCAATAGTCTGTATTGTTTTTCCCAGACCCATTTCATCAGCTAAAATCCCATTCAGATTGTTATTATAGAGTGAAACCATCCATTCCAGTCCCTGGAGCTGAAATGAAGAATAATATTTTCTGTTATTTAAAAAATACACAAGTAATTAACATCAACAGTAAAAATCTGAAGATTCTCACTTACCTTGTGACTCTATGATTCTATGATTAAATGCTGGATTTCCTTCAATAACACTATGAGCACAAGAATCTCTGCCTATCTCAACTCCTTTTCTCTCTTTCTCCTCTAACAGAGGTCCACAGAGCTCCTCAGAAAACAACACCATGTTCAAAGTGCCAAAAACACCCGTTAATGACATTTTCAGTGTATTCTGCTTAGCTCAGAATGCAGAAATTCTTAAGTTACTAAATCCATCAAATGTCTGTAAAGAATATGAGATGTTATCCTCCACAGTACGTTTTCATTCTCTCCAAACTGTAGTGCGTCAGTATACTGAAATGTCGGATTTTAACTGAAATATTAAATTCTTAATTTTTAAATATTGGGAAAAACGATTATTATTAAACACCACAAATGAAAGTTTTAAGCAAAACTAAAACCATTGGTCAGTAAGAAGGATAATAAAACCAAAACAATATTGAACTGTAATGAAAAAAATGTTACAAGTACATGGATAAAGTTGCATTATAATTCAAGCACTACATGTTAATCATTATCTGTGATAGATAACTGAGATTTCTTTGTTCATGTAATTCCTTATTTCTAACTGAATTGAATTCTTTTAGTACTTAAAAAAAACGTGGGGTTTGTCACTTGAAATACCACATTGAAATATCTAGCATAATACAAATTTTAAATATTACAGTGTTTCAATTATTTCTCACCTGATAATGTTTTAGTGTGCCATTAATTAGAAGAGAAGACTGTTTTTCCACCCTTTCTGTGATTGCATGTGCAACTGTGTAGTAGGACTGAGACCCTCTAGCACTATATTGCATACTGTATTCATCATCCACATCTTGTTTGGCTGTCCTGCAAAACAGAGAAATAATTAAAGTAAATTTCTAGAAACAAACAAGTCAACGATGAAAAAAGTAAACAGTATGTTTTGACCATGGCTCATATTTATTTGTAAAGAAACAGTGCTAGTCACAAACTCTTGCAAGTAGCCTGGATGGAGCTAGTCTTCTAGCAGTCCATAATAAATACCTAACTATTACATGCTGCCTTCTGCAGATTTTCTTGTCAAAGCAGCAGCTATAACTCACTGTAAGCTACAGCAAGCCATTCTTGGGGAACACCACTATAAGAAATCACAATTCCTAACAAAAAGCAGCACCTAAGAAAAGTAGCATGTGCAGAACACTCACTCAATGATTTGCTTAGCATCTTTCTCAGAAACTTCTTCACTGTTAGGATCCAGGAGTATCTTCTCATCTGCTTCTAACCTGCTTGATTCTTCTTCATCATCCTACATAACACAGAAGAAGAAACGGCTGTTAGAAAGCATAACTACTTTCTAAATCATACTTTCAGTGGGCATTCACAAACTGGTAGGTTTCACTGGTCAATGTTTTATGACAGGAACTTGAATCCTGAAATCAATCCTACACCTATGTTCCTACAGAACTGCACTGCAGCAAAACAGAAATATAATATCTGACATACATTCTTGAACATAAGGTCACAAATCTCTGAAATAAAAAATATTTTCCCCTTTTGTCGTCTTATTTTAAGATGCCTTACTGTGTCTACTATACTCAGTACAGGGAGAAAATTCCACAATCATGCATGCTTTTGTATTGTATTTCAGATTTGTGACAATTAAATGCAGTTTAAAAAATTGGCAAGTGCTGTCTTGTAAGGGTTTTCAGTTCTTTTCTTTTTTAATCACATTTTTTTTCTTTTAAAAATCATTTAATTTCCCTCTGCCTACAGCAGCAATGGATCAACAGCAACTTCCATTCTCAGAAATGAAAAAGAGGAAAGAGTACTCTGACTTTTGTGAGTCATTTTCCCAACTCAGAATAACAGCTGCTAAAGAGCCTGTACTAGAAACATAGGCACATCTCATTTGTGGCCCAAATCTGACTGGTCCCTGACTTCCCATCTTAATACATGCAGTCTTCTACAATAATTAGTGCTTTTCCACTCCTAAGCTCTTCTCTCCTTTAGAAAGTATTTGTCTGAAGAACGCTATGGAACCACTGGCATTGATCATCTACAGTATCTAATACTACAATCCTGAGGGAGCAGCGAGGGAGGTAACCTGACTCTAATGAGAAAAATTCTGACATAAAATGATTGCTCAACACAAACTGGAGCAAATATGTCTGCCAGCCTGAAAACTCAGTCTGGAAACTTCCACTCAGACAGAACTTGTAAAGGAAGGCGCATCTGTGCAGACTGTGGTCTACAGGTAGTGTCTGGACCTTTCTCCTGGAGCAGAGGTGAGTGGCCAACTCGACTGTGTAAGATGTAGCCACGCGGAGCACCTCCTGTGACAGCTGTCCGACCTAAGTCGTCTAAACTGAAGCAGGCAGCCAGACATGCTTCCCACTGGATAACAACTACTGCAACTAAGAAAAAGTGATGGGTGATAGTGGTAGGTGATTCTCTTCTGAGGGGTACAGAAGCATCCATTTGCCACCCTGACCTGCTAGAGAGGTCTGCTGCTTGCCAGGGGCCTGCAACAAAGACATGACAGAGAGGCTGCCAGACCTTGTACATCTAACAGACTCCTACCTCCTGCTGCTGTTGCCCATAGGCACCAGTGACACAGCTGTCAGCAACCTGAAGAAACCAAGCCTGAGAACTTGGCCTTCAAAAATAGGAGCTCTGCCTGGGAACTGGGGGCATTCTCCAAGTGTGGCTGAATACCAAATACCAGAGGCATCCCGAAAATATCACTGACAGAAGAAACTAGAAGCAGAACAACTTATCGCCTGAGAAAATGAGAATCAAAGCGAGAAATAAATTTTTGTTTAAAGAAAATAAAGGAAAACAAGAAACATCATCCTTGTCTTCCTCAGGAAGAAGACAGAAATTAACAGCACCTAAGCAGTGGAATCCTACGCCCTCTTATGTCTCAATATAAAAACGGCATAACTTCTATCCAAGGCAGTTTCTCTCTCTGAGAAGCTTACCATGTCACATATACTCCTTTTAACTGGTTTTTAATTTCTCTTCACAAATAGGCTGAAGTTTCACTGGTAAACAGAATGAACTCTGTCACTCAGCGATACTGACAACTAAACTCTGTGACATTGCACATGGCATGACACAGATCAACTCTGAATCAAGACTATGTCCCTTACTTGGATTTCCCTTCTGGGCCCACTCCTAGGAGTGGTCAGCCTCTCCTTAGATCAGCTTTAGATTCCTCCCCCATTTTTGAAATCTGCTTGATGCATTTGATACCAGTAATTTTACAAGTATGTATACACGTACATAAGCTCTCAAGTATCAGGTGGTAAATATAACTGATCACAAGTCCATTTGCTGCATTGGTAAATTTGGAATCCATAAATATTTTTGTTGTCATAACTTTACTGAATCTGCAGTTATCTTCAAACCGCATCTGCTACTATATTAGTGATCTTCCTACCTCAAATTGCATCTTAGTTACTAACTCTAATTATTGCTATTATTCATCGTTACTATATCCTTTCTATCTGATATATACAGCAGTTTTTTTAACCAAACACATAGTTATTAACCTTATTAATCATAGTACTCTTGCTATGTATTGACAGGAATTCTTTAAAAAACAAAAATGTTTAATAAAAAAAGGCTCCTTGTCTCTGTAGTATGGAATCATACGAGGTCATTATTTTGATCACTAAACACCTGCAGATAAGCTAGCACAATTCCCCACACCTTTTGGACCATGACAGGTGCTTCAGGGTCAGGATATTCACATGCATTAATCTTAAAATTCCTCCCTTTTTGAATCCTTGGAACAGCTGTATTTAAGTCACCGCTGAAGTAATCAATCAAACAAACTCTATTTCAACAGTCTGAATCTAAACCTCCAACACAATTCCCCATGTTTTCACTCTTAAAACAACTGGATATCTGGTATTGGTTTTCTTTCTGACCTTACTAAAAAGACAAGAATATCATATGGGATAAGAGTTTGGTTTTTACTATAACATTTGTCACATTATTACTGCTATTATTGTTTTTTTAAAGACACGTACCTCCTCCTCATATTCAGAACCACTTTCATCTTCACTGTCTGACCTGGGAGCAACTTCATAGCTACACAGAGAAGATAGCATATGAATTACAGTTAATAAAAGGAGGAGGGATTAGGTTCAACAAATGTCATATTCAGCTTAGACATAGTAAATTGAAATGAGAAGGAATAAATAAAAAAGAAAAAAGAATAATGAAGATAAATCAATTAAAAGCAAATCAAAAGAAAAGCTCACATATATGCTAAGTACTTACCCAGGGTTCATTTCCAGCCAAGCATCTAGCTGACTTGCTTTTGGTGCTTCTGGACCAAGAAGAACTTTGCCTGTTTCAGTGTGAGTCACTTTGACTGGAAGGTCACTCATCTGGCTGCTCTCATCTATGGGCTAAAAATTCAAGCAAGATTTCACACCATAAGGCAACTAAATTTCATCCTTGCCATGCAAAATAAAAAACAGCAACTTCAAAATTATAGATCTGAACAAGGAGAAAAGTTTTATTAGTAGACACAGCTTCCCACATGGCTACGAAGCCAACTCTGAATCACAGTATTTCCATGTGTAACACATCTTTATGTGACATACACAAATATATCACAGGATTTCAACTGGATTAAAAAGAGCAACAGTGAGCAGAAGAAACTGTCGACTTTTATGAAAGAAGATATAAGGTATGTATGTTTATGATCATTTAATTCCAGTTGTTTATACCAATGGACATCTACAACAAAAAATACACATCAACTTCATGGTCTCTTCTCTTGTACAGAGAGTTAAGGACATAACAATTTCACAAACTCTGCACTGAAGAATTCTTTCCTAACATGCATGAGTAGGAAAAAATAAATAAAACAGTTATAAACAAATTCACTGAGTTTAAAACATGCTCTTCACAAATTACAAAGTTAAAGTGCTGTCACGCATATTTTCTTTGAGCAGTGTGAAACTATGTTAATGGACTTTATGATCAATCTTTAACTACATCAGGAAAAGTCTATTTAAAGTATAAAAAAGATCAGAACTAAAATAATACATAAAATTATGAAGTATTAATGTGAAAATGGAACAGAAAAATAGCATTAACAGGATAGCTGTTAACAAAACAGAATATGTTCTGCTTCATTATGTTGTTATTATCAAAAAATATTAATCAAAGAAAGACTCAGAAAAAATTAATCATTTTTATCTGCTTGATAAGATAGCAAGAACATTCTGATACATTAAGTCATCATTCCACTATCATCCATCCTGTGTCTGGAAGCCTGCCCATGGTGGGGAGGAGGGTGCAACTACATGACTTTTAAGATCTTTTCCATCCCAAGCCATTCTATGATTCTAGCAAAGGTAATTGACAGTGGCAATAATGTCATTTTTAATTTACTGAGAAATTAGAATGTAGGTGATTACAACCAGATTTTAAAAAGTAAATTATGTCTACTCATGGGTTGCAAGAAAATTGTTTACTTTTAAGCACACAAAAAAACTGAGAGGAATTAATCAATATACTCAGTGATACATTCAACACATTTTCGTTTCAATCTTTCTCAATTTTTTTTATTAGAGAGAACTTCAACATAAATATTAATCTGGATAGCATTTTTTCCTGCTCAGAAACAACAGGTCTTAGAGCACTTGATGGCATCATTTTTGGTGAAGCTATCTTAATGGTACATATCACAAGATAATCATCAGAAAAGTTATAAAATTTTAAAACAATACCTCTCCATCAGGACCAAGACCAGATGCCATGCCTTCTGCATTTTCTTCAGCCTTCTACAAAAAACGAAGGAGTAAAGAACATCATGGTCAGATTACAAGAACATATTGAATACTTGATATTACATACCGAATAACTGATATTATGTTTACAATATTCTGCATTACAAATAGGTATCAACCCATATCTGCATAGTCTCAAATGCATGTAGTTTAGAGAAGATGGATACAGACAGATCTGCACACACAACCCACTTACCACATGGTACATACAACACCTCTAGTCCTTGCAATGAATCTGAAAAATGGCTAGCCTTCTGAATTTCTCATAATGATCAGAGCTCAGCGCTTATAGACAGCACAGTTAACAGCAGTGATTCACTGCTGGTTTCTTCTAAACCAATTTAAAATTAGTTTCAGAGGTGTCACCAAGCATCACAGATAATGCATTTGTGCATGTACTTTTAATTTGGGTATGTATATAATTAATTTTTGGTCTGACAACTAACTACCAGAGCCTTTTGGAAATACTTTGTGCTATATCTTAAGTACATGCCACAGTTGCTCAACTTACAAATAAAAAGAAGTTTGAGGGTAACAGCTGGAGTAAGTTGGATGTTTAACTTTCAAGACACTACTCTGAGATATAAGGTGTTTCTTCACCAAAGTCTGTCGTCATTTACCCTATTAAAAAATGTTGAGATGGCATGAGAAAAATGGAAGACAGATGGCTTCTGAAGTGTCACTTCCCTAAATAATTTTGAAAATGGTTAAGGACAGATGCAGCTTCTGTCTCATAACAGTGCAGGCTTTGATAAACTATAGTACAGTTTTACTTGGGTTACCAGTGCAAATAGATCAGACTGAAAGCAAGAACAGATCTTTCAAACTAGATTTTAAACAACTTTCAAGTATTGTTAACATGTGCTATAAATTTACATAATTCTGGTTGTTTCTTTTTTTTTTTTTCTTTTTAAGGACGAATAGACAAGCCACACTTCTGAATACTGAGATGATCCTCAATATCTGCTTCCAATCAAAACTGAACTCTTTGCCCTTAGAATACATCTCCAAGGCACGAACTTCAGATGAACGTGCAGTAGTAGAAATATGCCAATTTTACATTTTGAAAAATTTGATTCTCATTTTATATAACCTTCATACTTCAACACACAAACCTACTTAACTTTGTTAACTACTCTTTCACTTGTATTACCAAAAAAGAAGACTAATTCCAGCTAAGCCTACTTCTTGTCTAAAACCTTTGAAATATTTCTGAAATATAATCACAGGATCATGGCCCGTGTTGGAAGGGACCTCAAGGATATATGACATTTTTTAACAGACAAAAAATACCAAAAGGAGAGGCTTACATACATTTTCCTGGACAATACAAATATCATTAGTCCTGTTCAATACAAAAGTAGCTGCTGCCCAGTTAAGATCAACATCAATATGAGCTCAAAGACTGCTTGCTTTAGCATTTCAGAGCAGCATGATCATCTGTTGACAGAGAAAGGAACTGTACTAGATCTAAACCAGTTCATACTGAATGGTAGGGTAAGTTACAACAGCACATTTCTGGCCCCTACTGCAAAGATTTCATTTACTGAGAATATTACTTTTCCTTGGATGAACAAGGAGGTAGACAGACATCCATTACTTTGCATTTGAGACTGTCTCTAACATGTAAAGACTGTTACAAATTTGTTATAGTCCATGCTTACAACTCAAGCACACCACTGAAAACAAAAAAAAAAAAAGCAGTAAGCATTAGTGTTGCTCACTGTGCAAAGACCAGATCCTGTAAATATTTACAAACAAGTATTTGGGAAAGCAGAAGCATATATTACAAAGAGATAAATACAAATTTCTTGCTGCTGTGCTTTAAGCACTGCAAAGGTTTCTTTAATGTACAAGGAAACATCAATTTTACAGAAGTAGGAAGCTAGATTTTCCCAGTAAGATGACAGGAAAAGCTCCTAGAGATAAAGGCAAGAAGTTGCTGTGCAAGTTCAGCTGGCCTAACAAATGAAAATTTAACGTTGCATTTTTTTCATCTATGACAGTGTGAGGATGTGGTACAACAACTGTACAAGTTGATGGAAGTTGCAGTTACAGGAATGCAAAAAATAGACAAGGGAGAGAGATTTCCCAAATCGTATCCCAGATAAAATACAGACTCATTTGAAATTTGTTTTCTTAAGAATATGAGGTTCATTTGGACTATATAAATTTAAGCCCAGCAAAGGCAACAAGTATTTTTTCATGACCTATTACCGCACTGTGATTTGTAGGAGAAAATTCTAAGAACTCTTTTCCTTCATTTCTCTGTCAGTATGAAACAAATAACCATGGGTGCTCATAGATTAATTCTCACTTTATGTATATTATGAAGACTTACAGGCACATACGAAAAAACTAGGAAAAACAACACAAAGACTAGGAAAAAGACACAGCAGACACCAACTTCAGTGCATGCTGTAGCTACACAATAACAAACTCATGGAATTGTAAGTCAGTAAAAGAGTAATATCTGTGTACACTCTCATGTATTCCCAACAGATGAGCAAAAGTTTGATGGAAAGAAGATAATTAAGAACAATGATTAAGAGCTCAGATATTTTACTGTTAATCTTCAATTAGGTTTTAGGAGAGAAAAGGCATGGACATTAATAAGCATTGTAACACACTATCATTTTACTTCAGTGAAAGAAAATCATGTCTTTTTTGACACTGCTGTAAGACACTTTATTCCACATACATAGCTAAACTGAGTATCACGGAGACAAACAGCTCAACACATTATCAAAAGAATTCAAACATTTTGTTACAGTAGTAAATGTACACACTACACTATCTCCTCAGTACATGAGAGATGTGAACCTATCAGAGCACCAAAAAATGAGCCAAGAGATGAAATTCCTCTTGTATGAGGACAGGCTGAGAGAGTTGGGGTTGGTCAGCCTAGAGGAGAGAAGGCTACAAGGTGACCTGAGAGCTGCCTTTCAATATCTAAAGAGGAGCTGTAATAAAGTAAAGGACAGACTCTTTAGCAGGATCTGCTGTGACAGGACAAGGAGAAAGTGTTTCAAACTAAAGGAGGGGAAATTTACATTGGATATAAGGAAGAAGTTTTTTCTAATAAGGGTGATGAGGGCTGGCACCGTTTGCCCAGACAGGTGGTGGATGCCCAATCTCTGGAGACACTCAAAGTCAGGCTAGACAGGACCTCTAAGCAACCTGATCTAGCTGCAGATATCCATGTTCATTGCAAGGAAGTTGGACTAGATGACCTTGAAAGGTGCCTTTCAACTGAAATGAGTCTATGATTCTGATTCTACAGTGAATTTTTACTGTGAATATACTAAATCAAGTCTGTTCTCACTGTATAGGTCAAGGACTCCATTTAAGTTGTATCTTGACTATAGAGGTATGGGACTACGTGTATGTTAAAAATTTATGTTCAAAAAAAAGTACAGACATTCCGGAGGGTGACAGGAGAAAATACAGAGTATGTTTAGGTAACTGATCTACAGAATTATCATTTTTCAGTCAGTGCTATTTATCTTCAGGCTAAGCATGCTGCATGTGAACAATGCAGATACAATGTTTATGCTTCTATCAGTAATTAGTAGCAAGTCAGGCATGGAAATGGATTATAAAAATCTTACGAACAATCCTGCAAGAAATTAAAGATACTCAGAGGTCACAAAATGACAAATCATTATTGAATTATCCTTTCACACACAAAATTATTTTTTCAGAAATAACACTGTTCAGTTTCCACAACCAGTCATACAAAGATAATTTTTAAAAGCTTCAATTAAACTGTAAGAATACACAACGAATGTGCTACTGACAGAACATCAGCTTATAAACTTACCTAAGTTCTTCCTATTTATTTTCAGTGCACCTACAAGATAGGCTGAGCCAAGTTTAGGAAGTAAACATCTAAACATCTTGTACAGAACAACTACATAAAGCAGACTTTCTTCTCTTCTCAGAATGTATATCAATTTCAATTTACATGTCTTTTGTAGTTTTGTCTATGGAAAATTTATCACTATTGAAATTGGATTTGAAGACAACATTGCAGAAAAAGGTCAAGCGTAATTACTTGCCTTCTTTCTTCTCCTCCTCTTCTTCTTTTCTTTGGCTGCTTGTGCCTGTTTATGTTCCCATACCAGATTAGTCAAGTTAGCAACGTACTCATCTGTCTGCTGCAATAGGTAGGCCAGGCGTCTATCTTTCTTTTGATCAATCAGCTTACGGTAGCCTTCTTCATCTTCAGCCTAGGAATATGAAACACACATATATCTTAATGTCTATCTTAAAAATCACGTGCTATTTTGGTTATATCATGATCTGTGTAGGCAGACAGAGAGTAGGCCCAGAGAATCATACCATACCTGGAGAACAGCTGTTGATCTAAGGCACATGTTTCAAATTTCTACCAACAACCCAGACTAAAAGATGAAGGGGACTCTAGTCAAGTTTACACATGACATAAAACTAGGGACACTAGTCAGTAACTTCAAGGGCTGCGCTGCCTTTCAGATGGATCTGAACAGGCAAAACAAAGGGTCAAGAGGAACCTTATGAAGTTCAACTGACACAGGCAGGCAAGTGGCTGCACAGCAAAGGATATACACGTCCATTTATACAAACCTTGATTTGGCAATGTGATGCGACCGAATTTTGGATTATATTAGCAGGAATCTTGCCAAACATCACGGCAGGTAATAATCCCCATCTATTTTTCCTTTCCAGACCACATGCAGACAACGCTTGAAATCTCCCAACTTCAGCATGGAAGATATTGATTGAATTTGAAACAGGGGTGGCTGATACTGGATTTTAGAAGGCACTTTTTTCCCCAGAAAAGTCGTGCAACAGGCTCAGAGAATTTGTGCCATTTCTAGGTATTATAAATTTATGAGACATGACTCAAAAAAAGACTTGAGCAAGCCAATTTGACTTTGATACTAACTCTATTTTGGGAAGAAGGCTGGACTAGAAACCTCCTAAGTTCTTGGCCAGCCTGAGTCACTCTGGGGTCTAGGAATTATATGACTCTAAACGTATCCAATTCTCACACAGTAATTACTGGAAAATCTACAACAGTTGTAAAAGTGAAAAGAAATTAAAATAAAAAAAAAAAATAAAATACACACTGCTGACTCACATTCAACTTACTGTCAACCACAATCCCTGGATTTCTTTCTGTGATCTTTTCTCCAGCCTCTCATCACCTATTCTGAACATATATTCAGAGTTGTCCTGTTCCAGATCCAGAATCCAGCACTTGCTTTACTTTTTGTAGTTGCTGACTGCCTAGCCCTCCCATTTGTCAAGCTCTCTCTGCAAGGCCTCACTACCATTGGAGGTGTCAACAGGTTCTAATTGAGTGTCATCTGCAAATGCACTTAGTATACTTTCATCTTCTCCTCATCTCCTTCTATGACTGGGTGACCAGACTGGTAGAGAGGGAAAGGCTGTTGATGTAGTCTACCTAGACTTCAGCAAAGCCTTTGACACAGTCTCTCACAGGCTTCTTCCAGGGAAACTGGCTGCCTGTGGCCTGGGTAAGAAACTGGCTAGAGGGCAGTGCCCAACAGGTGCTGGTTAATGGAGTGAAGTCCAGCTGGCGACCTGTTTCAAGTGGTGTTCTCCAAGGGTCAGTAGTTGGGCCTATCTTGTTTAATATCTTTATTGATGACCTAGACGAGGGGATTGAGTGTACCCTCAGTAAGTTTGCAGATGACACCAAGTTGGGAGGTGGTGTCCATCTGCTTGAGGGTAGGGAGGCCCTTCAGAGGGATTTAGATAAGCTGGATCGCTGGGCTGGGGTGAATGGGATGAGGTTCCACAAGGCCAAGTGCCAGGTCCTGCACCATGGCCACAATAACCCATCCAGTGTTATAGGCTTGGGGACGAGTGGCTGGATGACTGTGAAGAGGAAAGGGACCTGGGGGTGTTGGTTGATGCTCAGCTGAATATGAGCCAACACTGTGCCCAGGTGGCCAAGAGGGCCAATGGCATCCTGGCCTGCATTAGAAATAGTGTGGCCAGCAGGAACAGAGAGGTGATCATCCCCCTGTACTCAGCACTGGTGACTTGAGTACTGTGTTCAGTTTTGGGCCCCTCACTACAGGAAAGACATTGAGGCCCTGGAACGTGTCCAGAAAAGGGCAATGAAACTGGTGAGGGATCTGGAAAACAAGTCCTATGAGGAGCAGCTGAGGGAGCTGGGATTGTTTAGTCTGGAGGAGGCTCAGGGGAGACCTCATCGCACTCTACAACTTCCTGAAGGAAGCTGTGGTGAAAAGGGGTTTGGCCTCTTCTCCCAGGCAACAAACAGGACCCGAGGAAATGGCCGCAAGTTGTACCAGAGGAGGTTTAGGTTAGACATAAGGAAGAACTTTTTCTCTCAGAGACTGATCAGGCACTGGAATGGCTGCCCAGGGAGGTGGTGGAGTCACCGTCCCTGGCAGCATTCAAGAGGTGTCTGGATGAGGAGCTGTGAGATATGGTTTAGTGCTTGTGGTAGCAGTGGTAATGTGAAGACGGTTGGACTAGATGATCCTATAGGTCGTTTCCAACCTTGTGATTCTATGATTTTTTTTTCGAGTCCTGAATCCAGATCAGGATTGGGAAAAAAACAAAAACAAAAAAAAAGCATTGAAGGTAGCAGGTCCTCAAATGTAGCCCCATGAAACCTCACTAGCAACTGTCCTGAAGCAACTTGGCAAGTCTCTTACAATGATGTCTTTTCTAAGACATTAAGACATTAATTGCATCCAGCTCATGCCCAGAGAAACAGTGTGGGAATCAGAGGCTGAACTTGCATTTAGTTGTTTTTAGAGTACTGCAACATACCACAATGGGACTAAAACTGAACAGGCAAAGCAACCCAATTAACAGAACACAGTTTGCTACCAGAGATCTTAACTGAGCAGTCAGGCAAATACTTGTGAGGGCAAATGCCTAAACTGAAAGTACCTATGGAGTCCTATAACTATGTTAAATGCTCAAGCAGTCTTTGGCTAAGTAGCCTTATGAGAAAGAACTGGTGTTTGGAAGCATTGGTATCCCGTGTCATTTGCAGACATGCAAATCTACTTCATTTTTCTTGTAGTGGAGATCTTTTTTATTTACCGTATTGTACATTAGACTGATTTAAGCCTAGCCTCAATGATGCACTGAGGTACTTCTAAAGCATTACAACGCTATTTTTCATTAGTTTTTTTTTCCTTTACGAATTAATATTTTAATAGCTTGAGTACACAGACTTCTGACAACTATGTCTAATTACAAAAATGCTCTACAGTGCAGGTTAGTATATAAACTTCAGAAATACCCTACAGTCCAAGCAATTCTTCTTCTCTTAAGAGAGTCCCTTCTTTGCATTTTGCATGTTTTTAAGTTTTAAATATGTTTGTATTTAATAGTTTCTACATATTGTTTTGTGATTTTTAAAAGCAAACTGTACAGTCCTTAATTCATGGCGTAAATAGATTCTGGACAAGAAATACAAGAAATTATGTTTCCATCTGCACTCACCTTAGATACCTACTGCTTTTTTCACTAGCATCATTTCAAAAACATGTCAATTCCTATTCAGTTCTGCTGGTGAAGTGCAAATAGTATTAGAAAAGAGCTAACAAATGTCTTGAGGAAATCCAGTCCTAGTTGCTAATATGCTTGCACACATGTACATTAATGTCTACGCTTTACATTCCAGAATTATCTTAACCCCGGAAATGTTGACAGCCCACTAAACAGTTCCACAGCATTCTGGCAATACACAACTGCACACAAAATCATTCTATGTGTCTTAAAAAGGATACTGATAGTATGCGTAGGCAGGAGAAGAAAAAACATGAAAGAATACAAAGGGGTACGGTCCTGGAGCACTAATGGGTAGAGCTTACTGTCACTCATTCTCAAGTTGCATGCATTATTTATTACTATGAGTTATGTATTTTTGCATGTGAAATCAGTTTTATATAGAAGTTGGTGGGGCAATACCACAAACAAAGTAACCATACGGAACCTTCAGAACTATAAAACTAGAAATCAACCTCAATATACAGAGGACCAATAACTATGCAATTCTTTAAAAATACTAGTTCATTAGGTTAATGAGATATAGCGATTCAGTGGCTGTGCTAAGTTTTCAAGCTGGTAGACAGAAGACAAAAAAAAAAAAAAAGATCTGCTAAAAGCTTAAGTGAACAGTGTCACACTGATTGGTGTAATTAAAAACATATAAAGTATATAAATCAGTTTCAGATGTATACTTATTAAGTCACAGAGGTTTCAGTCTGCAAAGGAAAGATATTGGTGTCTGAGACTACCTATGAGATATGAAAAGGATACATATTAAAAACAAATGATTTTCATTAAAATAATCATACTGTTCCTTCCAATCCTTACCATTAGTCTCCTCATTCTTTCTTTCTCAATTCTCTCAGTTTCTTTCTTCTGCTCACGTTCAGTGTTGGCATGCCAAGTTGCCACAGCTTTAGAAAGTTTCTGAATTTTGCCAGCCACTGACCTATGGTACTCCTTGAAGTCTTTAGCATGTTGCAATATGCTATTCAGGTATTCCTAGAAGGAGAAACAAGTAAGTGTAGGATCTGGACAAAGTACAAGATTTGAAATTAAGAAAACAGGAGGTCTAACCTCGCCATTTTTCAATTGCTTAGTACATGATATTGAGGTGTTTTGTTCAGTTTTGTTTCTTAAAATCCCCAAACGTGAATAAAGTATGTAACAGGGAAGACCAACAGAATAAAGGAAGGTGAATTTCTGTGACCAGGGAAACAGCTAATAAGTTAAAATACCTGATGCTTCTGTCTACGCTTCCTCTCCTGTTCTATCTTCTGCTGTTTCTCCAGCTTTTCTGTCATACGGGCCTCCCTCAAAGTCTGGCGCTTGCTTCGTTTGTAGGCCTTGGAGTTCAGTGCCGTCTCCAGTGTTGTATCACGACGCATGCAGGCTACTACCTCTTGTCTCAACTACCAGTGAGAAAAAAAGAAACACATTAAAAAAAAAAAAACAAAATAGGTTTAATACATGGAAAAAGAACAGGAAATGCCCCAGCCTCCTCTTTCCTTTATATTATAGATCTAAAGACATCCAGCATCTAGTCAGCTGCAATAGATATGTTTGTCTCCATAAAACCTCATAACCCCCCAAAGGACGACAAAAGAGTTCATCATATATCATTTCTTCTTAACAAGATACCACAAACCATTGTTCTGTTTCAAGATAAGGGCTAGCTAAGATTCATAAAACACAAATGTAAAGTGCACAAAACATGCTTTTCAGAGTGTTGATGACTCCTTTCATGGTCAGCTGCAAAGGGGACAGAAGAAAGATGGAAATACCGAAGGCTTGGAACAGTATAGCCACAGTCCCAGCACTGCAGCAAGGAGAGCCTGCTGCTTTTAATTTGTCCTCTCACAAAACTTCATTACAAAGGAGTGTCAGGAACAGCAGCAAGGAAGACTCAGATATTAGAGTACAACTACTGTCAAAGACTTCTGCCAGAAAGTATTTTTTCCAATTACAATATGGAACAAACTATCAAATTAGACGCCTACTTCTGAAAACCAGTTGAAAAAAACAGTGACGAGGTCCATAAGATCCTACCACAGTTTATCCCTTTCTGAAATTCATTTGCTTATGCAAGCACTCAAGATCAAACTTCTTTCTTAGGTATGAAAATTAAATCAATAAGATCAAAGTTTCTGCGCAACAGTAGAACTCTCAGAACAGATTACAATGAAAAACCACAGACCACCATCACCATACAATTCTTCCCAAAATGAAGGAATTCATGACAAGTAAAAGAACGTCCAGAAATAATAATCTGCTGGGATTTGTGTTGGAAATGTGTTTGCAACTTTTTCTCATCGTTTTCTCTTTGTGCCACTATCTGCCTCTTTATGAAAGGTACACTTCTTTAGTCACATTTTAAAATGTAAGAAAAAGCAGGAGAGAGAAAAGATACTTGCACATTTATAATAAGAAAACAAAGTCTAAGTTAAACATTTCTACTACATGCTCATAATTCAAGTTTGTTCTCACACAAAATCCCATGTTCAGGCTTAGTACTGTTACAGATTATCTTGCCAGTTCATCCTATATTACATGAACATGTCTGGTAATAATCTCAAACAATTTTCATTAAAAAAAAGGCATTACCTGGCGCTGGAAGTTCAGTAACCTAAGTGCCTTCAACTCCACCGTCGCTTTGGTTCGCAGATCAGGGGGCAGAGAACCTGGCAAGTTTTCCAGTTCCTGGATTCTGTGAGCAATTCGTGCTTGAAGCCTAAGTAAACAGAAAATTGCATAAGAAACCCAGAGAAATCTGTACTGTAATACACACAAACCAATACAGTAAAAATAAACAATTTATCTCAGGTAGTAATTTGGCTTCTAGTACTTGTTTCTGAACCACAAGGCTTTTGCAAAAATGAAGATGACATCTAATAAACTTAACTGCTTTGAATTACCAAACACTGGATTTAATCCTAGGCCCTTTTTTAAATTTTGACTAAGAGGGCAGGTGTGGAAAGCAACTTAGAAAATGCTTTTTACTCGTATCAGATAGAATTGTTTTCAGGTCCCTTTGACGGGTACAGTTTTGTGTACTCTTCCCTTACAAATTTCTTTTGCATTCATTTGCAAATTCAAAAGAGAGAACAATGGACCAGAAGTCAGAATGACCTTGTTTTACTATATTTTTCGAGTTGACAACCAAAATCAGGAAGCCAATAGTCACACGGTTCTTGTGAGTTTTACTTACAAGTAAGTATCCTTGTGAACTCCAAATTTTGCCAGGTACTAAAATAGCAGACCCAAAAATTCCAAGTCAACCAAAAGTTGCATGTGGATGCAATTATGGATCATAACTTCTCAAACAGCTGCAATGCTTCTGAAATGTTCACCTACAGAACAGTTACAGCCAAATTCTAGTTTCACTGACTTTAATGAAATTTAGTCAGTAAAGAAGACACAATCTTTCCAAAATCCTCTTCTTAGCTGTGGATGTAGTAAAACAACTGAATACTAAATACATTTTCAGTTTAATATTTTAATTCTTTTTTGTTGGCTTTGGGTGTTCCTTCTTGCTTAATAAAAAGAGGACAAGCACAAAAATTCATCAGGCCGCTCCCTATCACTGTTTAAGTTTAGGTAACTAATTGGATTAACCATTTTGCAAACAAATATGAAGTGAAATGTTCACTTACTAATTCTTTAAGAATTGTTTTGTTAGGCTACCACTGGAAATAAAATAGTTTAAAGTACCTCCGTAAGTTGACAGAGTATAAAGTCAAGCAAAAGAAAAAGCTGGCTGGAATTTATTTCTATCATGTAAATCAATCCTAAAAAATCCAAATATACAACCTTCTTGAGATGAGACAAAATTTAATGCAAGCTTACAGTAAGCTGTTATGTCTCCATGTCTCTGTTAGCACTCTAAGTAATCCACCCTGTACAAAAGACTTCACACTGCTAACCATTTTCTTTCTCATTCTCAAGGCTGCTTACTAATTTCAGGTTAATCTTCAAATTTCTCCAAATTACTTCAAAAAGGGAGATTTACACCAGGCTACACACAACTACACTTACTCTCCTTCATGTGTAATTACTGTCCCTTTACAATCCCGCCACAGGGAAAAAAATAGGAAAAAACAAAAAACAAACAAACAAACAAAAGCATTTTAGGTCACTACTCACACTAACTCACTAACACACTCACTAACTCACACAAAACCGGGCCTGTTCTTGAAATAAAGTCCTGGTCAAAAAAACAGTACCTATTAATGAAAATCTAGACCACATATAAGAAAGAGTAACGAAAAATGGGAGCCAGACGAGTTATGTATTAAATTAAAAAGAACATTTACTTGTTGATTTTATTTCACACTCTCTTAGAAGTATTAACCATACCATCTTGCATACTAACAACAATAGTATTTTCCTGAATAAGTTGGGAGGATTTTAAAAAGAATTTCATGGTATCCACCTCACCTCAAGCAAATGTCCCAGCTACTTGAGGTATTTCAAAATTACAGACACATTCAAGTCTTTAAAGTACATGACTGCATTTTCTCGGACTGTTCCTGTCTGTACTGAAAAATACTAATGGCTATAAAGTCAATGGAACCCAAGGAAAGAAGTTTTCCACACCATTTTTACTAGTGTAATCTCATCTTATGTAAACGATACATTTAATTACTCTTGCAACTCAGCTATCTATCTTCATTGATGCAGAAAGCAGCTTACACAACTACATAGAGATCCCTTTGCAATTAAGCAATGTACACGTCTTCCTCATTAACTGAGGTCAACTACAGAGGTTATGTTTCTGCATTCCAGCCTCTCTTGCACAGATGACATACAAGAGAGGGACTTTGCAGGTAACAGAAAGAAGCTAGTGACAGTCTACAGGACAACGGTGTTTTTTTTTTTCTTTTAATTAGCACTGAAAATGTGGAAAAAAGCATTTCCACATAACAGAGTAATTCTATCATACACTGGCTACTAATTCTAAAAGATATACTAACTAAAACTGAAAAGCAGTTTTTAAAGAAAGGGCAAAGACTTTTGTAAGAACACAATATGAACTTACCACTTCAGCAAGATTTCAAAGACACAAGTTTAACAGTTCTCCACATACCAATACTTTAAAC
This sequence comes from Perdix hodgsoniae, assembly GCA_035772895.1. Taxonomy (NCBI): domain Eukaryota; kingdom Metazoa; phylum Chordata; class Aves; order Galliformes; family Phasianidae; genus Perdix; species Perdix hodgsoniae. The sequence goes on along the minus strand of JAPSGF010000114.1, from coordinate 651,073 downwards.
TTTCTGCATTAATCAGAATTTTAAATATCTAGGTTCCTTTTCATCCAGCATTACTAATACAGAGATTAACAACAGTTATCACATAATACCATTTTAACATATGCCAGAAACAGCTTTCTGGCCCAGTCACATGAATTTAATAACAATATTAACTCCCCATTTTCCTTCTCTTCATTAATTTATGCCGGAGCCCTTTTTTTTATAATTAAGATCAAGGGTCTTCAGGGAGAAGAAGTAGTATGCTGATGCTACACCAGATTTAAAGCCTTTTCAGACTCATCAATATGTTACTGGGTCCATTACCACTTCTCTATCTGTGTTAGTCTATTTAAGATGTGGTTAATGGATAGGATCTCTATATCTTATTTTTAAGTGCCTACTTGATGAATTGTCAAACTAATTTCTCAGTAGTGAGGAAGGGAAAACAAAATCTGTCACTGAATTAATTGGATGTAATTTCTTCAGGGTAATAGCAAAAACTAAAGTATTTCACATTTACAGTGTTATATTGTATTCAAGTAAGACACACTTTAATACATAGACCACATAATCCAGAAAAACACGGAAATGTGTACACAATAGTTTATATTCTCTCCCAAAAGTCAGCTGTTAAACAAGTAAGAAGTATGTGCCCTGAAAAGAATGGTCAAATACCACAGTACTTAGCTTTTATCATGACGCTGATGAATTAGCAGTGAATTAAAATGAAACTATACAATCAAGGTCACAGAGTGATCCATACAATCAAGGTCACAGAGTAAATACAGTAATTTTAAAGAATTCCTGTCCTGCAGAGATTAAAAGCTCAGACTTCCACAACAAATCAGAATACCTTTTGGGTCTGTCTTTCAAAATATGGATCCCTAAAACATCTATGTTGTAATTCTGTTTTTTCATTAAAAACTCATTTAATTTTCTAGGTATTGAAAAGCATAAAACTTTATCAGAAAAGTTAACTACTGAGAGATCTTAAGAGACACTGGTTTCATAAAACTGTCACTAACTTCAAAGGTTAACAAGATACAAGCGCTTATACTGTCAAGTGTGAATAGTCCATGTTTCTGCATTGAACTTCCCTATACTAAAGCTAACCCAAGTACTGTCCAAAACATAAAGCTATTATACTGCTTTTTAAAAAAAGTTTATCTTATGTTACTTACACAGTTTTAAAAAACGAAAAGAATTCCAGAAATTGTAAGTATTCCAGTATGCAAAGCAAAACTAACTTCTAGGAACACTCAAGATTAAAAAAGCTTGGGTCAATATCTAAAAGTTACTGTAAAGAGTAAAAATGAAACTGTACTATTACAGAATTCCTACCAAACTTATATATATTATTAAATTAATAATAATTATTAATTATTATTATATATACTGATGTATTATTAAAATTAATATATTGACATAATATATTATTATATATTATAATTATATTATTAAATTAATATATAATTTAATATATTAAATTTAACATATTAAATTATCTATTATATATATTTAATATAACAGTTATTTTCTGCAAATTCCTACTTCTGCTCATGCACACTAAGTCATAATAGTTATGCATAAAAGTGCATAGATCAGGGCTAAAAAATTTGAGATAACTTATGCAGAAAAGGTTTCACTGTACTGATTACATGATTCTTGGATCAGGTTAGTGCTACAGTCATTCTCTTAGAGCATCTGTGGAACTGCATAATTTTGTGTTTTACAAGCTTACTGGAAAAAAATTTAGAAAACAGCTATAAAACACTGAAACAACAATGGCCTAAAGTTAAAAAAAAAAAAAAATTACAAAATGGTATGACATAAAATTACTTAAGTATTATTTTATGTAGAAATTGAAAGCTTTTCTGTGATCAAGGCCTATATTCTGAGCATAGCGCCACATACTAAACAACTTCATGGTGCTTTACCTTCACAAAGTGAAAGCCATTAAACCTGTTTTCAGCAAGATTATCAATCCTTTTCGCTACCTTTCTGTTACAAAGTCGTTATTACAGTAACTGGAAGATGTTTTATCAGTTCAAACCAAGAAAATATGCTGTGTGGTCTCTTATCGCCAACAGATAATGATCAGAAACACTTCAGGTGCAGGTCAAGACCCTTCTTGCCTGCAGATTCTCAAGGCTAACTATTGCTGTCTTAAGGGTCTTGATGACAGCAAAAAAGCATGAGAAGTCTTTATCCAATTCTGAAAGAAATGTTATCCTCTATAATTTATAGGAATATAAATCATCAACAAATTGAGGCACTCGGGAGGCAACTTTTAAGACCATGGTTTCCCGGTAACCTCTTCTTTAATCTTCCTTATGACCTCCTTTCTCTTTGGAGTTCATCCAAACTCATGATCACACTAATAAAATTTGCTCTTGCCACTAACTTTTACCAGCTTTTTGACTTCCATTATTCCCTTTATAACTTGTTCGTAATTTTGAAAACTCACCACACAAATTTGTTTCTCTGTAGATTACAAGGATTTAGATTTCCTAACTTTCGTCTTTTGAAGCATCCAATAATACAAGCAACCAAGCAGAGTTCCTGAGCCTGCTTTAAACTTAGCTGGTTTGCAATGATACTGACTGCACTACTTCCTAACTTGAGATGGAATTAGATTATCTTTTTTAGTGTGATGTTTCCACATTTCTTTGAGATGGTTCCTCTCTGGAAACTCTATTTACTTGATTGTAACAACAACACTGGATTGCAAGGACTCCCTGTTCAGAAAGTGAAAAATCACAATCTGCATATGTACTTGAATCATATTATTCACTTTTACCTGTATTCCCGTTCTTGAAGAATTTCAACAGGGTCTAATCCTTGTGGCTTTTGAATAGGGCTGATGCGATTCTGCTTTTGCTGCAGCTGAACAATGGGGGAAGGCTGTCCAGGTGGTGGCTGTGGTACAGAAGGCCCAGGCATAGCAGCAGCAGGCTGGGCAGCAGCAGGGGCAGGAGAAGGCCTCCCACTCAGAGATGGTGCAGGAAGTTTCTGCGGTGCACTGGAGACACTCATATCTGGGGTTTGGCCTGAATCATAAAAAAAATACTTATTCGTAACATGAAATATGGAACACGGGAAGAAATTCAAGACTATTTCTGCAGAAGAATGTGAGTTCAGAGGAACATTCAGAATTACCAGATAAACACACACTTCATTCTGTATTTAAAAAAAAGTCTGCTATCACAGTCCTCTATCTATCTGTCCTCAGATTCACCCACAAGCAACAGCAATGTGTAAGATTTCTGCTGAAAGAGAAATGAATTATTCTCAAGTCTGTAATACTATATTCACCTTTAAATTTCTCTTAAAAAATAAATTCAAAACATATTCTTAGTAATTTCTAATGAATTTCAATACAGTCCTCCTTCTACTTTCTAACCATAAATGAGCCAGTAAATCCAAATCCAAATATTTTTATTCCAAAAATTACCATTACACTAAGCTGTGAAAAAAATGTTAGAATGTTCTTAAGATCTCAAAGACCACACTGTATTTTAAAAGCAGTTTAAAAAAAAATAAAAAGCCTCAATCTGCCATGAATGAGTTTTAAGTTTGAAAACTTGAGTTTACACCAACAAAGAATAAAGTTGAAAGACAAGCCTCCTGCAATTAAGCATGCTGAGAATACCACTTAAGTAGATATTTTATGGGTGCCCCTCAGGCAGCTCATGTATTCCACTTTGATTTTAAAAAGGTGCTTCATGTTCAGGCTACCTAACTGCAATAACTTCATCTGGCCAAGTCACTCATAGATGAATAAACAGTTAGATTCTCTTTGATATTTAAGTCCTAGGCACAGTAAAAGTTATGCTATTTTGTCTCACTTTTTATGCTATTTTGTCTCACTTTTAACTTTTCCCTTTTTTCTTCCCTCTTTTTCTTGGTCTCTACCTACACTGCTTTACCTTAACTCTGTGTATGAAATTATATGAGATTTATATTCTCCTGTACCTTCATTCCAAGTTTTAGGAGTAATGGCAGCTGTATGTCCAGGTATTCCTGCAGCAGGCCCTGGTCCAGTTGCAGCACCACTCATTGCATGCATCCCAATGCCTAACAGTTTGACAGAAGAAAGAATTGTATTAAGAAACAAGCATTCAACAACTGCTCTGCTTTCTAGCATGCTAGCCATGCCTCTTCAGGCAAGTAGTGTTTCTGTGCATTGAATATGGTTTTATAAGAATTTTACTGTGAAAGAAAATATATAACAAAGCTTAGTAAAAGCATGTATCCTAAAAAAAAACAAAAAAAAACCCCCAAAAAAACACCTCTACTTGTTAGCAAAGTGATATACACCAAAACAAACTACTAAAATCATTGCTAACAAAAAAAAAACCAAAAAAACTATCAGCTTAGCACTAAATTTCTAATACTCACTCAATAATGGAAGTGTTCAGAAAATGTAAGAGGTACAGGGTGTTAACAAAGTTTTCTCAAGACCAAAGTGTGCTTTGCTTACTGTACTGTAAAATTTATCATTGGAAAAGAAAAACTAATAAAGAAAATTTTATTTTCTTTATACGTACTCAACAGCACGTTATAATGGTTTGTTTTACTTTCATCTGCTCCAAATTTTCTATCTGTTTTTATTGCATAATAACAGGAAACTGGAAATTACTCTAAGAGTAAAATTGTGATCAATAAACCATCAAACACTCAAAAAACATCAGATATAATTGAGGTGAACACTTCTGTTTCTGTGTACAATATTCTATTAATAACAGGTAGGTTCTATGCACTTCCTCAGTAATAAAAAGTTCAGAATGCTGTCCCAAATTACAGTCATGAACACCATGTTTCTGTAACATTCTACAAGTAGAACTTCAAGAATTACTTGTGCAATGACACAAGGCCTAGCTGCATTTACCAGACTGTCTGTTGAAGGCACTGGGAGGCTGCTGTTGTTGAATGCCAGGAAGGGTCCGCTTTCCCTGAACAGCAAGCTGGAGGTTTTCTGGCAAAGGCTGACCTCTAGCTAACATTTTGTATGCCAGAATCTGAGCCCGAAGTTGGTGCAGCTGTACAGGGCTGAAAGGGGAAGGACCTCTGTTGGGTTGACTCATAACTTGCGGGTCCCCAGGTATAATAGGTCCTGGCTGGCTGGGAGTCATCTGGGGTGGAGTTGGACCTCCTCCAGACATCGGACTTGATACATGCTCTGGTGCTCCTAGTGGAGATGGGTGTGGAGACATATAACCTAAAACAGATGAAATGATCACAAACTTAGCACCCCAGATAGTCAAATCTATATTCCACCAAATTTCTTTGGCAGTACACAAGTTATAAAAATACCTCTCTCAAGTCAGGATGGTCGTAATATTTTCTGCAAGAACAAAGTGCCACCTGAAATTAGCTACACGAGCTGTTGTTTGAGCAGTTATGGTTCTGTGGTTCAAATATTCCTAAAAAGAACAATCTTCCTCATTTTTTGAGAATGACAGATTTTAACATGAAATACAACAAAGAGACATCAGAACGGCACACTGGTTCTAGACTAGATTCAGGACAGACATAATCCTGTTGGAGTGCATCCAGATAAGGGCCACAAAAATGATCCAAGGGATCCAAAACCTCTCCTGTGAGGACAGGCTGAGAGGGCTGGGGCAGTTCAGCCAAGGACAAGAGAAGGCTCCAGCGTTACCTGAGAGAAGCCTTTCAGTATCTAAAGAGGGGTTACAGGAAAAAAGGAGACAGACCCTTCAGCAGGGTGTGTTGCGACACAACAAGGCGAAATTATTTCAAACTTATAAAGGGTAGATTTAGTCTGGATATAAGGAAAAAGTATTTTACAGTGAGGATGGTGAGGCATTGGAACAGGTTGCACAGAGAGGTGGTGGGTGGACAGTCAAGAGCTCTGAGCAACTTGATCTAGCAGTGGACATCCCTGTTAACTGCAAGCAAATTAGACTAGATGACCTTTTGGTATCCCTTCTAACTCTAAGGATTCTATGATTCTAGTTCACTGTACATTTTGCAATTTGATGTTTTGGGTTTTTTTTTAATGCATATGCATCAAAGAACACCTACTCACTGACACAGACCTTCCTTGCAAAACTCTCCAAACACAGAAATAGGAAGTATTTAGTTTACATATGACTGCTTCTTAATTGACAATGATTAAATCTTTGTATAAGACAAAGAACATCAAATGTCTCTATCTATGGATGCCTATCTTGGAACTGGAGCTCCAACTGCCAACACAAAATATCCCTTAAGAAGAAGCTGCTGAAAACGGCAGGACACAAATGAAGCTCCAAGAGAATAAGCAAAATCCTGAATCAAATGGTACCCAAACCTTATTTTTTATCACTTCAAATGATGAAATACTTAAAAGAAATCTTGACTTTCACTAAAAATTACAAGACAAATGATTAAAGTGTCAAAGGATCATATATGCAAAATCTTTCTGCCAAACAGAATAAGAAATTTACATGCTTACAGAAGAAGGTAAGGGAACTTTATTTAAGATACAGAAAAAAATTACAGAAATTTAGTTCAGTATGGTATTTACCTTAATGGTCATTTCAGACAAAAAAAAAAATTATTTTTTTTAATAGAAGACTGAAGTATAAGCTCACAATAAATAACAAGAATGCATAACATTTTAGAACATACATTAATTATGCCAGATCAAGGTGCCTTTTTTTTTTTTTTTTTAAACATGATGAGAAATGAATAAGGCTTTCCCACTAATAGAGTGGTCAGTATTGACATCAGTTCTTGTGAAACTCTCAACCAAGAATAAGACAAACACCTACTCACTGACATAGACCTTCCTTGCAAAACTCTCCGAACACAAAAATAGGAAGTTGGGTACAAAAATCATTTAAAACTAGGGCTGGACTGTTTTGCGGTTCTCTGCTGGCAGGCAGATGGTAAGATGACCCAACACATCTTTCTTTAAAACTTAATGGAAAGAAAAATGCAGTTAATTTAATAACAGTAGGGACAATGAACATGGTGTGTGAAATTGTAAAATCTTGATGATGTAAACTATCTTAATATGAATTCCAATAAATATCAATCAGTGATTAAAAGTATATATAGGTTAGATCCCAGAACCTTGAAAGCCTGCAGTTCTTATGCTTGCACTTAGTAAAAGCAACTTAAACTACCTGAACTATTCAAAATTGGTCTGTGTGCCACTCCCATGTTAGACTAACTGCATTTTACTTTTACTCTCAATACCAGGAAAACACAGGAAATTATCACAGAAGCACAGAATGACCTGGGTTAAAAAGGACCACAGCGATCATCTAGTTTCAACCCCCCTGCTATGTGCAGGGTCGCCAACCACCAGACAAGACTGCCCAGAGCCACATCCAGCCTGGCCTTGAATGTCTCGAGGGATGAAGCATCCACAAGCTCACTGGGCAATCCGCTCCAGTGTGTCACTACATCTGTGTGAAAAAACTTCCTCCTAATATCTAATCTAAACCTCCCCTGTCTCAGTTTAAAACCATTCCCTCTTGTTCTATCACTATCCACCCTTGTAAACAGTCATTCCCCTTCCTGCGTATATGCTCCCCTCATGTACTGGAAGGCCACAATGAGGTCTCCCCATAACCTTTTCTGCACCAAGCTAAGCAAGCCCAGTTCCCTCAAACTCTCCTCACAGGAGAGGTGCTTCAGCCCTCTGATCATCTTAGTGGCCCTCCTCTGGACCCATTCCAACAGCTCTCTGTCTTTCTGGTGCCAGAGGCCCCAGGCCTGCACACAGTATTCCAGATGGGGAACTGAGAAAAGAAGGACAATCACCTCCCTCTCTTTGCTGGCTGCTCCTCTTTTAATGCATCCCAGGATATAGCTGGCCTCCCAGGCTACAAGCACACACTGCTGGGCTCGAGTCCAGCTTCTTGTCCACCAGGACCCCCAAGTCCTTCTCCACAGGGCTGCTCTCAGGGAGATCTTCCCCCTGTTTGTATAAATACCTGGGATTGCCCTGACCCAAGTGCAGCACCCTGCACTTAACTTTATTGAGCATCCTTATATCTCCAGTTTTGGTCCAGTTTTGGCATATAGACTCCATCACATGAATACCAGGATTCTTTTTGCAGATTCTTCTCATTCCTCTTACAAAATAAATCTAAACATATATTTAATTTTCTGGATAAGTCTGCTTACCATTTTAACAATAGAAAGTAAATTTCATACTTCCAGTATCAATACAGACACTTCCAGCAGAGTTCATTCACATAAGCTGAAACCATTAACACAGCCCAAATTCAGTTAAATGCAGTAAGATTATTATTTAAACAGCCAACTATGAAGTCAGTGCAATGGACTTCCCTTTCTATTTAATCTATTAGCATTAAAATAAGGGTTTTAAGACTAAAACAAGGACATCATTGTGCTTGAGTTCAAGAAAAGAAAACTGGACGCTGGAAATAGTCAGGAATGCTACCCTTTCTAAAATTTGGCAGTGGAAAGCAGTAACTGTTGAGGAGACAGATACCGGCATTAACTGTTGAGGAGATATACAGGCCGCCTATAAATTGGTGTCCAACATTTGTAAGCAATGGCGTTGTAATATGCTTGCAACAAAAATGCAACAAACTGTCTCAACTTGCAAGAGATTATTTCTGCATGACCCGTTTACCACTGAACATCAAGAAAGTAACAAATCCAGAATCTAAATAATAAAGGTACATGTTTTAGTAACTACAATTAGTTTAAAAAGTAAATAAATAAACGCAAAAATCTCAGATTAGTAACCCTCATGGAAACAGAAAATATGTGTTTATGAGCAGAATGACAGAGTTTAATTTAGAAATGTTTTTGACTTATTCAGCAAGGTCTCATCACCTCAAAAAGGATCCATTTTTTGTCTCTTCACAGACTGTAATAGTCATTACCTTGAAAATTCTGTCCTGACTTGCTCTAAATTCAGTGGTCCTAATTTCACGATTGTCCATTTGCAGCATATTACACAGATCATGTATACCTACAACCACATGTGCCGTTCAATTTATTTCTAATTTATAATCCAGATTTATATGCACATTTTCTAGATCCTCAAAATTGTGGATGCATCTTTTCCAGTGAGCTGCAGATTTCAACATTTTATGCATTTATTTATTTACGCACTTTGTGTTGTTCGTATTTTTTTGTTTGTTGGTTTTTGTTAAGTGCATGCATGCTTTGGTACTTATAAACACACTTTTGAAAGAACTTTTTTTTTTTAAAAAAAAGGTTTTAATTGGAACACTTAAAGTTTAGATTAAATCTGATTTTGTGATTGCTTCTAACCAGACAACATATACAGAAGGATTGTCCATGCATTTACCACAAATTCACAATCCACTTTTCTATTCACCAAGAAGTAAAACCATTTTTTCATTCTCTAGCTTCACAGCTCTCTTCAGAATCTTGGAGTCTCTTCACAGGTTCACAGATTTCTGACAGTATGGGAGCTCTATGGTTATTGCAGCCTATCTGACACAAATAAGACAGACTTAAAGCTTTCACCTTCTACAACAATTCTCTCCCTTTGGATTACAGAATTTATCAGAAAGACATCCACCACTGACTTACTGACTTCAGGCCACTGACTGAATTGACATTTCAAGTGACATAAAACCTACCACAAATATTTGGGTAATCCTTGTCCCAAAAGTTAATAATCTTCTTTAAATAAAAGGCAGATTTTTAATATAGCCTGAATTCATTAAACACGAATTTGCAGGTATCAAAATTGCCTGTTACTTTTCTGAATCATCCATTACATTCCATTCTAGCATCTAGAAATGAGGAAATTGATCAAGAATATAAAAAAAAATGTAGCTCACCATTCTCTAAGCAAAAATGCAAGATTTCCAAGTTTCAAAATCATTCTTTTATGTATTTTCTACTCGAGACATCATTACATAGAATCATTAAGAGACTTTTCAAGATTATCTACCCCAACCACCTGCTCAAGCAGGGTCAGATGCATCAAGCTGCCCAGCAACATGTCCGGAAGGATTTGGAGATGATCTCCATGAACAGGTATTAGACAATATCCGCGGATAACAGTGGCACTGTTCAGCCACCCCTACAGCGAAAAATTGTTTCCTCATATTCCAGTGGAACTCTGTATATTTCCATTTGTGCATTTTGCCTCCTGTTCTGCCACTGGGCATCATAGCAAAGAACGTGGCACTCTCTTTGTTGCTTCTTTTGTTCAGTATGTGAGATCTCACTTAGCTTCTCTTCATATGACAGATGCTCCTAACATTTGATACTACCTTAAACATTTCTCAACATTGTTGTTAACGGCAGGTATTACAATGTAATGTGATACAATGTTTCATCCAATTTACTTTTGCTCTTGGGTGCATGCACTACATTCCATTTCATAGTTTCAAGCACTGTATATAGGAATTTGCATTAAATTCTGACAGAGCAATCAGAACTTTTTTCAGCATCGTTGCTTTCTATGACATAATTCTACACTACGCACACAAAAGACAGCTATCAGCACTAATTTTGTACTTATTTCCAGATCACTGACAAATAGAAGTGCTCCAGAAGTTATGCCTCCTATCTTACTATGTTGGCCCACGATGCCAGAGGTGGATGTTGATGGTACAGCAGAATAGACAGAATCTTCTCACCAATATTCCATTACATGTTGTTGCTATGCAACAGGTGGCAGCGGGAGAGCAGTCTGACATAATAGCATTTGACATGGAAGTACAGATAAAGCAAAAGTATGTCACTGAATTCCTCCATGCAGAGAGGAAAAAAAAAGGCACCTACTAACATTCACAATTTGCTGAAATCTTGTGGAGAAACAGTGAGTGTGAGCGAGGCAGTGGGTGGTGCATTTAAGCTGTGGCAAAAGGGATGTGGAAGACAAGCCACATTTCAAATGGCCACACACAGTGGTCACACCACAGAATGAAAAGCACCTGGATCAGCCCATCCACTCAAATCTGGAGATTACAAACAGGACTGTATACAGAGGTGAATATTGGCTTCAATGCACAGTAAATAATGATAGCAACACTGCAGTATCACAAAGTTTGCACCAGCCAACAAATACTCAGACAGAAAAAGTACAAACACTGTTTGGAAGTTTGTCAGGATCTGCAGAACCAATATGAAGCTGAAGTTGACAGTTTCCTGGATCACATTATTACCAGTGATGAGATGTGGTGTCACCACCATGAGCTAGAACCAAAACAGCAGCCCATGGAGTGGAGATGTGTGAATTCCCCAACAAAGAAAAATTTTAGGATGCAGTCCTCAGTGGATAAAGTGATGTGCACCACCTTTGGAATAGGAAATAAATGGTGCTTTCAGAATTCATGGAACCCGGACAAACCATCTGCTCTGACTGCTGCATCACAATACTGACTAAGCTGAAAGCCCTAACTTCCAGAGTCAGGCCAGAGAAGACATCCTTTCTCTTGCAACTCAGTAATGCAGGCCCTATACCAGTTTGAATATCATGGAACACACTGCCAGTTTTCACTAGGCTGTCCTACCACACCCACATCATAGTCCAAACTTGGTGCCTTCTGACTTCCATCTGTTTGGGCTGATGAAATATGGACTGCACGAGCAACATTTTTCTAACAGTGGAACTGTCAGAGCAGCTGTGAAACAGTGAGTCACCTCTGCTGGTACAAAATTTGATGAGCACAGCATGTATGTGCTTTCTCACTGCTGGCAAAAATGCACAGCTAATGGTGCTGACTATACTGAAAAACAGTATTTTGTAGCTGAGAGTTTGCTCGATCAAATAGTGTTATTATGTTCTTGTAACTGCTGTAGTTTCCATGCAAATAAATAGAAGGCATCACTTTCAAAGCACTGAACTAAAAACAGGCATAAAAAAACTAACTACAAATATTCCCAATAGGATGCAAGTTCTAGTAACAGAGTTTTATAATCTACCATTTAACAAGTTTAATATAATTAATAGAACTTATATTGATTTTATACAGTGCTATTCCTCTTTTAAATTGCTGTCAGAGAGTAACAATCCAAGCACCTTTTATAAGTATATTAGCCCATCCAAGCTGTGTCTCTCATACTACTACTAGCTCTACCATTCCATGAGTTAAGTCTGATTGTGCTACTCACTGTAAAAGTACCATTCTGCATCTGTTTATAGTTTAATAAATCAACCTAGTTTACAGTCCCCAGAAAAATAATAGTATATTTGTTTCACAGTACTGATTTTTCAATAAAACTGTTTCCAATGGCCTGCATCATAGACAGCCATACAAAATTAAAAGACAGAAAAAACTCTATTTTACCTAGAATCAGTGCTAGGCAAACCATGATATGTAATCATTCTGCTTACATGTTTAAACTAATTGCAGAAGTCCAGAGTCACCTATTTTCTCAGAGGTTGTGGAAACATAGCTCTAATTTTCTATCACGGAAATATACATACTAGGTCAGCAGACAAGATCTTCCTATCACCTGTAAGAGCTTCTACTGCTACCAACTTCATTCATGAAAAAACAACCGTATAAGAAGAAAAACAGATGGCAAATAGGCAAAGAAAGCTGAAAAGCTCTTCATTAACATGGAGTACTTTAAATATTAGTGTTTTGGAGGCTTGGTTTTTTTAAAAACTGACTCTTGAAAAAGCCTACTCAGGTGAGAACTCCAGTGTTCTTGATCTACCTTGCAACCATTGCTGACATACAACAAGGACAGAGAAAGAATCTGCAATCTTTAAGCTGCCACAGATACTACTAATACTATGATCTGTTGAAGAACAACACAGTTGAGAAGTCTGATCTCAGCTAGCACAAGAAGAAGACAACTTAGTTTTCTGTATTTGAAGCATTCGCAATTTTTGTTACCGTACAGTTGAATCGACTATGTTTGAACTGGACCCATTTCTCACCGTCAAACTCAATGTTCTGCTCATTTCAGGGAACAGTGTCATTACAAGCAAAACAATGAATGTGAATGCAAAGTCAGGTAAACTTTTGCTCCCAAGCGATTGTGCATTTATGCTACTGAAGTCAGTGAAAATGTTTTAATCAATGGAGAATTTGTCCTGGTAAAAGTTATTTTTCAGTTAACTGATACTAAACAATGAAATTGGAAAACAATACTTCATAGTGTTGAAAGACTAAGATAGAGACTCCAACGACACATTAGCCACTAGGGTCACAGTCACAGCAAACTGCAAAGCCAAAAAGTAATCCAGGTAAAATCATTTTGCTAGCCTGTATGTTTTATCCTTCCAGCATTTTTCTTACTCTCTGTAATAAATGTGTAAACGCAGCAAACAAGTCTCTTAACATATCAAATGTGTATCAAATCAGAATCTCAACTGCAGGTGGGATTCTTCAGGTGTTACAGTAATACAGTTAACTTTACAATATACCAAGTCTCATCTGCTGAGCTAATTAATACTGCCAGATGTTACCAGTTATATCTCCAGCATACTGAGCTGCTTACAAAACGCAAGTCCTTTTATGCTACAAGCTAAAAGACATAAAGATAAGTAGCAACATAGTAAAAGGCGTTCCTATAATCTGACATAAAAAAATAATTGGCAAATAGCTCGATCAGCCCTTGATCAAACAACACAGATATTAAAGAAGATTTCTTCAGGTTTGCTTGGATTCTTCTCTTACCATTCCTTCATCAATGGAATAAAATAGATAATATTCTATTGTATTTTCATTTAGCCACATCTGTTTAACAGACAAAAGTTAGCATCTGTAAAAGACTTACTCCAATTATTAGCGCTAGCCACAGAGTTGAACCTTAAGAAAATGCCTTTTTAGTTTTTTCCAACACATATGAACACTCTCCAACACTTTTCCAACAACCAATAAACACTCCAGACAGGATGTTATTCACCTTGTTGCCTGATTTGAGCTAAGTTTTTCCAAGCAAAGATGAATGAAAATAATTAGAAAACTATTCCATGGAACTGCTGACTCTTTGCGGCAGAATGTGGCCTCAAATTCATATAGCATGCATAGTATGTATGAACCTTGGCTATGCTGGTCCATTGGACTCTGAGGTGGGCCCATCCCAGGGTGAGGAGGTCGCATAGTCTTCATGGAGCCACAGTGAACATCTTCAACCATTCCTTTCTCATGTAAGCCATCAATGGACTGTGAAAACAAAATAAGTATTTAAATAGAAACAGTGCATAAGTTCAGTATAAAAATCCAAGAGTCACAAACTAAGGAGAAATAAAACACAGAAGTAGAAACTTTTCTTAACCGTGTTCAAATAAATTCAGCTGAACCGTTTACCCCTGGAATCAAACATTTTGGAAAGCACAAAGCACCACTGGACTGCTCGTTCATTCCCTTTCCGTTTCTTTTTTTGACTTTTTTTTTCCCCCTCCTTAGGACCTGTTTGGCAACGCCAGGGAGGCAAACTGCCCACATACAAGCACATGAACGGCACTTGTCTCATATTACAAAGTGGTGTAACATACACCAACTTGTTAAAGTACAGCCTGTGGCTTGGCTTGAGCTATTTTTAGCCCAAACTTTGCCCTTTCTGTCTCTGCTCTACTGGTATGCCCCGAACACTTTTTCTCTTCAAACATGAAGATATAATTGCTAGAGGTTCCCTAGTTTTGCCTGCAAAGAAGTTAAGGCAGTCAAGGAATGGGAGACAAGGTTCTACTCAAATACTTGCACTCCCTACAGTTCCTGATACTTTTTTCACTCAAGAACTACAGTTACCATGGCATTTGGTATGCAGAACAGGGCCAAATGTCTCCCAGAGACGGTGCAGAGAATACAGCTTGGGGTCAGAAAAACATGCTGGAGGTATGCAGGGCACTGGAAATTGTTCCTTAATAGAAACTGTCAGATTCCAAGTACGAAAACAAGGCAAAAAGTGGTATCAGAAGAAAAAGATGCCTTAAGAAAGCTAAAAAGGTTTACCTGAGAACAAAAATTACACAAGTTCCCTAAACTGAAATGAGATTCTGCTTACTCACTGATAACTTCCGATAACTTTATTTGCAAGGCTTGGTACTAGGAAAGAAAATTATTCATTTATATACAGAAACATCACACTGCCTCACTCTAAAACATACAGAGGCACACTAAATATTGTTACTGCAAGCCGATTGTATACAGAGACCTTGAAGTTTGTTTAATACAAATGCATGCCTATTAATTGGGAACTCTTTATAAAAGAGATAGAAAAACTTCTTCCAACTGAAAATAAAGATTACCTAGGAAGCAACATTAAGTTAAAGGAAAACAGACAAATTTCTTCTCTTTGAGAAATCTGTTGCATAAGGATAGCTCATGTTTAATTAATCCATTTTATACACGAAATAGGAAAGAAGATAAAACCCTACATTTTATTTGTAAATCCTTCATAAAATTATTATTTTTCCATCAAAATAATTTTACTAGATTTAAAGCATCTTTAAACAAAAAGTGTTGTTGTTGTTTTTTAATTCAGCATTTTTGAATCATTTCACCATTATTTTTTCCTTACCAGAATCTAAGGGTTAAAAAAAGAAAAGTTACAAAAAAAGGAGAAGCAAAGAGGAGTTTTGTTTCAATGGGATGTTTAATCATGCCAATAAAAAAAAACTTGTGAAAAGAACTTGTATCAGAAAAAAAAGAAAAACCCGATACACTATTTTTGAGTACATGAGTTTGGGATATGGAATAGGAACGTAAAGATAGACTGACACGTGAAAAATAGTTTCACTGCTGATCAAATAAAGCTAACACCCTTTTCTGAAGTGCAAAATGTTCTTCTTGTCCCTTCTCCCCTGCTTATAAAGTCAGTCAACCCTGATGAGAATGCTTAGTTCACATCTTAGAGAGCTGAATATTACACAAACAGAAACACATGTATAGCCAGAACCATTCCTATTTTGCCACAGTACATATCTATCATTCAATCTTTAGAACCTTCAAGAGGAGAAACACATTGAGTAGGAAACCAGATCTGATTTCTTTAACAGAGAACTATGGCTGTACACACGTGTGGTGTGCCAGCAGGGATGGGTATCACTGCATTAATGGACAGCAACAGAGCAGCTTCTCTTGATGCCAGAAACTTTGAAGAGTCTAAGATGGTACACAACATACATAACCAGGGCATCAGAAATACAAGCATGGGAGAAGCTGGACAAACCATCTGAGTGCTAATAAAAAGCAATGAAGCAGAAAGCAAACACATGCCCACGCTTCTCCTTTCAAAAAGAATTTAAGGCAAAACAAACAGGCACATGACCATAAACAGAAATGCCAGCTGGAGTAATGGTTCTGTGGGAAGAAGAGCTCACCAAAAGAACAGAGTTTTGTAAAAGATTTTTTTTTTTTTTTCCAAAAAATTGAAAGTGAAACAAAATCTGGAACAAACTCAAATGTTTCAAGTCAAACAGAAGGGAGGATAAGTTTAACAAAAATTGGGTTTGTTCACTATGCTTGCAGAAATTGTGCTGTGGAAGTCTAAAAGAGAAATTCATTAGAAGCAGATTTAAAAAGGCAGAACTGATGGATCTGTTTTTACTAAAAAAGCTAAAAGAAAGACGAAGGTGGCATAAATTTCTTCCAAGACAAAATTAGTCTCAATGATGCTAAGTTATGCAATGAGACTTGTTTTCAAGGATATATTTAATCTAAAAGCACCACTACGGTGCATGGGAAAATATATAAAAACAAATAGATCAGGACCACTCAACTTGAAAAACAGTTATTTCTCACAACCTCTTCGAAATGCTACATAGTTACAAAGTTAGCTGAGAACTTGCGCCAATGTAACAGCAGCACCATTACCAAAACCTCCATTCGCAAGCCCATAACAGTAAATTCCCTGGAAGAATAAAACCAAGGAAATCGTGTAACTATACTTTCCTCTGATATTTTCCCACCTACTCGTTAAGTTCAGCTCTTGATAAAATCCAAGGCTGTTGCAGTTTACCCATTTCACAGGGCAGGCAAAAGATCTCTAACTATCTCTCCCTGAATCTGTGGTCTCTTGCACCCAAAATGCACATCAATAAAAACTGAATTGTAATGACCTTCCTGGCAATTTCATTGGTAGTCTGAACATTTCTTGAGCAAGTAACAGGAAAGATAATTAACTTACTGTACCTACCAAAGCTACGTTATTATGTAAATCAACTGTAAATTTTTCTGTGGAAGTCTTTTGGGGTTACTATGTGATATGGACTCTCCATCTTTCAGTAGTAACTACTTTTAAGCAATCAAACCGTAGGAATCATAGCTTTTACTTATTCAGTTATTTACCTACTTTTGAACATTTTCATTTTTATGCATTATGGTCTGTAAGCTAGCCAAACATCTAATAAAGAGTCAAGGTACTTTATCACCTTCTTGGTGGATTTTGAAAGTGAAAACCACAATCCCACTGCATTTGTGCAGTAAACAAGTAATTGCATAAATGGAACAGTTTTTGCTTACTCTCTTTTACTACACTTTTGCTTGTCCACTTACAAAAAAGATTTAAAAACAAGACAAACAAACAAAAAAAAACAACACAACCCAAAGAACCATGTTACATCATGACATAAAGGCCGTGGACCAGCTTTAAATAAACAACTTTAAATAAAGTTAAACAGACAGAGAAAAAAAAAACAAAACAACAACAACAAAAAAACATTACCTAGTCAAACTGAAAATTACAAATGGCTGACCAGATTTCTTTTAACTACATGGAATGTCATTCAAACAGCATTTGCAAAACAATCTGGAGGCACATTTTCACAAAATTTCATAATAGATCCTTCCCAGAACTTCTCTCATAGTTGTCTCAATGCACTGTTTCTGGAGTTGTACATGAGAACAGGCTAGAAAATTGATCCAGACTGTAAAGAAAAGAAAAAAAAACTTTCTACCTGTATCAGTTCAACAGATTTATTTTGTAGCTTAGTCTGAGCTTCTCTGTCTCTGTCTCTCTCACACACAGACATACTATCTCTGAAAGAAATTTAATGATTATTTCTAGTGCTATATATATGATATATATGTGATATAACCTCACACATCTGAAGAACATCTTGATATTTTAGGTCCCTTTCAACCCAAGCTATTCTATGATTCTATGAACATACAAGACGAAACATGATAGTTGAAGACAATGTACGGAATATGAAACTGCTGAATTACAAAATTCCTGGTGTTAGCCCTACCTTCTTCAGGTACAGAATCTCTTAATAAAGAAAAAAACTGAGAAAATTGAAGGATTTCATCCATCTATGACGTTTGGAGCACTCACCAGAGTAATGGCACCTTAGGTAGTCAGCCACCTCATAGACAAGGAAATATCAACTGAAAATAGTAAATCTAGCTTAGCTAATTGCTGACTTACTTCAAGATCCACATGCAAAACTTACAGTTATTTAAGGTATTGATTTTTCAGAAATTACAACTGCAACAGTTTAGTACAAACAGGGAGTTGGATCATGGCCTTCTTCAGCTGTCATTGTGTTATTAGAAATTTTAATGATACAGTTCTTCATGCACTGGCAGTGTTATGTCTCTACTGAATAGACGTTTTAACTGCTTTAATGACTAAAATTAATCCATATGTGAAAATGACACACAAAGTTGTCAATTCATGGGGAAAATTAAGATATGCTTACATTACTTTAAGACTATATTATTACTTTGATTTGAATTTCTTTACTGATGTGCTTACATAATACCTAAGTTTACATGGCAAGGTCTCAGTTGCAGCGAGTTGCAGAGGTGGCCTCTAAGCACAGCACAGCAGCTGCCCCATACTAGCTGAAAGCCTGTTTCCAGCTGGCTCCAAGAGGGACTCACTGTTAGCCAAAGCTGAGCTATGAGCCAGTTGCACCTCTGTGATAATGGTTCTGACAAAGGCTAAAACTGCACAGTGGTAGTGAGAAAGGAATGGGAAAACGTGAGAGAAACAGCCCTGCAGATGCCAATTCCACTAATCTTCCCCAGATCTAGTCTGTTTTGCCTGCAACAGCCATTGCTGAGTGATTTCCATGTCCTTTTCTCAGTCCACTAACTTTCTCACTGTACCTCCTGCACCTTTTTGCCCTGCCTTGCTGAGGAAGTTAGAGAATGGCTTAGGAGGGCAGTGTCAGTCAGGAAGGGTCAATTCACAACAGCTTGTAAAAGTAACATGTAGCATCAACAAAAGTTAGCAAAATGCCTTCCGAATCTTGGCTCTAAAATCTGCTACTTCATTTTTCTGAAAGTAGAATATTTACGTGTAGAAGTTTACATGATCATTGGTTTCAAATATGTGGTTCACAGTCACATGAAAATGACAGTTCCTAAGAGATTGTTCTCAAACAGAAAATTCTGCTCCTGCAAAAATCTTCTCAAAGCAGAAGACATTAAGAATAATCCAAGTACACCTATAATGTTAAGTGTATGACAACAGCTAATGTACAATTATTCACACATTCTACAATATGGAGTTTAAAATTCATTACTAAGAAGTAGTCTATGTAAAACTATTTCAAAACAAAGGTTTTCATCCAACACAGAAGATTAAACAGATTTGTAGGCACAAGCCATTAAAAGTATTAAAATGAATACCAAAATTAAATCAAATCATAATTAAATCAAATTAAATCATGCAAAACTAAAGAAGAACCCAGAAAAATTTTATGGTAGCATGATGCTCCAAAACAGATAAGGACAAAAAGTAAAAGGTGGTTAGAATCTACTGTAAGACTTTAAAACTTACAATTCCAGCATTTTCTGTAGTAAGGTCTAATGAATGGAAAGGGCACACTTCAAAAAGAATTTCAAAAATAAGAATTTCCAAATTAATAAGTCTGTAATTCAAAGTGGCGTATTAAGAGCAAAGGAGCTGTACGTAATCTCACGTATGCATCATTGTTAGCAACAAAGACAGAACTAACGGTTCTTGTTGTAGTTTTGCAGGTGATACATGAGTTATAGCAACAGCTATGCAAGCCTAAATGCAGTAGAATTGGGGTTTTTATTCACTGAAGAGAATTTTTAATAATAAATAAATTTAAAAAATAAATAAATTGTAATAAATTATTACCTTATGCATTTGATGCATGCCTTCCTGTGGATAATCAGTGGGCCCCATTGCTGGCATTTGATGCGGGACACTTGGTGGACCAGGACTTGGCCCCATCATGCTGTGAACTGAGCCAGGAGATGGCCCTGGTCCTGGGCTAGGTCCTAGAATCGGTCCAGGTGAAGGTCCTGGTCCAGGGGAAGGACCAGGATGAGGCATGGCGCCAGGGTCTGTGGGCGTGGACATCTATTTTTCTGTGTCCTTTTCCGTGAGCAGAATAGCTCTAATAACAGAAAAAACAAAACAAAGACATTTTCTATATGACATCAGGGCATTCAAGAAAACGTAATAAAGAAAATCTACTGGCAATCATCACACATGCATGCAAGCTGTCACCAGCAGAAAATGTTTAAGTGATTCTTAATATGGAACATTTGTCTGATAACCCTTCAGAAAGCCCACCAGGAGGAGGAAGTTCCTGATAGTTCAGTCAATTTCTGGACACTTATATATTAGTATGAGAGCAAAGCAGCTAATAGGCTATGTGAAAAATCTACTGGAGAAAACTGTCATTCAACCAAATTGCCATCATCAAATAACACAACACGCAGTCATGTACGCTACTACTGAATACAGAGTAGACCTGTGCAACTCTGTGATGTACATGTGTTCAAAAATCCACACTCAACACACATGACGGCAATTCCTATAAAATTCATGGGGATGTAGAAAAACAAGTAGTAGAAGTATTATTAACGTTATCTTTTATTTTTTTTCAGTTCGACATTGAAGACTTTCCTGGTTGTCTCTATATGGTATTCTCAGTATCAAATGAAACACACAATAGAAAAGACAATTACTTTGGCCTGAATACAGTTAGAAGTCACTTGAGGGATTCTGCTGATGTCACAAGCCAGGAGAATGCAGCTCAAGTGGCTTATAAAACGGTAAGCACTTGGAGAACAAATGGCAGGCTTTTACAAGCTGGAAAAACAACTACTACTATTTTCTATTTCTATGTTCTTAAGGAAAACAAACTGATGCAGGGTACGGGTTTGAAGCATCCTTCATCTTTCTGAGAACTTCTATCAATGGCTGGTATTGAGAACTTTTAGTCTACTACTGTCAGAGTATTGTAATGCATAATACACATAATGACATAACTGCCATATTTTTACAAAACTGATAGTTGACGCCAACAAGACCAGTCGTATTTCTTGGTATTCCCCACTCCCAGAAGCCTCATTTTTGATCACAGGGTGATCTCATTACCTGAGTAACTAAGGCAGCAGAAAAGTAGCACTGTTTAAGAAAACAAATTACAATTTTTTAGGTTACCAAACTGACTTTCTAAAAGGACAGATGGATCCCAACATCAGCATAAAGGAGCAAGCAGGATCACCCATTTCAGCAGTAGCTGATCATTACACAGGGTTAGCTTGCTCTCTCAATTCAATCCAGACAGTTTTTACAACATTACCAGTTCAGATTTACTTGTCTCAGAATAATAAAGACAGTATGGTGAAAAATAAGCCTTTACAAAAAGCATTTTGATTTGCAATATTTCCATAGTACATCATGGGGTTCCCTGACCCATATTCTCTTCTTATAGGAGTTGTTACAGAAGATTGTTCTACACCCACATCAGGGTTTATATACAAGCCACTGTTAGCATTAATTACTTTCTAACTGGAGTAAGTGGTGTAAACCTGTTACGGCACTGCTTACATAAACCCACGTTGTAACACTGCAAACACCCTGGTTCACAGAAGTCAAATTAAGAAAAAGACAAGCAAAGTACCCTCCTGAGATTCCTACCACGGCAGAAAGGAGGCCCGTCTGCATGACACATCAAAAGGAAAAGTAGATTCATGTTTGAATTATGGCAATTAGGGAATTCAAAGTTTACAGGACTCCTCTTTTTTTTTTTTTTTTTTTTTCCCTTTTACAAGCAAGAATCTTTACTTACTGGGTCCAGTAGAGAAGATAAAACACTATCACATCAAGACTACTTTCAATTACTTACCCCTAGTTACCTGCACTTTGTGTCAGGATCAAAACAGCTCGCTAGCTTTTATTTATAAATTCCCTCCTGTTGCATTTTATTAGCTACAACTCTGTTCTGACTCAAGGCAACAAATTAGAAAAATGGCTGCTTAGCTCACTTAAAATAAAGTAGCCTTACCTGAAGCAAGCTACCTTAGGACCTTCTACACTTGCAAGGTAAAACAAAGTGATATCTCTGAAGCTTCTCTCTCCAAAACAAAAGGCAACAACAAAACACTAGTGTCACCAATCAGTTCCTCGCATTCCCACAACATTGCCACAGAAGGAACTGCATCACCAAATATTCACAGCTGCAAACACCGTGCCATAGCTTCTTGTAAGATGCCTGGAATAGCCTGGAATTTGGCTGGAAAACAGATATTTTCACAAAACAAAGAGCTTTTATACAAGCCAGGTTCCATTGCGAAACATAATACTGATCCTGTCAAAGCTCGGTCTCTCTGTACGGTACTAGCCACATTCAGTACATTCAACAAAGCAGAACCTACCACCAACTCCATTGTCCAGGCAAACGGGTACAGAACTACAACTCAATCAATTATAGGCCTACTGTCAGTTCAAAGTATCCCAAAATAATCTATTCCATAAATTACTTCATTTACACCTATGCATTAAAATAAATATCAAAATCTCCCCTTCTGTTTACCTTTACTGCAAACTTAACTTGTCATTTGCCTAAAAATTAACTGGTCCTGATCTCAGCACTGCTAATTAAAAAGTCATTTACATATATGCTAAGTATTTCCAGCAAGCAAATCTGAAAAATGTGGAATATTTTTTGAAAGGAATAGCAAGCGCCCAACCTGTGGAAAACGATGGCTACAAGGGGGTAATCCTACACTCCTTACTCCAGATTAAGACCCTGATCCAATCCTCTTGGAAGCTGATAAAGTCATTAAATTTTGTATCATTTTGAATAGGTCTAAAGAGATCTTTACAAATTAAAGAAAATAATTATGTGGAAGAAAAAGATAATTATTTATAAAATCTGTATAATGGAAACATAACATAAACTGTAACATGAGTGCAAGTAACGTATGGTGTACAAAGACAATTTTTTTTTAAACAACCACTACAATAAACAGGAACATATACATATACATAGCCTGCCCAATTCTACTCAGAGTAGAACTGCAAAAAAAGACATCTATGAATTAAAATATCTCAAAAATTATATATCCCAAAAATTGTTTGGTTTATATTTACTAAAATTGATATTGTATTAAAACTCACAAATCAAGAACACCATTCTCATTAAAATTCTGTAAGAAGTAGATATTTAATTTTTCTAGGCCCATATAAAAGTCTCATTAAAGTCTTGCCAAGAAAAAAAAAAAAAACAAAAAAAACAGATCCAACAATGGCCAAGTTATATCCAGAAAACTTTGTTATAGCTATAAATTCTGGTGCCTTTACTGAAACAAGCAAAATGAAATCAACATTCTGGAAAAGCCAGAGTTAACTCATTTGTTTTGACTGCCTTTTTATGAGTAGCTCCTGTTAGTTACAAGAAAAACAAAACAAAAATCTCACTGTCCCAGATGATATGGCTGTTGGTTCAGACTCCCCTGTGTATTACACACTAATAGTTTCTCAAGTGTCCAATCTTTAAATTTCCTCAGATTTCCAATGTAAGCAGTGTCATTCACATGACTTCCAATAAGACACAGCTATTTTAGAGCTGTAATCTCATGTCACTTCTTAAATTAATCTGTATCCTACTTCACCAAATATCTTTGGTGAACATTCTATATACACAGGCTGCTCTGAAAGTAATGCCTCCTATTTATTTGCGTGGAAGTCACAACAAATAGCACAATAACAGTATCTGGTGGAGCAAATGCTCAGCTACAAAACTGACAGTCACCACCATTAGCTACCCTTTTTCGCCAGTGACAAACAAGAGCCTGCATGCCACACCTGCAAATATTTGTACCAGCAGAGATGACCCACTGTTGCTGTCATCACTGCACCATGCTCCACAGTCTTCAAACCTGCAAGCAGACTGCTGTTATCATACTGCAAGAGAAAGGTGTCCTCTTCTCTAGTCTCATTCCGAAGGTTCAAGTCTTCAGCTTAGGCAGCGCTGTGACGTAGCGGTCAGAGCTGACGGTTTGCCCAGTTTCCACGAAATCCAGACGGACCATCTCTTTCCTATCCCAAAAGACAGCGCACATCACTTTACCCACTGAGAGCTACATCTTGAACTTTTTTTTTTGATGAGGTATTCGCACACCTTCACTCTGTCTGCTGTTTTGACTCCAGCTCATAGTGGCGATACCGTGTTTTGCCACCGGTAACGATGCGATCCAGGAAACTGCCACCTTCAGCTTCATCCCGGTTCGGTAGATCCAGATAAATTTGCATACAGAATTATTTCTGTCGCCACAGCCGAAACACACCACCCAATGCCTCACTGTGCTCGCACACACAGTATGGTTCCACAAACGTTCTGCAAGTGTCAATGAATGTCAATGGTTGCCATTTTTTTCTGCATGGAGGAATTCAAGGACACACTTTTACTTTATCCACACTTTCATATTTAGACACTAAATTTGTCAGAATGCCCCTTTACTTCCATCTGTCACACAGCAGAAAAAATGTAATGGAATATTGCTGGGAAGGTTCTACCTTCACTGCCATCCCACCAATATCAGTTCCTGATGCCCTGGGCCAACATAACAAAATAGGAGGCACTACCTTCAGAGCAGCCCTTGTGAAAGGGCAGATCCTCTTCTCTCACATTTGCACAGCAAGGTGTAACGTCTCCATTCCTCTCCCTCCTCAACATTGAAGTCTAGGCAGTCTATAAACCAAAACCAAAATCCCCTAATTTCTTTAGTCCCTGTCAGCAGAACAAGAGGGGTTTTAATTCAATGTTTGTGAATCCTACTGTTCTTACTGGTCCCAGAGATTTTCTCACACCTTTCCTGGACTACCCAGAGTTCAGACAGACAAGCAAAAACCCATCACTATCAAGGTAGCATTAGAAAAATGAAAATACAACAAGAACCACAACACTAAGAACTGCACAGAAATACTCACTCCCTTTGCTCCACTCTTTCTAGAACAAACATCCAGGATGGTATCCGCATTATAAAGAATTTGAGTATGCTAACAGGGAATGTTAGCTAAGCACCTATGTTTTCACACCTAGAAGGTTTTGTAAATACAGCTCTTTCATCGCACATTAGCTCAGTCTTTCAGAACACAGAGCATTTAAGCACATTATACACACTCTGCTATAAACCTGATACAAACCCAAAGTGAACAAAGGCATGGATTTGAAACTAAACCACAGCGGGCAGTAAACCATCAGCACTACTTAGGAATTCAAGACCAGCTGGACAAAGAGAAAGATCCAGAGGTTACAGACTGCTTTGGCACAAAACAGTTACACTGCATCTAGGAACAGATGGAGCAGTAAGTATTTATAATTCTTCTAGTTGTTTCCCTTACCATACAATTCGACTTCTGCCTGTCTGTGATTGACACAAACTAAACTGAATTTCAGTTGTTTTATTTTCAACCAGATCCCCTCCGTTGGACAGGTAGTGAAAAGCAAGGAAACCATGCCAGTTACATCCAAAAAAAGGGGAAAGTGGACCCAAGCAACAGCCACACAGATGCTGCAAAGCACTCTCCCCGTAACTCCACAGAAAAGCTATTACAGTCCACATGTCCTCAGACATCTGCAAAAACAAGACAGATTCAAAGCTGGCTTAAAAAACACACACTGCAAAACTGAGATACGCTGCATGACAACTTGCAGTTGTCTTTAAAATACTACCAAGCAAAATCAGAAATTATATTGCTAATTGTTGGCAGTATTTGTCTCACCCACTAATTGCAATCAAATGAAGTCGTTCAAAGTGTAAGAAGTGATTCACAAAGACGGTAGCTTGTTACAATTAAAATAAATAACTTGTAGTCTTTAGAAGCAAATCAGCATTACGTGTTTTTACAACACCACTGGACACTATGCAGTGACATTTATGAGGACTTAACTACTGTTGTTTCATCAATGAATCAATCAGTAGGTGTATATGATTCAGCGTAAAATAAGTAAAGCAGCTAAAATAAACCAGAATTATTCTGTTCACACAGGAGAAGCCAAACACAGTAACAGCTGAGGGATTCTGCCTTTGCATACTCAGACACATAACTTCACTGCAACTTCAAAATCTTCTGGATAAACCACAGAATCAGAAATACTGCAATGTAATTGCTTATCCAGATACTTCAGTGCGAGATAAAAACCCCTGGGCACTGCCTTAGCTGATTATCTAGCTGTCTACCAGAGTCTGTCTGCATCCTGTTGAAGAAATTACTATTCCTACTGTGTAGCTGTTTCAGTTTTCCACAAAGAAACTTCTCAAACTACTTCAACTCACAGACTAAATTCTCCCAAAACACTAAAACAGCACCAAGAAAGGACCACCCATCAGCTGAACATACTTGCCAGCCCCAAAGAAGTCAACCAGGCATTACAGCTGGAAGTTCACAGAACTGCCTTTTAACGTCATAGCCATGGTCACCACAAACAAACCTGTCAATGCCCAAGATCAAGCCCATGTCTGCTGCACACATAGGTTCTACTGTACATCCAGAGTGCAGCAAACTGACTCATGACAGCAGTGATTGATCACAGATTAAGTTTCCATGCAGTGACCTTTTCTACAAGTATTAATGACAATTAGCGAACATCACCTTCATGTCAGACTCTGAAAAACAAAAGCCACAATTAGAGGTAAGGCAGAGGGAAAGGAATTCATTACACGTCTCAGATGGGGAAGAAAAGAAGGAAGAACGCTGTTTCTTACTACGAGTTATTTAAAATAAAGTATCAACATAGAGGAAGCAAAGGCATCATTTTCACAACAAGAAGGGTTCTTAACATTTGCCCTAGAGATCCTGGCTCTAAATGATTCACCTAGGTTCTGCAACTCCACAGTAATGTGTGGAGACACACACAGAGCAAAACATTTAACCACAAGAAGCGTAGACTTTAAATGTGTTAGAAAAAATAAAACAATTTTCAGTCTTAGTCTTCTTAGCCTGTTATACCTGCAAACTACCAGAGCTGTGTTTAAATAAAGCCTTGCTTCTTTCCCCAAATCACCCTTCCTTACTTTATAGCTTGCAAATAAGACATAAGTTGTCCTCTGCTGCCATTTTCACAACAAGCGATCTTTATGTCATAACACTGTTCTTCTCATTCCACTGGAGGATCAACTGAACAACTGAAAAACAAAACTGATACAGAAGAGGTGCTATGTCCAACAAAGACATTATACAGAGAGAACACACATTAAAAAAAAAAAAAAAAAAAAAAGTGTTTTAACAAGCAATCTGCAATGCGATCTCCTAATTCATCTAAAGAATAAAATCTTCTTTGGTTAAGGATTGCTAATTCACAGCAACACTGTGTCCGGGCCACGAACACTGATGGAAGAAGTGCAGACATGTTTAAAGTTGCTCCCATGCACACTGTGACCTTAACTTCAAAGATCAACAAAAACTGAGAAAACATATCTAGAAACGTTAATTTCATATACACCTTTGTCAAGAATATACCTCATATGAGCGTTAACTGGAGCACTTTTTCCTCTTGTCAACTTCAAGCCTCAGGTGTTGGTCAAAGCGTTTTTCAAACTTCACAAGAAATGCTCACAGACCACTTCAGAAATGAACAAAAGAAAAGATCTGAGACTGCTTTGAACACGCTCTTCTGGCGCGTATGTTCTGTGAAACACCACAGAAACACCAATCCTGAAGCTGAGACCTAACTCATGAGAGAAGCGCTGGATTTAATGAAGCTTTAACCTCACCTCTGTCACGTCCACGCGTTCTGTGTGATACACCCAACTCTGGACGCATTTTAAAATGCTCATTACTCGATCTTTCCTTCTATCGCTGACACAACCCTACCTTCAATGTTACCACTCTACTACATCATTTTCCGCTTAGAATCACGGAAGGAACAAAGTCAAAGACAGTAAGGGGGCAATTAGGCTCCCGAAGGGAAAGCGTGCCTCGCTTTGCATAACAATGCCCGGCTCACACGGCAGCGACGGCCCCACCTCGGACTGGTGCACTACCGAGGGAACTCGGCTCCGAAACGCGTGTTCGCCTGGGCCTGAGCAGAGGCTGTGGGTAACGTTAAATGACGCCAACAAACTGGGAACAAAACAAAAGAGATTGCAAATGGCACAATGCGGTGTCACGGGTCCTACGTCACTTTTTGCAGAAAGCGCGCAGGCTACTTCCAGCGGTGGAAATAAAAATAAGCCAAATGAGTCAGTAAAGGAAAACCAACCGCGCTTCACCGTTCCCTTCCTTCGGTTATTTACTTACCCGAAGTATTCGCGGAAAGACAAAAAGAGCGCTGTTCACCGAAGTTCGGCCAGGCTGCGTGTCGCCAACAGCCGACGCCGAGGCGAACCGCGCGGCCACACCGAGCGACGCGGAACGACGCTATTTGATTAATAACGCTGCGCGCTTCGCAGAACGGAGAAAGGAAAAAAAAAAAAGAAAGAAAGAAAAAAAAAAAGGGAAGGAAAAAAAAAAAAAAGGAAAATAATTTAACGGTAACTTCGGCCGCAGCACGAAGGGCCGTAACTTTCGCAGCTGTGCGCAAACACGACAAACTGGGGGGGGAGGGAGGAGGGAGCAGGCAGAACCCGAAGCCCGCCGTCGGCTCCGGCCCCGCGCGCGGGGCTCCCGGACGGCGTCCGCGGGACCGTTACGCGCCGCCCGCGCGGGGCAGGGCAGCGCCTCGGCAGCGCCGCGCGGCTTCCGGCCCGGCCGAGGAACGTAGGCCTCGGCGAGGCGGCGGGCTGCACCCCGCCGGGCCCCGCGCGCCCCT
>JAPSGF010000114.1:538844-621779 GCA_035772895.1 Perdix hodgsoniae | reverse complement strand
CGGCGCGGTGCGGGCGGGTAAATGGCGCCGCCGCGCTGCGCTCGGCACGCCGCCCGCTCCCCGCGCCGGCGGGGCTCTGTCCGCGCCCGGCCGCGTACCCGCGGGAGGCGGCGCGTCGCCGGCGCCGTTTGCGGAAGGCACCGCTGTTTATGTAACGGCGCCGCGGGGCCGCGCTCGGAACAGGCCGTCACGGGCTGCTCAGACACGAGCGCGGCGGTGCGCGCGGTCCGAGCCCCGTCGCAAGGAAGCGGCCTGCCGCTCTGCAGGTGGTGTGCCTGTCCTGCTGCGGGCTGCGCGCTTTGCTAGAGGTCGAGCTTAAGGCGAAGGGAAGCCTGCCGCTCCCCTCGCTCGCCCGCGTTTAGCGTGACGCTGCGCTGCTGGAGTGAGTGCCCGGGTGTGAGGGCCCGGAGCACCGTCGGGTGTTGTTCTGTGGCTGCTTTGGACCTTTATTGCTGGTGGAATGTGAGCGGTAGCCGCCCGGTTATAACCCGGCGATGCAGTGCTAAGGACTGTCGTTATGTGTTTTCCGAGGTGCCACCGCTCGATCCGTAGCTTCGTCTTGATTGTTGCTCCAAGTCGCTGCCAAAATGCCGATAGGTGACTGTCAGGCAGTCGGTGGTAACGCCGGGCAGCGCCGAGTGTCCAATAAAACAGCTAGGAAACGTGCTGTTCTCGGTTCGTCACTTTTTATGGGCGACATCGAGGTGGGGACAAAATGAAAGAAATGGAAGCGCTTTCAAATCTGTGTATACAGGCATCCACAATCGCTGCTTAAAACTGTGATCCACGAGTGCTGTGAGACTTAAGTTTAAACTGGCTTTGTAAATTGCAGTCCAGCGTTTTGGAATCATAGCTCGCGTTCTTGGGAATTGATTCTAACACAGGTGAAAGGGCTCTTCGTCTTTCCTTTCATTTTCATCTTACCATACCTACGAACAGGTATTTTGTGGGCAGGTTCTTTGGATGTTTGTTTTTATCCTTCCCAGAGTCAATCTGCAGGCCCTGCGTTTTTTCCATGTTTCCAAAACGGGAAGCAAACACCAAGCAATGGAGTGGAAGCTTCTGTGCTGTGCAGGACAGTGCTCCAGCTCTTTGAATTGGCAGTATTCAAACGATTACAAACCAGCTCAAGCCAGTTTTTTGTGGGGTTTTTTGATTGTTTGGTTTTGTTTGTTTTGCTGTTTGTTTGTTTACAAGAAAGAATACAGAGAATAAGGAAGAAATGCAAAATTAGGCTTTAAGATAAATGTGCCTGTGTTTAATTAACAATTACCTTTATTTTAGGAGGACACTGCAGCCAACTTTCTTGCCCCTGTTTGGGACAACTAAACTTCAGATAAGTGGGTACATTGTTAATGTCAAACTTATTCCATTTGTTCTTTGGTAAAGTATGAATTAATCTGATTGTAACCTGACTGAGAGGTTGGATTTATTTTTTTGTCAGGATCAAAGAAAGGATATTCAACTAATCTAAAAACACTTAGTGAAATTGATAGGATCAATAACAGCTTTGTACGTGAGACTCGAGTGGGAGAAGCTTCATGAATAGCAAATATGAAGATATAAATTGGTTTCCCACCGATTAATTTGTCTAGCTTAGCAAAAGTTAAAAATGTGAGGGCAAATCATAGTCATCAGGGAGCTGCAGTTACAGTTGCAGCTGTACCTACAACCTCCAAAGAGGGCCCTGCTGCAACAGTTTGTGTTGATTGTTCTCTGCCAGAAGTTACAGCCATTGCAGCAGAAATGACAGAAATTAGGGGCTTGCTTGTTTGTTTGTTTGTTTTAGTGCCTCAGTCCTCAGCAAAGTCCAGCTGCTAAGGTTAGATGGACTGTGAAAATGAGTTAAAGCTATGACATTCCATGGAGGCGGCTTCATGCTCAGGTTTCTGTGCAGTTAACAACAACAATGGATTATTACTTTTTAAATTGTATCCAGGGAAGCCTTAAGTGAGCAAAGCGAAGACTTGCTTTAAGGAAAGAGATGTCTGATAATTTCTGATAATGTTGGTTGCTGTTTTGGTAGAGTGTTCACCTCAAAATGCAAAGAGAGAAGGCATATTTACATGCTTGAACTTCAGTGGAAGTTTTGAAAGGTGAAAATGGGGTGAAGATGAGATATTTCTTGCCATATGCTGAGGTCATTTAGATGATCATCATCTGGGGACCTCAGACTGGTCTCTATGGGCTTGCCGCAATAAGGTGGGAATGTCTGATGTTACACATCAGGATAGTTCATGTGTCTGGCTTACCCCAAAGAGAAGCAGCAGCATTTTTTTATTTTTTTTTTCTTTCACTTTCCACTCCCTCCCCACCCCCTTTCTGCTTTCTGCTAAGGAGTCAACGCAAACCCTGTGATGTAAATCATTGATATAAGAAACCCTGGAAAGTGTCTCTTTTACTTGTATTCTCTACAAAAGTCTTCTCATGTCCTGTCCATTGTGTATTGGAGACAGTACTTTTTATTGCTGAAGCACATGAATCTTAGAAGGAAAGATATTCTACCTATCTGTGTATTGATCTGTGGTACGTAATATGGGTGAGTGTGACGGATTCCATCAGAATGACACATCTTAGCCTGATATAACTGACAACAAAGCAATTAATTAGATATGGCTAGAATTTTTCTTGCTCCTGTGGAAGAGGTAATAGTTATTTAATTTATAATTTCACTTCTAAATTAATTTCCATGAATGTGTTTGGTACATCTGACCATTTTTTCCCTTTTTTTTTTTTTTTTTTCCTTCTGAAGATGGAAATTTTCCTCAACTTTCCTCATTGGTTTAGAAGAGAAAGTGTCTTTCAAAGTATCTTCATTTGTTTTAAACTCTCTAGGTGTGTTTATGTGTATGTGATGTCCAAAAGACAATATTCAGCTGAGATCTTTTCAAAGCTAAACAGTGGGGAATACATAGAGGGGAATAATTATTTCCTTTGTCTAAGGAGTCTTTGTGAGTGCATTCCAAAATAATTGGTTTGTCTGTGTGTGAGTGGTACTACATTTGTGTTTGTTTTATGGTCTACCCAATTCCATTGTTTCATTTTCTTTCTTACTCTACAGAAAAGCAGAGGCAAATGGTGTTGATCCTGCTCATTTCCTTGCTTCTTCTAGAGGTTAATATTTTGCTTCCTACCCAGGTAGTCCAAGTTTTGTGTTCATGATTTTGCAAGTGTTTTACTTTGTACTTGATTTTACTGAATTGACAAGCTGGTGCTTGCCTCTGACTACAAGATAAAGTAGTGAAATTTATGCTGATTTCCTTATTCTAGTGTTCCCACTTGTAGAATTGTGCAAATTGCAGTGCAGTGGGGGAGCACATAAGGAAAATTAACAGGGTGGAATATTTATCATGTAAGCAGCAAAGGCTGTGAATGTATTATACTGGAAAAAATAAACTTACTGTGTGATTATGAATATTTTGGTGATTCAATTTAATTAAGGTAAAAAGAAAATGTAGAGGACCATGTTACTTTTCATTTATTACAGGTTCTGTTCTACTTCACAGTATGAATATAGGTAAGAAACAAATGAGTTTAGGCAATAGCCTTTTGAAGGGGTGACTTTTACATAAATTCTGGATAAGTCACTGTTACATAGAATGATTGCTCCAAAAGTAATACCACTTATTTATTGCCACGGAAACTAAGAGACATAAAAAGAGCACAATAACACCATTTGATAGTGCAGATTCTCAGCTACAAACACTATTTTTCAACATAGTTTGCCACCATAAGCTATGTTTTTTTCACTAGCAATGATCAAGAGCCCGCATGCTATACTTAAGAAAATCTGCACCAGGAGAGGAGAACCACTGTCGCTATTGCCACTGCTGCTGAAACATGCCACACAT
Source organism: Perdix hodgsoniae (assembly GCA_035772895.1). Classification (NCBI taxonomy): domain Eukaryota; kingdom Metazoa; phylum Chordata; class Aves; order Galliformes; family Phasianidae; genus Perdix; species Perdix hodgsoniae. The sequence continues at coordinate 617,928 of JAPSGF010000114.1, read as the reverse complement.
GGCCCAAGGTCCCCACGAGGGACGTGAAAAACAATAGGAAGACTTTCTACAGGTGCATTGGCCAGAAGAGACAGGCCAAAGTGAGTGTACCTCCTTTGGTAAATGTAACAGGAGAACTGGCTTCAACGGACAAAGAGAAGGCTGAGGTACTGAATTATTTCTTTGCCTCAGTCTTCACTGGCGGCCAGGATTCCAGTACTTCTCTCATCCCTGAGCCCTGCATGCCTAAACCTGTAGGTGGGGGGTGGTAAATCCCCCCCCTTCCCCCCCCTGTGAGGACGGAGCAGGTCCAAGACCACCTCATGAGACTGAATGTGTACAAGTCTATGGGGCTGGATGGTGTGCATCCCTGGGTTCTGAAGGAGCTGGCTGAGGTGGTTGCTGCGCTGTTCTCCATCATATTTCAAAAGTCATGGCTGGCAGGTGAGGTCCTGGATGACTGGAGGAAGGGTCACGTCGCTCCCATTCACAAGAAACGGAGCAAGGAGGACCCAGGGAACTACAGGCTGGTGAGTTTCACCTCTGTGCCTGGGAAGATCATGGAACAGATCATCCTGGATGACATGCTTGGTCACTTGAGGAATGGGCATGTGATCTGTGACAGCCAGCACAGCTTCACCAGGAGAAGGTCATGCTTGACCGATCTGGTGTCCTTCTATGATGGAGTGACAGCAAGGCCTCTGACATGGTCCCCCACCACATCCTTATCTCCAAATTGGAGGGATGTGGATTTGATGGGTGGACCACTCAATGGATAAGAAACTGGTTGAAGGGCTGCAGACAGAGGGTGGTCATCAATGGCTCTGTGTCCAGGTGGAGGCCAGTAATGAGTGGCGTCCCCCAGGGGTCTGTCTTGGGACTGGTGCTCTTCAACATCTTTATCAATGACATCGATGACGGAATCGAGTGCACCCTCAGCAAGTTTGCTGACGACACCAAGCTGAGTGGTGCAATTGACATGGTGGAAGGAAGGGATGCCATTCAGAGGGACCTTGAGAGGCTAGAAAGGTGGGCCCAGGTGAACCTAATGAGCTTCTACACGGCAAAGTGCAGAGTTTTGCACTTGTGCTGAAGGAATCCCAGGTATCCATGCAGACTGGAAGGAGCGGTCCTTGAGAGCAGCCCTGCAGAGAAGGACCTGGGGTCTTGATTGATGAAAAATTTAATATGAGCCAGCAGTGTGCCCTTGCAGCTCAGAAAGCAAATGGTATCCTGGGCTCCATCGAAAGAGGGGTGGCCAGCAGGGACAGGGAGGTGATTGTTCCCCTCTACTCTGCTCTTGTGAAGCCCCATCTGGAATACTGTGTCCAAGTGGGGGGCCCCCAGTACAAGAAAGGCAGGGAGCTGTTGGAGAGGGTCCAGAGGCAGCCCACAAAGATGATCAGGGATTGGAGCACCTCCCTATGAAGACAGGCTGAGGAAGCTGGGCTTGTTCAGCCTGGAGAAAAGAAGGCTGCAGGGTGAACTCACTGCAGCCTTTCAGTACCTAAAGGGAGCCTACAGAGGGGAGGGGAGTCAACTCTTTGAAAGGGCAGATAACAGTAGGTCAAGGGGAAATGGTTTTAAGTTGAAGGAGGGGTGATTTAGGTTGGATGTCGGGGGGAAGTTCTTTACAGAGAGAGTGGTGAGGTGCTGGAACAGGCTGCCCAGAGAGGTTGTGGATGACCCATCCCTGGAGGTGTGCAAGGCCAGACTGGATGGGGCCCTGGGCAGCCTGGTCTAGTATTAAATGGGGAGGTTGGTGGCCCTGCCTGTGGCAGGGGGGTTGGAGATTCATGATCCTTGAGGTCCCTTCTAACCCTGGCCATTCTGTAAGGTGTTTTTACTGTCCAGTTTGTCTGGTGCAACAAACATTAAGTTATACAACTGAGATAGCTAAGGACATTAAGCTATGCAGTTTGTTCTCAAAACAGCTGTAGCCTACATATTGTCTTCATACTTTGGAAAACACTGCATTTATTAATTCTTGAAATGACATGTGAATATTGAAAAGGCTGGCCATAGATGGGACTCAGCAGCGAAGATTGTATTTACAGCTTTGCTAGATAGCTCCTATGAGAAACTATTAAGATCTTCTAATTGTACAAATATTACTACTCTTATGACAGCTGTTGTGTAGCACAGCTCAGACCCAAATTCTATTTGATTCACACAAAACTTTTTGATACTACTCTAACTTGTTGGCAATCTTTCTTTCCCTCTCCCATCAGCCATATTACCAACCTTTGGTGTGGTGGAGTCAGGAGAAAACAGCATGTTCTTGAGGCTTGTCTACCTCATTCTGAAAGTGTTCATAAGCTACTGGTGGAGGTTGGACTCCACTATTCTAGTGGCAACCATTATAGCTAAGGTGCAGACATGGCACTGCTTTTGAGTCAAGGCTGTAAAACGGTGAATTCTACCATGAGGCTCTGTGGATCTGTAGGGATGTGGAACAGGATTTTGCACTGGTCTTGCAATGGTGTGGACAAGGAGCTTGTTCTGAGGGTTGGTTAGGCATCTGGCCACCTGCTGATGGGTTTAAATAAGTTCCCAGCTGAGGAGGTATAGCATGGAACTGAATGTGTATATTGAAGTTTTAGAAATGAATAGATGTGTGTTTCAATGGTAAATGGTAAAAAGTATTGCTTTAAGAGAACACTAAAGAGTAGTATTGCCTGAAAAAGAGAAACCAAAAAAAGAAAAAAGATACTGTCTCTGCCCATTTCAAAAAGTCACCCTGCTCTTTTGTTGAACTGGAAATAAAGTCTGATGAAGAGACTGTACATTGTGGTGGCTGGGAAACTCCATTGTTGTGGCTGGCAGAAGGTGGAACAGCCTGTGTTTGTAATGTCTTTAACTGCTGCAGCAGTGTGCTGCAATGCCTATGAGTCAGAACCCTATATCTCTTTCCAAGCACTCTTTAACCCCCAGGTAGAATGTGGGAGAACATTATCACATTCAAAACATGACCTTATTGTCCTGTTTCGTTCATAAGAAGGCTTCAAAGCCTCTACTAGTCTGAAAACTTCTAACCATCTCAAACAAAGAAAGCGTCATGCTTTGTTCCTAAGACAGAGAGTCATCCAAACTATATTTTAATGAGAAAAAAAAAGAAAAAAATCAATCTTTTTAAGCTTTATTTATTTATGTACGTGTTTGCTCTTTCACATGTGAATGAAGGAACAGAACTGGATGCTCATATTGAGTAGCCTGATAATAACTCATTTCTGATAAAGATACGCAGGATTTAAGTTCTGGTGACAAGCTAGTTACCTATAATTTTCAAATACTCTGTTAAAAACTATCAAGAAACAGAAAGGGTTTTCTTTCTTTCACTTTCCATAGTCTGTCTAAAACCATTGCGATTACACAGCTCTTCTGAATTTCTGGTAATTCAACCACTTCCTAAAAATACCTAGAACTTCTCTGTCAAATGGCTTTGATTAGGACTTTTTTGCTCTAAAATACACACATAACGATCTCCTAAGAGCAATAACATAGACTTGTAAATGGGAGGCCATTCCCAAAATTAGGGAAAGATTCGGTTATTGTTTGTTATCTGAGGTAGTTATCAATGTCATAAAGACTATCAAAGCACATGAAAACTACTACTGCAAGATATTACAAAGAAGGAGGCCACAAAATCCTAGGAAAAATTAGTTAAGTATGAAACCTCATGTTTTGGTTGTTCAAGCTACAACATGAAAGTATCAGTGAAAATAGACCGTCAAGGAACAGTGGAGTTGTACTGGAGAAGTGACTGTCAAACAGAGAAGCAAATCTAGGGAACTTGCTAATTCCAGTTAATATAAAATAGTTATCTGTATTACTTATTGGTCTTTTTTTTTACATCCTATTTAGCAAAATAAATGGATTTTTTGTGGGAATATCAGGGATGTGTTCCTGTCCCACAGTATTGCCACCATTTATTCTGATAAACGCTCATGGTAACATTAAGGTCTGTGGCTGTGCAACTTTTGCCTCTATTGCCATCAGCCTTTCCATCGGATTTGGCGCTGTGAACAAATTATCAAGGAGAAGGAGCCTGAAATCTGCACACAGATACAACTCATATTTTAAGAAAAGTATGGATGCTGTATGTATGCTGAAGTTTCGGTTCATGTATGCTGCCAGTATTTAGTGCTACATGCTACAATTTGTGGTATGTAGACTGCCAAGCAGCGCAGGTGCATAACTGTACTAAGCTTCATGGTTAACTCCAGAAGAAGGATTTTAAAAAGCATAGAAACACCACATTTTGCTTTGAGTTTCTGAAACTCTGTTTAGACTGGATCCACTGTGAATTATTAGCAGGGAAGAAGACAAGTTTATGAGTGGATAGATAGAAATGGTCTGAGCAAGAGTGGTCAAATAACTGTCCCCTCTGTAACAAAAGATTACATTTAAAAACAAGTGGAAACTAGTACTGGCTGTTGTTTATAAGAGCCCCAGGAACAAGAAAACTAAAGCAGCACCATTTACAAGAAAATATGCTAATACAGGCCTACTCCTAAGGGGAGTAACAAGAAAATAAAGACTTGTGACAATGTAATTGGAGATGTGTTACATAAAGCCTGAAACAGACGTAAAAGACTGGAAGTTTCTAGAAATCTCTTGCAAAGCAATCATTATCCTGCATGACAGTAAACATTTTGTTTGTTCTTAAAAAGATTAATAAACAGAAATCACAGAAGTGGTGCATTATTGTTAATTAATAAATTAGGATTTGTAATCATAACTCCTCCTCCTGTTTAGTTGGCAATAATAAATGTTCCTGCAACAGGAAAAATGGATGTAATCTGTGTGTACAGGTATCTCTATCCACTCCATCTTCTTCCTGCATTCCTGCTGCCAGCTACATTCCTATACAAAGCATGCTGCTTTGAAAGGATTGAATTCACTGCCTCTTCAGTTTTTGTAGGAGATAGCCAGTAGTAGAAATGGACTCAGTGCCTTGTTGGTAATGCTTGTTTCTGCCACCACCTTACATCCCTCAACTTTTTCCTCAGCTGCCACAGTTATGCAAGTAGAAGGTAAAAACTGACTGACTGTTCAGGTTGCAGAGGACACTGAGGCAGCTGACTGCTGTCTTCTCAGCACAGACAAAGCAGGTATTCTGCTGTTCTAGATGCTGCTTGCTTTTCCTGAGCCAAAAGCACGTCCTTTTCACCTGCGAGACTTCAAACAAGCTGAGTCTTTGACACATGGAAGGAATTAAATTCGGAGCAATTTTAAAAGAAAGAAAATGCACAACCATTGCTTCCTCTGAATCGAGTAGGGAGGACTTTCACAAATAACTCCTGAGAACATAGATGTTGCAGAAATCCTTATACAAGATAGATCCAAGCCATTAAACCTAAAAGTGCTGTTGTATTTGATTCTGAAACGATCCAAAACATAAAATAGAAATTGCCCACTTAAAAACAAATCAGCTGGTTGGACAGACTTCTAGCTGTTCATGATGCCTGGCAAGTTTGGCCCATACAGAAGTCCCATAAACCTGTATATATAGTCAGTTAAAGATTTCTGGATGGAAGAGATTGGACCATATGAATGAGTAATATCAATAGGAGCACAGCCATGTTTCATTTCATGGGCAAAGTTGTTAAAATCTCATGGACTATTGAGGAATAACCCAAATACAGTGGAGAAGTGGGTGCACTGCTGTGAAGTCAGCACCCATGGAGAGTAGTATTCACAGAGCATGGGACTACACTACTCTGTGAAATCTGGCTTCTCTGAGATGGAACTTCACTATCAGCTATTCATACCTATCCTCTCCTCCCTGACTTGTTACATACCAAATCTGCAAAAATTTGGCTTTTCTGAAGAATTAAGGATCTCAACAGAGAATGTTGCTACTTCTAAATGCCCATTTTCTGCCCTGTACATAATTTCTGTTTTTCTTTTTTGTTTATTTGTTTTTATTTTGTAACTGTTCTCAAATATAAAGATGAACCTGAGACCTGACAGTGACTTCTCTGTTCCTAGCTGGTTAGCTAAGTCTGTCTGGGAGAAGAATGGAGATTTGTGTATTCGAGGGAAGAACAAAGGAGAGACAGTGAAGATTAGAGACAGTACAAGAGCAGGTAAAAATGAGAGACACCATGCTGGAAATGAAAAACAAAACAAGAAAGAAAAAACCCAGAGTTAATACTTATCCGTTAGAAAAAATTCAGGGCAAGGAGTGTGAAATGGGGATTCCTGGCATCTAGTGGGACTAGAGTTCTTTTTCTTTCTCATGGCTATTGCAGCTTTTGCTGATAGCTGCTGCAGTACTTCAAAACTCATTTCTATGCACTGTTTCATCAGGTAGGTGTTTTTGGTAGATTATGCATGAGTAACTTCATGTAGAAGCAGCTGTGACTATAGCTGGATAGAGGATGATCTCAGGGATAAAGGAAGCTGCAAAGAGATTGTAAACAACTCACTATCTTAACATACTATCTTGGCTTACTTACACTTCTACAGTATTTTCTATTACAGTCAAGGCAGTGATAATTAATTTAAGAAACAAGTACTTTAGCAGTTCTGTGATACTAGAGAGGTTAAAGCTGAACTGAGGAAAGTCAGCCAAGAGATCTCAAATTTCAGTCATTAAGAAAGTGTCATTTTCCAGGCAGTGTTATTCAACGTGTAGGTGGATTGTTTCTTTTACGCTGTGAGATCATTTTACTCAAGAACCTTTCTGACTATTATCAGGCACTGGTGAGTAGAAAATCTGTTGTGAAAAGGGCTGTGATATTTACCATGAGCCTTGCAAGGGACCAGAGTAACACACAGATAGATCAGTCAGTTTCAAGCGTACTGATTTTTATGTCATCCTGTCTAATGACCAGACTTTGACAGATACCCTTAGGAAAAATAAAGCACAGATTTAAAAAATAAGCAAACAAAAATAATTGTACAAATGGGAGTTGAGGCATCACAGGAACCTTGTCTGTTTCCAAGAGCACACACATTTGATCCGGGTCTGTCTTAGGAAATCCTTTCCTTTCCAGTTTTAGATAACAGCAAGTGAGTTCCTGCCAACGGGTACTGGAACTATACTGCACACAGCCACCACATTTTTCTTGTTCTTTTCTTTTGTGTGCTGTCTTAAAGAAAACAGCATTGATTGGCTCTGGGTGCTGAACTGGGTTTGTAAACTGTATAGACACTTCTGCTGAGATCCCTAACGCTGCCCTTCTTTTCAAGTATGTAGAGTTATGTTGACAAGTGATTAGAACTTCTGTCTCAGCATGCCACAGTAAGTGAACCTTCTTTTTACTAGTGTAATTTGGCCAAGCACCCAAATTCTTGCAAGGCAGATGATCTCCACTTTGAAAACACAAAGGCCTACAATTACCCTAATGAAATATGCTTGTGGAATATTTCTCCTATGTTGTCTATCTAGTGGAAGTGTTGAATCTGTTGACATGGTAAATCCCCCTTTCCCTGAACTGCATGAATTAACTGATGGAAGAAAAGTGGTATTTTCAAGGCCTTCTATGACAACATTTTCAACATGCATGATGACAGGCATGTTTAAAAACTTTTGGCTTTCAATTTACTTTCCATTTACTCAAATTTTCTTCTGAAATCAAGCTTTCCCAGAAAACGCAATGAAAATAAGTAGTGACTTATCCTTGTAACAACTTGCTTAGCAACTTCATGTAGGTGGAAATGTTTGCAGGAGATTGTCCTTTGATTTCTAATACAAGCAGGGCTTTGTAAATGTGTTCAAATGACATGCATATTGATTTGTTTGTGCCTAGATCCTACTTAGGGTTGGATATATATACAAACCTCGTGTTACATCTACAGTATTGTACAATGAACAGCTTTAAGGGTTTGTTAAGATGTTTTCCCACCCTATGGAAATTCTGCCATCCATTTAATCATAGAACTTACTAATGCAAAGCTTTTTGTCCCACCTTAAAACACAATATAAATCCACTACAGCATCTATCTGTGCTAGTTTTGTCTTGCAGGTGGGTTTTTGATTGGATAAAACTATGACTATATTTTGTTTCTTAAAAGCCAGGTTTTATTTTCAATTCGTACATTTCACTACCATCACAAGTCATGTTCTTCAAGGTCCACTCTCCACACCTATTTTTTGGCCAAATTTAAGACAGTAAGAAGGGACCAAATAGTGGCTGAGTCACTTACATTGTGTGCCAACAAGTTGCTCATTTGCTGATTGGCCACCTGCCTTCGATCTAGATTATATCATTCCAGGGAGCTGCTCCAGCTGGCCAGAGATTGGGGAATAAGAGCTGTAGTCAAGGATACCTGCAAAGTGCTGGGAGCTGCAGTGAAGAGTCTTTGAAGAGAAGCACAGAAAAAGGCAAATTAGAAGGAAGGCAAGGGAAAAATAGAAGTGATGAGCCAATTTCTGATCTCAGCATCACTGATGTCACCAATCAGAATCTGGTCCACAGAATGCTAGGGAAAGAAGAGCAGAAACGGGTCAGAGGGAATATATGCGGAGGTGACAGAGGGTAGATAATTAATCATGCCTCAACTGTAATCTTAATGACTACTCTGCTTTAATACTTGTAATGCCTCTTACAAAGCCAAGAGTACAAAATAAATAAAACCTTCCAAAGAGTCTGGCACGTCTCTCTTAGCAGCTCCAGCAGTGATTTTTACTGATGGCAGACTCAACCGCAGATCTAACAGAAAAGCAATGTGCACAGAGGTAACATGAAGAAAAATATTTAAATATCTTTATGCTTAGAGTGAAATCATTCAGTAACAGACTGCTGTCTACTGAAGACTTATCTTGTGCCATTTCCTAAGCATTTCCAAGGTTGTTTAACATGCTTGCATGCTGAAGCCAAAACAATGCCAACAACCTTTTTTTGGTATTTTAACAGGTTCAATTGCAATGTCTTAGAATGTATTCCCCTTACAGGAAAAAAAAAAAAAAAAAAAAAAGAAAGAAGAAAAAGAAAAAAAAATACACACAAAAAGGCAAAAATGTAGCCTTCCTAAAATATTCTCTTCTGAAAAAAAACTTATGTGTTGGAATTCTTTTGGCAAATCAAAATAAAAGAAAGCAAATGTTATGTTTTGGGCAGGAATTTCTTAGTTATTTCACTGAAAGTAGCTTTTTCTCTACTAAAATAAAAAACCTCCAAATATATTTTTCAAGCTAAAAATATCATTTTTTATGAATTTTTCACTTATAATTACTCATTTTCAAAATCTTTCATTTCATAAATATTTGCCACAGCAACATTTTTTTGTGGCTGACCTGCAGTGATATGCTTATGACCAGCTTCTTGTTTCCCCATCTGGAGTACTGCGTCCAGGCCTGGGATCTCCAGCACAAAAAGGACGTGGAGCTGTTGGAGCGGGTCCAGAGGAGGGCCACTAAGATGGTCGGAGGGCTGGAGCACCTCTCCTATGAAGAAAGGTTGAGGGAACTGGGCTTGTTTAGGTTGGAGAGGGCTGCAGAGAGACGTCATTGCGGCCTTCCACAACTTGAAGGGAGCGTGTAAACAGGAGGGAATACAACTGTTTATGAGGGTGGACAGTGACAGAACAAGGAGGAATGGTTTTAAATTAAGACAGGGGAGGCTTAGGTTAGATATTAGGAGAAAGTTTTTCACTCAGAGAGTGGTGACACATTGGAATGGGTTGCCCAGGGAGGCAGTGGATGCTGATATGATTCAGTATTAAAAATACACGTCAGAAAGGAAAACAGTGCTCCCTAGAGAAAACACCATTCTCTAAAGTAGATTCTAAAACAAGGCTTTGGAATTCTTTGTCCACGATTTGGAGAGCAAATATCTGATTTTCAGCAGTGCTGTGTCTGAAAAGTCCCACTGAACTCAAGAAAAGTCAGCGCTGTCTCCTTCTCCTTCCATGTGGATCCTTGTTTTTCTGATCATTGCATTAGGATCTACAGAATGGTTTGTGGGTTTTTGCCTTAATTCCTTTGAAAGAATGAAATGATATGTAGTGAATTTAAAGAATATATGCCACAAATTAATCATGTACATTTTTCTATGAGGCTAAAATTTTATTTGACTTATTAGAAAGAATGGTAATTGCTGTCATTCAAATTATTCTATCTTCCAAAAGAGTACTCGGGATGTGTATAATATTTGCCTTTCGTTCATCTGATTGTACAACATTATCTTGCATTTTCTCTACAAAAAATAAAAAAAAATTAAAAAAATTAAAAAAAAATGACACTTCAGACTCATCTTTGTAGTTCATGATGTGCTTCTGGTCTATACACAATTCATAACATAGTGAGAGATCTTGACAGGAAAGACACAATCTCTCCAAGTAACACCTTTGTTCAAGTTTAGTAAACATGCTCAGACACTGAATGGAAAAATTCTTGGGAAAATTCCCAAGATTTATTGGCAGAAATATGGGAGAGCCTGTTGTTCCTCATTTTTTTATGAACCAGGTTGGTGTAAAACGTAGTCTCTATACAACTTAAGTCAAAGCACAATCTTCTTGTAAGGTACACAGATGCTACATAATCTTAGGAACTGAACTTATGTAACATGACGTTGGAGCTGATGCCAATCTTGATGTTTCACTTTACAAACACTGTACAATAATAAGTTCTATAAGTAATTTGTTCTTTGTTCCATAATGAAATTATTTGATCAATTGTTTCTGGTGTCTTTATTCCAGATATTCAGCTATTCTTGTAATTTTCCATAATTCAAACATTCACAGGTAATATGCTGCAAGTAGTGGAAATAGTTGGAGTTTAAAGGAAATACTGAATCCTGCCTGTTTTAATCTTCACTTTGATTTGAAATCAAAAAAACATTGTGAGTATGCTTGAAATGCAAGCTGGCTACAAGAAGTCAAAAATGCTTCAGATATATAGCACTGCTCACATAACTTTTTGAACCCTCCAGGATTTATTTATTAAATCAACTAGATTTATGTATTAAATATTCATAACTAAGCTATGAGACATCTTATATTTCTGAGTTCTTCACCTTATGAGTTGGATTACGGGCAAAAGTTATCACTTTAGACTGCTTTACAGTTTTGGTTGTCCATTATATTCTGTGTGCCCTTAAAGCGGTGTCAAGGATTAAACCGATAAAATAAGGGTATTGCTGTTCTGTCACAATGACTGGCAAATAGTTATTTAATTTAAACAAATATAACACTTCCCAGCTATAAGTGGTATAAGTGGTTTGACCATAAGAGGTTCATATTTTGTGCAGAAACTATGACTCCATTTTCTTCAAAAGTTGTAAATATATATATATATATATGCTTTACTGTGTGTTTCACAAAGCTTGAAGATCTGTTTAGAAAGAAAAAAGATTTTTGAGCTTTGATATATACATCTCCAAATGCAACACACATGACAGAATTTGATATGTATCTATCCTGTTTTTCCCTGACCATGGCTATTCTTTTTTCTCCCTGAACATATTCCTAACCACTGTAAATGAAAGAAAGAACTGACTGTACCTAAAACAATAATTTTTGTGCCACCGTGCCTTTTAGCTTTTTCTGATATACCTGCTATTGCACAGGTAAGGTCTATGCTGTATAATGTATAGCTGTGTACTTTTTTTTTTTTTTTTACCTGTATGATTGGAAATATCATGTGGTATAACTATATCAAAGGACACTGATTTGCAATATCATGTATTAGTGGCATTGAGCACCAAGTACAAATGCTCAACAGAAATCTCTGAAATTAAGACAACAAAAACATTTTATGTTACTGAGACTACTACTCCCATTAACACCAAAAGTAATCCTCTATGAGTTAGCATCTTTTATGACAGATTTATGGCCTTGCAAGTTTGGCAGGCAAGAAATAGCTGGCGATCATAGATATGAAAATGTGTATGAAAGAGAATCCAAAAGACCTAGCAGTTCTTACCTTTGACAGGATATATTTGAAAATGAGCACTTTTGGCATCCAAAATACTACAGTTGGTGAATGATGTGCTACTGAGCCCAGAACAGTGTTATTTTTAATTAAATAGCAGCAGGATACATTCCTGAAGCAGGAATCAGTTTTTCATTTTGTTCTTCATGAAACATCCAGACACTGCATCCTTTATGGATATGATTATTTTTTTTCCCATATATATGTTGTCACCCATATTTCTTTGGTCATTACATATTGCTTTAAGAATATCTACTAAGCTGTGTACTAGAGGAAATAAAGAGGCCTTTCTGTCATCATTTTTCATTCTCATTAGAAAAAAAATCATAGAACAGAGATTTACTTTCAGATGTCAGCTTCACAACACTACAAAGATGCTGATAGCAAGTGTCTGAGTGCAGCAGTGTCAACAGTTGCTTAAGTACAGCACTGAGATGTAGTGGTGTTCATGAATTACATTCCCAATATGGCTGAACTGTGTATGCCAAGTCATTAAAAGCATCCGTAATTTAAAGAGAGGAAATAACTGTAATAACTGTGCTGAGAATCTAGTAGAGTCCATTCTCTCTTGTGAGAAAGTATTTAAAAGAATGACCCTGTGTCCAGCAATACAGAAAACCTGGATAAATAAGGAAAGGCAGGTTCTTAGCATTGATATCCAAGTTCAACACTTTTAAAAGTGCGTACTGTTAGTCATGGAAATGCAGAGTCTAATCTTAAAATATTTCTCCCAAGCAAAGTTTTCTTGGCTGTATAAAAAAGTGCTCATCAGAGTAAAATGGACTTAGACCAAGCTTCTATCATACTGTCTTTGTGCACAGAAGTTGTATCACCACTGACTGACTAACATGGATTTTGCTTTAACAGTTGTTGTGGATGGTCATGGATTTCAGTCATACTGGTCCCTGATTCCAAAAAAGAGAGCAGTGGAAGAAGGGGAGTCCCATTTCCTAAAACTGAGAAGCATCTGCTGGAGTTATTAAGAGTTTTTTGACCAAGTTCAACAGCAAGGCACCTTATCGTTGATGGAGTCCTCCCTAAGCAATTCAAAACAACACAGTTAAAACAAATTTCTCCTTTCTAAAGAAGCAATATCACAAGGCAAAAGCTATTTTTAAAAATGCCACCACTCCCCAGTGGTAATAACTGTTAAGCGATTTTTAGCTGCCTGGTTAACCAGGGTTTTTATAGCCCCACTTACATTATTTAAAATATTTTCACAAGTGATCCATTCATAGATAAAGAGAAATCTTTCAAATGACTGATTTCACCATTTTCTGCCACCTGAAAGATATGAAAGCTTGGAAACACAATTTCTTGAGAAGCTTCAAAGCTGACCAAACTGAGATGTTCCCATTTTCAGTTATTGTTTAAGGTTTCCCTCCTGCAGAGTGATTTAAATTGAGGTAGCAAACTGCGTAGATGAAAACAAGCAGACTTTCATCTTATTTCCAATGTTTATGACAGACTGGGCGGTGCTTCGAGGAAGATGCATGTATAAACAGGCCGTAGGTAAAATACTGGCAAGTCTTCAAGTGCCATAAATTGGGCATGCGTCATGCTGAAGTGCGTCCTTAGCAGAGAAAAACAATCCTTGTAGATGCTTATCTCAGAGCTGTTACACAAAATGGCTAAGGATTTTGAGAGAAGTGATTCAGGAGATGGACTTGTTACGCTTTCTCTAAAGATCTGCCTGTACCCATTGAAAATTAAAGAAAATGTGATAACATCTATTTCAATAGGGAAAATATGCTCCTTGGGTTGGGTTAATTAAATCATGTTAGTTAAATTTAGCTGAGACTCAGCCATTTCTTCTGTCTAGAAGCTCTTCATCACTCCTGGGGCAAGTTTTCCAAAGCCCTCAGATTCACGAGATGTTGTTGTTTTTGCAATGTTGAAAAGTGAACATTAACTTAATGTACTGCTCAATTCTTCTTACTTTGTGAACTTTCCTGCTAAAAAGTACCTCCAATTTACAGCATCTCTGATTTTGATTAATGTTAACTCTGTATACTATGCCTTTTCTATATCCTAAATAAATATATTGTCCACTTTTTCGAATGTTCAGCCATAATATAATTTTGTACTTGGTGAAGTTTTGCTCAGATTTGGATAAATATGATGTTAACTAGTTTTTTTACCCGTTCCCTTCAATGTCTGTAAACAAAACTTGATACTGTCCTTGTTTTGCAGGTATACAGTAAGGTTAGAATTGCCATCTCTTCACATGAAAGAATTTAGGCACTAAGAAACTAAATGTAATCATGTAATCCATGAGAATTGTAGAACTGAGCACAGAGGTTAGTGGGCTCTTCTAACAGGGTCAGCTACATCAGGTTGCTCAGCACTGAGTCTGACTAGGTTTGAATGTTTCCAAGGATAGAGGCAACACACCACCTCTGGGCAACCTGTTCCAGTGTTTGAACAGCCTCTGAATAGAAAAGAAAAAAAGAAAAAATCACATGGTTAAGTTAAATTCCTGGTGTTTCAGTATATGCCCACTGTCTCTACCACCTCTACCACTGGATATTATTAAGAGTCTGACTCCATTCTTTATTCTCTCCCAGAGGTAATGTATACACTTTTTTAATATCACTTTGGGCCATCTCTTCTCCATGCTAGACAGGCCAGCTTTTTTTCTATGTGAGATGCTCCAGTACCTTCCTTGTCTTTGTGTCTTGTGCTGAACTTGCTCCCGGATACCCAAGTCTCTGATAAAATAAGGCTACTGTTCTTTCCCACAGTGACTTGGAGATAGCTCTTCAAAATGAATAACTATGATGCTTCCCAGCTGGTTTAAGACTGTCAGTATTCTGGGCGGCTTAGACCCAGACTCAGTATCCAGGCCTGCCTCATCAGTGATAAGCAAAGAGGAAGCATTGTGCTCCATGGCCTGCTGGCAATACTCTTCCTAATGCATTGCCAATCTGTCTGCAACCCAGAGCATTGCCTGGGTTGGCCTACTTTGCCTCAAGGACATGTATCGTGGTATCTGTTTATACCCAGCTGCAGCTGTTGGCAGGTCCAAGCACACTGCTGCTGTGGTCATGCCTGAGCCCACTCATAGGTTCTTTGATAAGTGATGCTACGCCTACAGCTCTGAATGGATATAATGCTGTGGCTCTGTTTATGCTTCTGAGTGCATAATGCTGCTACTGAATCATCCCAAAAGAGATTGGCTGTCAATATTTTCATTCTTAAGTATGGCTGGTGATCAATCTTTTTTGTTTTTCTTTTTACTATTTGCAACAGCACTTGCCCAGCAAAGAAGAAACTGGGCTTCTTGTTTTTTTGGCAGTTTCAGAAAGTTCAAAATCACAGCTTCCAGAAAAAAACAATTTGAAATTAACTAATTTCCAGGCCAGTGCATGCATGCTGTAGAACAGGCTTGGCATGGTAGTACTTTTAATAACTCAGCTAAGCTGGATGCTGTTTGCAGGCCTGCAGCAACAAGCTGCCTTTCCAGTGGTGTTCAGATAGATTGGCAACTGCCACTTTATAAGCAGACAGAGAACTACCCAAGCTCTTGAGCCCTCCAGTTGCCCAGAGTTACTGATGCTCTGAGGGTTCTAATAAAGTTGAAGGGTTACACTAAGCCTGGTGTGGTCAACCACAGCCCTAGTGACTTCAAAAAGTTTCATTGTCACCTCCACTGAACTTATTTTAGTGTCAGTGAAATAATTCTTATTGAGCACAAATTGCTTATAGACAAGCTAGTGGGTAGAACTTAACTGGAAAAGTTAAACCTGTTTGTCAAATCTATGATAAGTGAGCTAAAAGAAATCTATCCAATTTACTTTTTTTTATTAAGATGTGAAAGTTGGTATAGCTGCACACAGTCAAATCTTTTTATTTACTTTTTTTTTTTTTTAATATTTCCATTAGAAACTGAAGATCCTGTTCAGGAAAGTACGATGAAGACTTATTAGAAAAACGAATTTCAAGCAACTTACATATGTTTATTGCAAAAGCAATTTGTCTTACTGTCACTACACGGAGAGAGAAAAGAGGCATTTATCTTTATTTTGAAAATGCAACATATGGTAATAGCAAAAAGCATGGGAATGTCAAAGGGCACACCTAAAGGACTCGTACATTTGCCAGATAGACCGGAATTAGAATCATATGCTAGTGGGCAGCTACTGATTTGAAGTGTTTGTAGGGGTTCTAGTTGGAATGGAGTTAATCTTCATACCAGCTGTTGTAGTGCTGTGGTTTAAATTTGTGACCAAAACAATGGTGACAACAAACCAATGTTTTAGCTTTGCTTTTTTTTTTGTACTTATGACAGCCTTCTTTGTATTTACACAGTATCAAAGCCCTGTCTGTTTCTCACTATACTCTCACAAGATTGTGGATGCACTTAACCAGAGAGGGGATACAACCAGAGAGATGACTCAGACTAACCAAAGAGCTATTCTGCATGGTGCAGCATCATGCTCAGCAGTAAAATGGAGGGAACAGAGTTTAGGTAAGTTCTCATCATTTCCTTGGGAATTGGTAGGACATTGGTCTACCCATGGGAGGTGACAAGCAATTGCCTCTGCATGATTGCTTTTGCTTTCTTTTTCCTATTACTTCTTCATTTATTAGATATCATCTCAACTCATGAGATTTTGCACTCCTAGCCTTCCTTTTCTTCTTTCCTGTCCTGCTAGGGGTTGGAGAGAAGTTTGAGTCCTGTGTTGCTTAGTTGCCAATGGGGGTTAACCCACAACAGCATTACAGCATTACCTGAACATAGTTCATGTAAGTGTACATTATGAGGGCAGCACTTACTGTGTGTATTTAAAACCTATGAAATAATAAAACTGAAATGTGTTCTGTGTGCTTTTTGTGCTATAAAGCAAGGGATCTGGAACAGGCATAGAGATTACCCCCAGTCCGGAGATCATCATGAAAGGAGGCAACACCACTGAACCTCTCTGATCCTTACCTTGTCTTCCTTGTTTATTCACTAGTTGATGTTGTGGACCAACAAGACAGCCTTTATGAAGCACTTTGCTTGCCCATTTCAAATCTCCTACATGCTTTCCCACCTTAAAAAAAAATAAAATTACTGCCCGTGTGTGATTGTGATGTCCCATGGGAGGGCTGCTTTTCGTTTTAAGAGATAGTTAATAACTACAATAGTCATTGTTGCTGTTATCAGATACTCAAAATAGTTGCTTTGTTTAGCTAGGGAAAAATCATTTTTGGAGGGAAGCATTATGCTTACAAAAAAATTTAAGGAAATGTTATGTATGTGAGGTTGAGACTCCAAGGATCCAATCCTGCAGTAAGAAGCTGCACTGATATGCCTTCCTAAAAGTTAATGAAGCTGTACTCTGCACAACCTGACTGCCGTGCAAAGCCTCATCCTTGTTAAGGATTAAATATGGGAAGCAGTCTGTACAGATTCTGACTGGGATTAAGTGAATTTTCCAGATGATGCTATGGTTTGGATACGTAATTTAAACAATGCTGGTAACACACTAGGCTGCTGCTGAGCAGTGGTTGCACAGTGTCGGGGCTTTCTCTCATTCCAGCTCAACCTCACTTGCTGGTGCACAAGAAGCCATGCTTACTTACCTGAAAGATTCATTGCTTTCTGTGCCTTCCTGCATCCTCTGAGTTTGCCAAGGAACTTGTTTTCAGTCTTTTCTAGGTCATAAAAATGGATATGCTAACAGAATTTTCAACTTCAGTCTCATTTTATAGACTCATAGAATCACAGAATATCCCGAGTTGGAAGGGACTAACAAGCATCACTGAGTCCAACCTCTGGCTCCACATTGCACCACCAAAAATCCAAACCCTATGTCAAAGAGTGTTGTACAGACTTTAACTCCATCAGCTTGGTGCCATGACCACTGCCCTGGGGAGCCTGTATCACTGCCCCACCTCACTCTTGAATGGATTTCTCTGTTTCAGAGGCCTGCAAGTCTATACAAGCACATCTTAGTGATCATTTTTTCTGCCTCCTATTCTCCTTAGATGCGACATATTTTATTAGTCAATCTTGATAAAACAGCTTGAGTTAGAAATCAGTTCTGGTATAAAAACTCAGAAGAGCAGCTTCAAATCTTCTCTGTTTAAAGAAAATCCTTTTTTTTTTTTTTTTTTTTTTTTTCCTAATGAAGGCATACATACTTACAAAAGTGAAGGATCTGGCACCCTAAAAAGACATAAGCATGCATTTAACTGCTGCTGGCACGTTCTTAAATCTCCCAGCACTCTGAAAATTGAAATGTGCTTATTTGATCTGAGGTTGCTATCTCTAACAGCTGTGAAGAAAGCTGATGATGCAATCAAAACTGAGAAGGCTATAGCTTTAAGAATGTCAGGTTAAAAATAACATCTTGCTCCTTGCTGTGATTACAGATGCCATGATAGAAGAGCACTTGTCTTTCAGGAGGCTGATTGATTGATTCATTGATTTTTGTTAAGCATTAGACATGAAATAGTTATGGAGAATCACCATACAAATGGGCAGGGTTAACCTACTGACTGGCCTGATGATGATGTAAGGAAGTTCACTAGAGGAATTTGAGTCACAAGGATGGGGAGTTGATTTCTGTCAGACATTTCAGGGCTACCAAGCAATGCTATCTACCTGTGAACATTGCACCACTTGAAGAAGATGCTTCCTCCTCCTTGAGAGATTAGTATTACCGGAAGAACAAGATGAAATGCACCTGTTGTCATCATTGCTTGAGGTGTAACTGAAGAAGAAATGGCTTGAGGCACTGAAGCTAGCCCTGGAAAGGGTGTATCATCATCACGTGTCTTGAGTTAAGATCCATCGGTGCTATGAATTAATCATAGATTTCATTGTACTTTTTGCCCAGACATGTTCAATAATTGAGTTTTACTTACAAGTTAGTGCTGAGGATATAACTTAGACTAATCTCTGCAGTACTTGACAAAGAAGAGTGAGCTTTCACAATGCTTTAAGCCTGGGTGAGCTGTTTCTTTTACATGACTAGGAAAGACTAAGCATGTTCATACTGCAGACCAGTGCACGTAAGGCTGCACAAAACTTTCATCTGTCAGGCAACAGTGTAGACTGTCTTGAGTCTGCATTTTTCCCAGGCTGGTGACCAGCAGTGTTCCTGAAAGAGAGTAGACGCCAGGAGCCAGCCTGCCCATGTTTGCTGTCCAGCCTTGTGTTTCTTTTTTCAGGATGGGCAGAGCATAGGGGCAGCCTCATGGGCATACCCTCCTCCACTGTGTCTGCACAATGTACTCCCATGCCCTGGATCTGGACATTACCTGGCTGTTGCCTTGTGATTTTTAATTTAATCACTGCTTCTTCCTCCTTAGTCATCAAAGCATCATGCAGTGTAAAATATCAGGACAGAATATGAAGACATGAATAACAAGCCACTTTTTTTTTTTTTTCCTGGTAACAATATTCATCTTTTCTGATGATCTCCTTTCTGTTATTACACAGGGTGACTTGTCATTACTTTCTACCTCCTGCATTTCAAAATGTGGTATGCAGGATCAGATGTGGCTCTGACAGTGTGATAAGTGTCTTTGCCACAATTACTTCAGTGTTTTCACCTCCCACAAGGTGACATATTCTGACATATGAACTCTGCAATGCTAGATTTTCTATCAGCACACGTTTGAGAGTGTTTTGTACTGCTGCTTTGAATATTACAGCAATTCATACAGAAAGTAAGTTTATCATATCCACAGTGATGAAGGAAAACGTAAATGCATGCTGAATATTATTACCAATAGTTACAGTAGTGTGTAGTGCATTGTTTGTTGGTTGGTCGGTTATTCCCAAAATAAGAACTACAGTAAAGACAACAAATTAAAGTTCAAATTGTCTGAAGATAACAGTCTAAGGACCACTGCCATTACCAATAAAGAACTAACTAAACACAAATATTTCTGATAAACAGTGGGATGAATATTTTTCCCCTCATGCATTTTATTTGATTTCCATTCCAGCTTCATTTTTTTTTATCACCTGGATTATTTCTGGTATCATTATATCACATTTTTTTCTGTGTTATTGTGTCCATTCATTGATCTGATCCGATTTGATCTAGCCTACATAAGGAACTGTCTTGGCTATCACAATAAATGGGCTCTGCAGAATCACTGAGAATGCTTTGTCATTGGCTCTGCCCGCCTCTTGGAGCACAACCTGGTGAACAATCTTCTGTGTGATCTAATTGTTCCCATCACTCTGTCCTCCATCAACAGTTGCTACAGAACTATGAAAACAATTTTTGTTTGTTTAAATCAGTACTGGAAGACTGATCTGGGGAAGAGTTTCCATACACAGAACACCAAACCAATGGTGTTCTGGCCAAACACACTCATGCACTTTTTGTCAGCTGCTTTGAAAGTCTGCATGTGCTGGAAATGAGCAAGAAACACTTCCCACTTCTCAGATAAATCATAATGACTATGTAGTAACTCCTTTTACAGTAGCTGAGTTACTAATTTTAGGTACATTTTGTCTTAATGTAGTACTCAAAGCAGTCATGGAAGCTCTAAGCATTGAAAGCAGTCATGGAAGCTCTAAGAGCTACTGAAATTGACCTGGATTAATTTTCTTCAGCCTAAGAAGAACTCACAGCTGGAATTTAAAAGCTGTGAAAAAGTGACACTGTTTCATTACTGAAATGCATAGATATAATTGCAATTATTTTTGCGGGCTAAACCAAAAGTTCTGATTGTATTGATTGAATGCTGTGGTACAAGGGGAGTGGGCCAAATTAGAGGCTGGCTGTAACTTCCCACTAAAGAGAGACAAAGAATCTCTGTCCATTAACTGAACCAAGTTTCATTATAAAAGAAAATAAACACTCAGGTGATAACTACTGCATCTTTTTACAAGACAAGCTGACTCATGCAAATTACTCATGTATGGTTCAGCTGAAATTAATTATGCAATGTGATTTTCATTGCTAAGATGTTCTATGAAGCCTTAAAATAAAAATATATGAAAAGAGTGTAACCAAGTATAATGATTTCACTAGATGTAGGAATTAACACAATTACCAATATTCATTGCAGTGCTCATTGCAGTGCTCATTGCAGTGCTTGTTGCAAAGCTTACTACAGGGACAGAGGGATATAAGCTTATATTTGAAGATGGAAACTAAAATAACTGATTCAAATACAGTCTAAACCATAAAAATGGACTTTGAGGTCTGAGCCAGACTAGTTTTTAAGGACAAGGAATTCCATGTGAACAGTATGTCCATAAACGAACTAACAATATTTGGGATATTCAAAGTACACAGGAAAATAAAATGTGAAACGATTACTACACATGATCCCAGATTCTATGGACTTCCAATGCTACAAAATGATTTACATGCTTTTCATGCAGAAGTATGGAATCTGATGGAAAATAATAAAGACAGTATTAGAGTGCAGTTCCTTCTGTGTTAGAGTGGAAAGTATTAATCACAACTACACAATAACTTCTAACAGCTGAGAATATCATAAATATTGTTGAGAAGCAGAGCTTTCTGTGAAACACCAGAGGCGAACTGGAATGACAAAATGGAGGAATATTACCAGATGGGTGATGATCATTGCTGCTCAACGTGCTTTGTATAGCAATGATTATTCTGAGTGCCATCATCTACATCATCTACCTGTGCAAACTGTCAAGAATAAGAACCATTGCAGGTAAATGGAAGTCAGATGGCAAAAAAGTTTGGCATAAGAGATTGTATTTCTTTTGTTGTTGGAAATAACATGCATAATCAAGGTAAAAGATAAGGAGTTATTTCATAAAGGACACTTCAGCAACAAAAGCATTGTTGATTGATAGGAAGAGAGTGTGGATGAAATCACTCAGGCCACTTTGCCTAAGTGTTAAAGACGAGAATGTTTTGGAACTGTGCAAAGTGGTATATCCCTGGGAGCCCACACAGAAAGGAATGTAGCAGAGGGAATAACCTGCAGCCCAAGATGTATTTCATTCTGGATTTGAAAGAAAAAGACGTGAAAGTTTCTGTAAAGGAAAGTATGAAAAAAATCACATTCCTGACTTTGTTGCATTTCCTTCAGGACCAGTTTATTCATGGCCTTAGCCAAATTTTTTCAAGGCCCTGACGCTGTATTGTTCTCTATGGACAGACATCTGAAACAAACTGCTCCTCCTCTGGTTCTCCAGAGCTATAGCTTACTTTCAAATGAGGAAGCTGAGAGCATCACCTTTTTTCACAAGGTTCACGTTGTTCACTGTGGTCAGCTGCACAGTGCAGAGTTCTGAAAGGACCGTGCTTCAAGACGTGGTTTCTTAGCCATGGTGTATTGTAAGAAACCATTAGTAGCCATGGCACCAGCAAGAACTTGTGACAAAATAGGAACTGATGCTTCAAAACAACATAAATGATGGATTCTCCCTCTATTTTAAAATAAGCTAGGTTCTCTATGTAAATATACCAGACCACTATCACTGATTTGTATTTTCATCATTTCAGCCCAGAATATTTGTTCTGTAATTTTGGCTTTGTGAAGACCAGGAAAAAAAAAAAGGAAAAAAAAAAAAGAAGAAGAATCACACATCGGCACATGTTAATATTCTCCTGACTGTTTCTTTGTCAGACAATGCTTATGCCACTGAGATAATTTAATTCAAGTCTATGGTCTGGTATGTATAACAGAAATCAGCTAAAATGACTAAGTTTGACACTACCCAGCTAAGCAAAGCTCTTTTCAATTTTCCTACCTTTATGGAAAATCTCATGATTAAAATCTGACTGTTTGATTCTTGTCTATCACACAGGAAGGATACCAGAAAAACCTCACGTGAGCAATATTATGAATATGAACTACTTTTGGGTTAACTCTCATCATGTACTGTCACAAAAGCTATCTAACACATGAAGACACCAAAAACCATGAAATATTAAATGGCTCTTCTGTCAAAACTGGGTATCCAAAGCACACATGTATGTGCTCATGTGCATGAGCTCACATATAGGAACAAACAAAGTGACTGAGAGGTAGGAAGGATACTTTGGAGGATTCATCTAAATGAGAAGGCAAGACATCAGCTGATATCTTAGAGACCTAATGCTCTATAACATCAAACAAAGGCTCTGGATTCATTTCTCAGAAGCAGTAAAATATTTGTATGGTGAATAACATGCATTTATTATGGTATTGAAAGTGCCCATCATCTGCTCTTTCAAAAACTGACATGTTTATTCATTTATTCCTGATGGAGGAAAATACCAGACTGGAGTTTCCACTTTATTTTCCTGGCAAGCCATTCAAGACAAATTCTTCTAATGATACGTGAAATTATTAGGCATTATTTCTTAGTTATCCCAACATTGCCTTATACAATAAAGAGTATGAAGAAAAGCTAATGATACTGCTATTATGCCCTGGCAAAAAGATGCACATCTGTAAATTCCAGTTAGAGTCTTAACATGGTGCCTAGTGTATAGGTGATACGTCTGTGAACCTCATATTACTTAGCCTAAAAGTTTACCTTTTGAACTTGGAGGTATACAGTGGGATTTTAATAGTGAAGATTTACCAATTTTATAACATTTAAGATTTTAAAAGTAAAAAAAAAAAGAAACAGGTAAACCAGGTAAACGTATTTATTAACGCTATGTCAAATTTAGAATCAGAGAATCATAGAATGTCCTGAGTTGGAAGGGACCCTCAAGGATCATCAGCTCCAACTCTTGGCTCCACAAAGGACCAGGGTACAGCTGGCCATTTTGACTGCCAGGACACATTGCTGACTAGCATTTAACTTCCTCTCCGCCCTCCTCCATCAGAACTGCTTAAAAAAGAAGGCCCCAGAAATCCCATGCTTACACATGAAATGGCCTTCTAGGCTACATTCTGCTGTGCAACCAGATATCTGCATTCAAATATGTTTTGATTCAGAAAAACACCATGGAGTTGCATCAGCATAGTGGAGCACAGAGCAATCCACTATCCTCCCAGCACCTGTTCTGAATATATTCTTGTGCTGGCATATACATGCTCTCTCCAGCCATATGGATTCATTAATCTCCAGGTAACTGAGACAGAAGTCTAGGCTTCCAGCCTCCAGCAAGGATGTATTTTCTCACTCCCTGCTGGAGAGAAACAAATATGGTTGTAGACCAGACAGCCTGTACAACACAGGTGCCACTCAAATATTTCTCAGATAATACCATGAAATTCCCACGTTGATAGGTAAACCTGAGCGCAGTCTTTTGCTCGGGGATCAGCCTGGAAACATGCCTAAGTCAGATGTTTCACCTTGATGGCCCTTTCCTTTCTAGGTATGAATGCAATGTTATATAAATGTCATGAAACAAACATCATCATTCCTACTTAGCAGCTGGAAGGAAGGTGAATTTATCAGCCTCAGCAAACAAGTAATTCTGGACAGTATGGCATGATTAAAATGATCTCAATCTTGTCTCATACCCTGAAAGAAAAAAACTTCTGTTACAGGGCAGACATAATTCAGACTTCATGCTGTCTCACTCTTGGGACTTAGCTGAGGAGAGGCTGTAAACTGTGATTATTTATTTATTGCAGGGTTGGGATTTGATGTGTGTGTGTGTGTGTGTGTGTGTGTGCGCGCGTGTGTGGGCAGCTGAAGTTCAGTGTGGACTGACACTGAGAAAACTCATTTTCCACCATAGAATGGAGTGCAATTAGAGCAAAAACCAAATACTTCAGTGACAAAGTTACCAATCCCTCTTTTTCTTCTTTTTCTTCCCCTTTCACTCTTCCAAATATTGTGCATATGGCATCTCCACCCAAATACAAACTAAACCACACACTCCCCCAATCTATCTGCAAAAGTATTTGTTCCATTGCAGTGGGAAGCCACGACATTTATTACATGTCTGTCTAAAATGAACCTCAAAGCAAGCATTTCATCCTCTCTCATGTAATCATCATAAGGTAGAAAATGAAATTTCCAAAACCTAAAAGCATGCTGCAGGAAGCTTCAGGGCACTGCATGTCAGTTTTTACTTTGATGTATGCTATGTTTAAAAAAAAAAAAAGTGTGGGGGAGGGGGCACTATGCACAAGAGTGTATTCCTTGAGATATCCTCTCTATTGCTTAACTCTTTAGATGATAGCAGGATTTGATAGATGGAAGACAATAATCTTCTTTGCTGCCTGGAGTGAGAATGGAAGTATGCTGAACGCCGTAAGAACTTTATTTAGTACTGAATGGTCTCATATTCCCTCTTGCATCTTAATGAAGTAAGCATCACCTGAAGGATCTCAATAAAGATGTAATGGCATCCAGAGCATTACTAGGATCAGCCATTAAGTGCCAGCTACTTTGTTTCCTGACACGATTTGGAAAAATACGAGTTTTATGTCTGACTAGCAAACTTTTTATCACCTGACCCAGAAATACAGAGGTGTCCTGGGGAGCTGGGATTTATTGTAAGTGTTTATTCAGGGGCTGAGTGTTCATTTCTGAAATGCCTATGGCTCTTTATTTCCTAGGAGAGCAGAGTGGCACTCCTAAGGGTCAAGTGGAGTTGAATGTCTTAATCTCTTTTTTTTTCTCTCTCTCTCTGTCTCTCTCCTGCCTATTTAGTAAGATGTTAAAGCATATGCTTGCTAGGCTCAGGAAGCTGAGCTGGGTGTTTTTCTCCCAGTGGTAATTGAATCCTTCCCTACCTGCTTTCATCATTTGGCTGCATCTTCAAAATAAGAGCTCCTCTTACACCGTTTTACTAAGCCAATTCTGTATCTTCCCCCTCCTCTCTGCCACCTCCTATTTGCACTTATAACTACTGTCACTGTCAGCTGTGCCTGCCATCTGCTTCCAAAATATTACAAAGCTGTAATCATGGGACATTTTGAAACATATTCATACAAATCAAAGAATTTCAGTTGTTGTCAAGGGTGGATTTAACGTTCAGGAAAGCACAGATCTCTCAGCACAGGCTTTCAGAACCAGCATGTGGCAGAGAGAGGTTGCAGGAGCTCTCCCTGCCCAGTTTAGCTGTCCCACCTCACTCCTGACCTGCTACCTTTCTGCATTTGCAGGGATGGCCTTAGCTGAGACAAGCTAACTAATTGTGCCAGATCATTTGTAGCTTAGTGGAGAGCTTGAATCTGGGCAAGGATGAGACTAAAGCAATTTTTCACTTGTGGACCAATTTGCACCTAGCCTGCAGAAGTATATAACCACAGCAATCACCTTTCTGTTGTCTTGCTCCTTTCACAAGTCGACTGTAGCTCAGCATATTTTTTTTCTGTTCACATTGTTTGGGATAGGGATTTCTTTATTAAGTCCCAGCAGTGCCAATAACAGTGACCTGACCCTTGTCAAGAGTCTTTAGGTGCTACAGTAATACATAGAAGCAGTAATCCTGGAATGTCAGTTGTGACCTAGCTGTATATTCCCACACTGATAGGAGATGCTACAGGCATCACTTGCACTGCTCAGTTTACATTAACTTTCCAGCTTAACATAAGAGGTTGTGATCAGCTATGTTTGTATAACCAAGTAGTGTGGACCGCTCTGCTGAGAGAGATGCTATAACATGCAACAGCTGGTGCCAAGGATTTACATGCATACTATGCACATTTCAGGTGTTAACTTGTTTGTTGTTCATTTGGTTTGTTTTTATTTTACCCCCTTTGCTTCCAGTCTGATCTCCGAGTCTGAATATCCATTTGAGACAGCAGTGCTCTAAGGTACAGCCCTGAGATACATCTTCCAATTATCTGGTTTCGTTAAAGTCTGATTTATACTCTCTGAGACCGCCCTGTGATGCAAACCAAAGTGAGGATGACTGTGTTGCAAATGCACATTTCTGAACCAAGCTAAAAGACTGAGGTGGATGCAGCCTAAAAACAGTGCAGCCACGACACAGAGTCAGTTGTTCCTCTCTTGCTCGTTCACATTTCTCTGTTTGCAGTATACACCACTGAATTGGAAACAATTAAAAATCAGTTTAAAAATTTTTACTCATTTACAGTTTAATACATTTGATTCATTGACATGCCTTTTAAATCATCTCTGCTGGGTCTCCCATTTTCCAAAAGCATCTTGAAGTATTCCAACATTTTCATAAATGACCCTACATGAAGTCAGCACTGTGTGGGAAAGGCAATAGAAACAACAACAACAACAAAAAGAGCTGTTATGTAGTCTATAGAAACTAACTAATCCCAAAATGGATTCCCTTCTCCTCCAGGAAACAGGACTTTTTCAGAGCTGGAGTTCAACCCTGAAGTTAATGTGTCCTTGGCTTCAGTGAACCAAATGCATACTGTGTGTGCTGCCCATGGCAGCTACACTACCGCAGGCTCAGCTAGTAGCTGGATGCAAGCCACCTCAGGATCCTGGATGCTGCAGACGCAAACTGAAGGGCTGTGGTCAAAAACTTGGCAGATATTACACAACAGAAACCAGATGAGTGGAAAAGCTTCATTTGGCACTATTGTTGTTCTTGAGAGGGTGTGTGGCAATGAAAAATGCAGCCTCATTTTTTGTAGCGGTATACCAAGGCACAATGGCTTAATCCTAGAGGGTCTATATTTTTAATTTAGGGAAGGCCTTCAAAACACGCAAAGGAGCCAGAAGTGCACACTGTGCAAAGAGAAACAGCATTTCCATGGGATCAAAGTTAGCATGAATTGCTGCCACACAGGTATCCACCTATCCTCCCAGCTGGTGTCACAAGACTTCCTCAAATGTGAGAAGACTGATGAAGATACGCTTGAGTACCTCAGGAACAGAAAGGTTAACTGCTGCAGTTTGGGTGGGACTGCGACTAATACCGTGTCACTAAAGGCAGACAGTGACACTGATAAAAGGGCAGATGTGGACAGGACCAGGGAAGGCAGCAGTAATGAAAAAGACATACCAGAGTCTTTGAGAGGTCACAGTAAAATGCTACTGTGGATGAAAAGATTGAATTCTGGTCCTGTGGTGACAGTTTGACATCTTTGCTGTCCTGCTGTGTGGAATAACAATGGAGACCTAGAAATGCTGGGGCAGAAGGAAAGTGCAGTTGTGGGCCAATCATCAGGAACTGAGTTCTTGGATCATGCTTCTATGGGGAGGCTGTTGTGAACAGAGTTGTGAAGAAGGCAATGGTAATGGGCAAAAATGGGCAAAACCCTGTTTCAGCATTAGGGAGTGATTTAACCCCAGAAAAGCTCAGGCATCTTTATAATACTAGTTTAATCATCTCACAGAAAGGCCATAACATTTGAATGGTCTGTAGATTCAGGTGTAAGCCAAAGGGATATGAGCAGATCTGCAACATCCGGAGAATCACAGAATGGCCCTCTTTGGAAGGGACCTCCAAATCTCCAAATCTCCTGTCACAGGCAGGGGCACCAACCTCCCCATTTAATATTAGAGCAGGTTGCCCAGAGCCCTGTCCAATCTGTCCTTGAACACCTCCAGGGATCAGGCATCCACAACCTCTCTGGGCAGCCCATTCCAGCACCTTGCCACTCTTTTGGTAAGATAACTTACCCCTGATAGCCAGCATAAATCTTCCCTCCCTCAACTTAAAACCATTTCCCTTTGTTCTGCTGTTATCTACCCTTTCAAACAGTTGACTCCCCTCCTGTTTATAGGCTCCCTTTAGGTACTGAAAGGCTGCAATGAGGTCACCCCGCAGCCTTCTTTTCTCCAGGCTGAACAAGCCCAGCTACCTTAGCCTGTCTTCGTAGAGGAGGTGCTCCAGCCCTCTCATCATCTTCGTGGCCCTCCTCTGTACCCTCTCCAACAGCTCTCCGTCTTTCTTGTACTGGGGGCTCCAGACCTGGACACAGTACTCCAGATGGGGCTTCACAAGAGCAGAGGGGAACGATCACCTCCCTGTCCCTGCTGGCCACCCCTCATCCGATGGATCCCAGGATCATTTGTCTTCCAAGCTGCAAGAGCACACTTATGGCTAAGCTTTTCATCCACCAGGAACCCCAGGTCCTTCTCTGCAGAGCTGCTCTCAAGAACTGCTCCTTCCAGTCTGCATAGATACCTGGGATTCCTTCGTCCCAAGTGGAAAACCCAAAAGGCATTAGAGCAAGTGCAACTCGGCAGGACGTGATGGACTCTGGACATGGAGCTTTTGTCCTCGCTCCATCCTGTATCTCCTGGACGAACACACTGATGTGCATGTCTTGGGGCCATGCGCAGAGCCCCTTTATGAATTATGCTGCCAGAAGCAGGGAAAATCTTACTAACTCACATAAGTAGCCTCATGATGTTAATCACAGAGCTTGCAAGCTCTTGTCTTGTTCTGGGCCATAACAGGCAGGTGATAAGAGGGGGTGGATCTGGCATCAGCACACATTTGATCTTTCTAAGTGCATCTACAGTGGATGGCAGATAATAGGTACATGTGTCAGAGAGTTCTGAAGCCCTGATCCTTTACTGTGCAGAACTGGGCAGACTGTTTCCTGTTTGGTCCTCTTCTCCCAGTTTCTTTTCTGTGGAAATGATACTGCTGAGGGATGATGATGTTCTCCAAGAAACCAAAAGGACAGTTATCCAGGGAGTCAGAATCTTTGCCAGGTCTGGCAGCTGTATCCACTGCATCAATTCAGCCCTCTGTGAGGACAGACCTGGAAAGAAACTGATTATTGGGAAGCAGAAAGTCATGGTAAGGGGCAGGGTGGGAAGCATTTGTTTCTTCCAGACTATATTAAACAAAAATAGACTTATCTAGTATTTGATTTTATTATTACTACTTTGTTTTAGAAGATGCATTCAGCAAGATAATGTTAAAACAGCTTGGCCAGCTCTGGCTAGTCAGAGCTTCACATCTAAAATCTATTGGTTGTGCATGGTCAGCTACACTCCAACAGGTATAAATCAACATAAACTAGGCCAGTATTATGTAAACTCTGAATGAACTTCACACAGCTGCAGCCGCCACTTACTGAATCTCATCCCTACCTTTGAAATAAAAAAGTCTGCTTGAGAAATATAATTTATCATTAAAATACTAAAGAAAGTATTTTCATGCACAGTCTGCAGTGAAACATAGGTACAGATCTGTGGGTCTATGCCATGCATAGATTGCACAATAACATGGCTTTGGTGGTGAGACATGCAGCTCTTCTCTTAAATGCTATTTCTTCAAATCCAGCCCAATATTCACAGTAGGTCAGAAAACAGCATCTGTTGCTGACTGTTTAGAGTAAATGATTTAGTGCTCTCAGGGCAGCTTTTAACGGGTATGCATTCAGAGGAACTCAAAACCCAGCTTCCTGAGTTCTTAGATCTGACTTCAAGTATGAAGGTAGTGAAATTAAGACAGTTTTGCATGTGCTGGTATGAAAGACTGGAACAGCACATTAAATCACGGAGTAGAAAAAAGCAATACTAATTTGGAGACCAAAAAAAAAGAACTTTTCTTTGAGTTTTCTTTGTTTCAAAGTCACAGAGTAACAAATAGCATAATAATAAGAAGTAACAGGATTCTTCAATGGTCTTCTTAATTGGGAGACTCAGACTGAGGTTTACTGTTTGTTCTCTGTATGCAAATAATAAATATTTTACAAAAAACAAACAAACAAACCAAATAAACCCCACAACTTTTCTGATCCAGAGGCTACCTGTCACTAAAACTGTGCTTCAAGTGACTCATCTAACATGAAAACCACTCCAAAATTACAGTCTAAACTGCAATTCCGTGTCCTGTTAGAAACCACTCCATTAGAGGCATGGCAAGTCTCTGTACTAGTTGGCAGGGCAAAGCCTGTCAGTACACTCACACTGCAGGCATGTAACCTGTTTTCTCTTCCTCCATCTGCCACATCAATTTGGGGATGGGTCGGTGTGATGCAAAACAATAGCTCCTGCCGTTACAGAAGCATGTATCATTCCCCTACAGTTTGCAGCCATTTATATCCAATCCTATTGCATCAAGAATTTGACATCACACATGTAGCGCTTTAATGAATCAGATGAAATGGAGCTAAAAACATAACGGGAGACACAGTTTTGCCTGCAACGAAGTAGACCATAAGAAGGCAGCAGACAGATGGTCCATTAAAGGCTTGTCTTTTACAAATGTGGGGAATATCACTCACACTGTAAAAAACACAGCCTCAGGCCTCCCATGGTTAGGAAATGCACTGAGGAGAGAAGCTCTACACAGATTTTCAAAGGTCATACTCGGAGAGTATCCAGTACCTGGGATCAGCAAACTTTGGCTCAGAGGCCTCAGGGGAGGCCTCTGCGAGACCAGCCTCCCCTTGCACAGTGCAAGCAGCACAGACTTCAGAACAGCGTTTCTTATACGTTTGTTCTTCGGTAATCTCCCTGTGAATGCATGATGCCTCATATGTTTATCATGGGAAATTTCTCACTGACCCCAGGATGGGTTTTGTGTGTTGTTTCCACCCTTTTCTCCCCAGCTCCATACCCCAAATCCTTCTTTACCTAGTTGATGCACTCTGGACACAGCTGCTATAGGTAGTCTGCTTATAGACAAACTATCAGTAGTCAAAGTGACAAACCTCTGATAACAGGATTAGAAGATAACGAAGTGCTAACAGCAGAAGGGTGAGGCTTTCTCTCAGTTAGAGAGTTTCTTGTTCTAGAAATAAGATCAGGACATGCAACAAAGGAGGACAAATTGGAAGAAAAAAATATCCACATGTGTCTTGTTTTCTGTTTTTTTCTTAGGCTCGGACCCATGTATTAGCTGCCCAGACTCCTATTAGAAACACGTGTTCTGCACTTGGAGGGTTATTTGTTTTGTGGTTTGTTTGTTTGCTTGCTTTTGATTTATTGGTTTTGGTTTTTTTTTAATCCTTCTCCTTTTCACATTTGATTATTTTTTTTTTTCTTTCTAATGTGTCCTGGAGTATAAAATTTTTTCTGATTTTTTCTTTTCTTCTCCCTTCTCCCCAAGTTTAGCTGCATGTCTGCCAGGTGCACCGGGTTGCAGAGTCTGTAGTTCTCTTAGATAACAAGCATTCGGGCATTAGAAATACCTCAGACATTTTCTTCTTTCCTCCTTCCCATACCCCCACCCGTTAGCAAAACCAGCTGCAATGTGGGAGAGAGGCTCCTCCTCTTCGGACACGGCGCTGCTGTACTTGGTCTGGTTTTCTCTGACTCCTGCAGCTAATGGAATAATTTCCTTTCCTGTGAACTTTGATGTGTTACCGTCTGTATCTCCCAGTGAGCGAGGCACCTGTGTGTAGGTTATTGGCAGCCAGGCACTTTATCATTCTCTCTCTCATGTAATGGGTTTGATTTTCATGTTCATTAAGGTTGCTCAACACCTGGTAAAGTGCTGCTTTTAGGACTCCGGTAGCCTCCCAAGTCAGTGTAGAGGGGCTTTGGAACAAGTGAGAATAAAAACCAATACTGTCACTACCTGCTGTTCAAAATGACTCTTGTTGCTTCTCTTTGTGAGATTGATGCTATCACTAATACAAGAGGAGAAGGGTGTTCTTGCCGCTAAAAACAATGAACTGTGGCAGTGTTTAATTCCCTTTGTCTGAAAAGGATAAAAACAATGTGAAGTCTGAGAGGGTTTTCTCTGTATTTTAAGAGCACCCTGCAGAAGTATCTGGTGCACCATCTTAAAGGAGCATGAGAGTGCAGATAAGATGTGACCACAGTTTTTCAAGGACACAATTCTCAGCAAGTCTGAATACACAAAAGTGCTACATTGCACAGCAATAGATATTACCAGCCTCTGGCTGCAAAACAGACAAATCTTGATGTGCTCTTCTTACAGCCTTCACAGAAAACTGTGAAGTTTGCAAAATACTGTGGAGGACATAGAAATACCTCAGTAATTCCACGTTCCATATATTTAGTAGTAATTTCATATTATATTTAATTTTCTATTATCCATATTTTTAATAAGGTGCAGAATTTCAACTTAAGATGTCAGAATTCAAGAAGTTTACACCTTTTAATGTTTTTTTCAAACTGTCAGCAAACTTTGGGAGACATTGTGATTCACATGCTGTTCATCTTTTCATTTTCATCTTAGAAAGCAGGAGCACAAGACATCATTGTTAGCGAAGACAAGGCAGACTTTGAACCAATTCTGCAGAAATGGGGAAATCTGACAGGAATTTCTGCTATGAAGGTGAGTTTGCGCATGTTTGTTTCACAAAAATAAAATATTATGCTGCAAGAACTCCCTAATTCATTTAAAGATATGGTGTGACACAATGTTTCCACCCACTGTGATTTTACTGAAACTTTAATACATGTTTTGCAGTAGGAGATGAAAGCCATATTTTACTACCTTCCAGCTCTCTGTATTTTTTTCTCTAATTCTTTCTACGCTGTCATTCTACTGGCTTCTATCAAATTCAACCTTTTTATTTGCCCTGCATAATATAATTCTTTTGAAACTATCTTCTTGCTTTCATTTGCTAGCCTGGTTAACTCATTATTCTGCTTCTTTTCTTTCTCCCATGACCATTCCTCTTTTTTTCCATCCTGTCCTTTCCTACGTGAAAGCAAAAATCTTTCCTTTGCTGCTGCAAAACTTTCAGGGAGTGAGTTTTGCCTGCAATTTCATCTTTGGCAACGAAGGTGAAAGCTTTTACATTGATTCAAATGATAAAAAGAAGTAAGGGAACTGAAAAAAAAAAGCCTGAAGTCAAGTAATAGTGAAAACGTGACGTTCATCCTCTGTCCTTCATGACTCTTATACTTGCTTGATCTCCTCCTTTCTTTTGTACATGCATGTCAGTGCTAAATACTATACTATGCAGGTGGTGCACACTGGTAGCATTCTAGACTTTCTGGTACTGAGGATAAAAGTCCCATTGCCTTCTGTGCATTTCAGTTGTTGCTACTCAGTGATATAAATAAGCAGCGCTATTTCCACTTGCAAAGAAAACCTCTCTCTGTGTTGTTTTATTGTTCTGGGTTTTTCTAGTTGCAGGGGAACAGAAAAGAACAAATGAGAAAAATTCTTATTTCGTCTGCACAGGAAATCTACCCAGTTGTGTGCTGTGCTGCTTATCCGTGTGGGAGCCTGGCCTTGTCTGATGGATTGTGCCTCCCTGGAAGCTGCAGTCAGGAAACTCATTAGGGTGGACTCCTTATGTACTCAACTCAGTCAGCAGCCAGACACACCAGAACTGAAGGCTCCCAATTCACTTTCCTGTTGGCTGTGTCCAACGTCTCTAAGAAGTTGTATGAATTGCACTCTTCTCTGGTATACAGTCTGAGTTGCATCATTTTTGAGGGATGGGTAACTTCTGACTTTAACATCAATAGTCAACTGCTGGAGAGAATATTGTGATCCTCATCTGACCTCCTGTTCAACCTGAGCTGACACGCTGCACCATGTGGTGTCTGCATTTAGCCTACAGCTCCATTTAAGAGAAGTGTTTTCATCACCAAAGCACAAGAGAGGTCTTTGGGAAAGAAAGAGGACAGGGGATGATCTGTCTTCCTGCCTTTCTTTATTACAAATCATTCTTTGCATACAAATCAATTGTTGCATATAGCTTGCTGAAAGAAAACTTTGGCACCAACTAAAATTTGGAAATAAATTCCTTTTTATGTTTGCTAAGTTTCAGACTTTTGGGGGAAGTTACTGCTAAAAATGGAAGGCAAGTGTGAAAACTTGCATAATGTTTGTGATTTTTGTTAAAACTTTGAGAAGGCGTTTCTGTCAGCATTATGCTCTGGCTGAGGAGAAGAAGGACTTCTGTATTTTTAGAGCTTCTTGTACCCTGACAGGAAATACAGTTTACCTATAGTCTCATGAAAATGGAATCAGTGTGCTAAGCATTGAAGTCCAGTCCTATGTTATCCTTCTCTCCTAGCTCCCCAGAAAGAAATGTAAGTTATACAGATAATAATCATGAAGATAATACTACTTTTCAAATTAATGCTTTCAGCACAAGCACACATCTTTCATGTAAATTGTTTTTTTTTCCTTGCAAGAGTGTGAGTTTTGTTGTGTGTCTGCAGTATTTCTTCACATGCTAAGCTATTCTTATTTTCACTTCAAAATGGCATTAGTGTAGTAAAGCTGACTACATCCAAAACAAAACTTTTCTACTGGCGCCATAATGACTGACACAAAGGCCATTTCCCATCACTTAATGAATTACTACAGGAGCTGACAGCTGCTAGCCCAGGTGACCATTAGCTGCCAAGAAACACCTGACCCAGGGCTTATTATTTATTAGTGGTAAGTGTCCGACCAGACAGCCATTATATCACATGTGAAATAACACAATTTCCTTCTTTTATGTGCTGGAAAGATAAGTGCTGTACTCCTCCCAGCCATGGGTACAACAGAATCCTCCTCAGGGCAGCAGATTCTTGACAGCAAGCGCTGGACGGGCTCTGCTTCCTTCTATTTCTAGGATCTTTGCTCTTTCCTCTGCAGATGGACCTTTCTGAGGAGCATGTCGTTACTTTCTAATTCTGTCTACAGACCATGGAAGTGAAAGAAGGAAAGCCTGAACATTATTCCTGATCCAGGATAATAGAATCATAGAATGGTTTGGTTTGGACCTTAAAGATCATCCAGTTTTAACTCTCCTGCCATTGACAGGGACACTTCACACTAGATCAGGCTGCTGAGTGAGCACCCCATCCAGTCCTGCTTGAATACTTCCAAAGATGGGGCATCCACAGCTTCCCTGGGCAACCTGTTCCAGTACCTCTAAGAGGCATTCCTCAAAGTCTTTCTCTGAATATCCAATCTAAATCTACCTTTAATTTAAAGTTGTTATCCCTTGTCCTGTTACCACACTCCCAATGATCTCTCTGCACCTTTCCTGTAGGTCTCCATCATATTTGAGAAGTCGTGGCTGTCAGGTGAGGTCCCGGATGACTGGAGGAAGGGTCACGTCACTCCCATATACGAGAAGGGGAGCAGGGAGGACCCGGGGAACTACAGGCCGGTGAGTCTCACCTCCGTGCCTGGGAAGATTATGGAACAGATCCTCCTGGACAACATGCTTGATCACATAAAGAACGAGCACGTGATCCTAGACAGCCAGCATGGCTTCACCAGGGGAAGGTCATGCTTAACTAATCTGGTGGCCTTCTACGATGGAGTGACGGCGTTGGTGGACGAAGGGAAGGCGACCGATGTCATTTACCTGGACCTGAGCAAGGCCTTTGACATGGTCCCCCATCACATCCTCATCTCCAAATTGGAGGGAAGTGGATTTGATGGGTGGACGATCCGATGGATAAGCAATTGGTTGAAAGGCCGCAGACAGAGGGTGGTGGTCAATGGCTCTATGTCCAGGTGGAGGCCGGTAACGAGCGGTGTCCCTCAAGGGTCTGTCTTGGGACCGGTGCTCTTTAACATCTTTATTAATGACATCGATGAGGGAATGGAGTGCACCCTCAGCAAGTTTGCTGATGACACCAAGCTGAGTGGTGCAGTCGATACGGCGGAGGGAACAGATGCCATTCAGAGGGACCTTGACAGGCTGGAAAGCTGGGCTCGGGTGAACCTAATGAGGTTCAACACGGCAAAGTGCAAGGTTTTGCACTTGGGCCGGAAGAACCCCAGGCACCTGTACAGGCTGGGAGGAGTTGTCCTTGAGAGCAGCTCAGCAGAGAAAGACCTAGGGGTCCTGATAGATGAGAAACTTAAC
Source organism: Perdix hodgsoniae (assembly GCA_035772895.1). Taxonomy (NCBI): domain Eukaryota; kingdom Metazoa; phylum Chordata; class Aves; order Galliformes; family Phasianidae; genus Perdix; species Perdix hodgsoniae. The sequence continues at coordinate 581,519 of JAPSGF010000114.1, read as the reverse complement.
ATGAGCCAGCAGTGCGCTCTGGCAGCCCGGAAAGCAAATGGGATCCTGGGCTCCATCAGGAGAGGGGTGGTCAGCAGGGATAGGGAGGTGATTGTCCCTCTCTACTCTGCTCTTGTGAGGCCCCATCTGGAGTACTGTGTCCAGGTGTGGAACCCTCAGCACAAAAAAGACATGGAGATTTTGGAAAGGGTCCAGAGGAGGGCCACGAAGATGATCAGGGGGCTGGAGCACCTCCCCTATGAGGACAGGCTGAGGGAGTTGGGTTTGTTCAGCCTGGAGAAGAGAAGGTTGCGGGGTGACCTCATTGCAGCCTTTCAATACCTGAAGGGAACTTACTCCCAGGAGGGGTGTAAACTCTTCGAAAGGGCTGATAATAGCAGGACTAGGGGAAATGGTTTTAAGTTAAAAGAGGGAAGATTTAGGTTGGATGTTAGGGGGAAGTTCTTTACTAGGAGAGTGGCTGGGTCCTGGAATAGGCTGCCCAGGGAGGTTGTGGATGCCCCGTCCTTGGAGGTGTTCAAGACCAGGTTGGACAGGGCTCTGGGCAACCTGATCTAGTAAAGGTGTATGTTTGATGGCCCTGCTAGGCAGGGGGGTTGGAACTACATGATCCTTGAGGTCCCTTCCAACCCGGGTCATTCTGTGATTCTGTGATTCTGTGTGATTCTGTCTCTTTTAGGAAATGGAAAGCTAGTCTAAGGTGTCCCCAGAGCCTTCTCCAGGCTAAGCAAGCCCAGTTCCCTCAGGTTTTCTTTGCAGGAGAGGTGGGCTGGCACTCTGATCATCTCTGTGGCCCTTCCTCCTCTGGACCCGCTCCAGCAGCTCCACATCTTTCTTGTGCTGTGAGCCTAAGACGTGAATGCAGTCATCCAGATGAGGCTTCACAAGGGCATAATAGCGAGGAACAATCATTTCCCTCTCCCAGCTGGCTGCCACCCTTTTGACCCAAGATACTGCTGGCCTTCTGGGCTGCCAGTGCATAATGCTGGCTTACGTCCACCTTGTTTTTTCACCAGAACTCCCAGGTACTTCTCCACAGGGCTCCTCTCTATTCACCTACTCATTGCCAAGCCTGTATTCATGCTTGGGTCTGCCTTGACTCATGTGCAGGACCTTGCACATGGCTTTGTTGAACTTCATGGTGTTCACATGGAGCCACCTCACAAGGTCTCGAGATCCATCTGGATGGCATTTCTTCATTATGTCAATGACACCATTCATCTTACTGTCATCAAGGATGAAATGACTGATCCATGCCACATTTAGGGTTAAGGTTAGAAAAAATCCAAAACACTTTCCACCCAATAAATGCCACCAATAAATTTAGATAGATTTTGTCTCTAGTGAAGCAACAGTGGATCCTTGCAATCAACTATTTTCATAACAGTTTTTGTTATTCATTATGCCCTACTCTGTAAATCAGGGAGGTATCATTGGAATGGATAACTTCCCAGGCTTGATGCTATAAAGCCTGTTCTCCTATAAAGATGTTCTCCTTGTTTACCCTGGTTAAGCCCAATCTAAATATTTCTTGGAGAACAGGGCTCCTCAAAGGAAGGCATGAAGAAATCAGTCTGCTTGCATTTGGATGTGCACAGAGATTGTGAAATCCATAGTGTCCATGTGTGGGAAGGTAGATACAGGCCTGGAGTCAGACACAGGTAAGTGAGGAGTGTTTTGTACATTTCTGTACATAAAACAGCTAAGCGGGGTCTAAAAGCTTGTATAAGAGGTTCAAGCAGTGTACATTTGAAGATTCTTGGAGCTGAGTAAAATCAAACACTACTGCATCACCTACAGGTGTGGTGAATTACGGTTGTCATTAACAGCCCTGCCAACAGCCTCAATGGAACTCCAGGCCTGTAAATATATCACATCCTAGTGTAAATTATTTTACAATTATGCAGACTTAAGTAAATGGTATTACTCTTAGATTTCCTGATTTTCTTTTTGTTTTCTAAAAAACAAACACAGATAACAACGTTTAACTACCACATAGCTAAAACAAATGATGATACCTGTGTTTTTCCTTAAAGCTCACAAAGCTTCCGACTGTTTCTTTATGTCAGATGCACTGCATGCAAATTCCTTATCTGAAATTCAGTCAGTGAGGCAAAAGCCAAAATCAATCCCAGCCCTGAAATAATTGCTCAAAAAACAGGATGCACATAATCCATTTTCATTATTAATACTTCACTTAAGATTCAGGTACTCTGTTTTGCTTCTTGTAATGAGCACAGTGTTACAATAGATGTGTGGAGTTAGCTGTGCATAACATCACTGACAGCTGCAGAATTCTGGTCACGTGCACTAAAACTGGATTAAATATAAGAACATTTCTCTGGTCAGTAAGAGAGAGTAGAGAGATAAATTTGCAGTGTATGCCTATTCAACTTCATATACACAAACCTAATTTTACCTGTTGATTCTTCACCAGGACATACTTGTTACCATCTTATTTATCAAGAAACTTATGTTAGACCGCCTCTCTGTTTGTTACAGAAAAATTATTAATTTGTGTGATCTACTGTGGCAACTGCTTTTGTGTGTCTCCAGATTGCAGTGATTTGGCAGTGTTGTTTCTAATGCCCTTGTACAATTGGGGTGAAGAGCTTAAATTATGTGCTTCTCTCCCTAATTTGTTTGAACCACCGTGAAGGGGGATTTAAATTTCTGTAGTAGCAGTAAGTTAGATGATTCATGGATTCACAATTTTCTTTGCTGGTGTTTCCTGAGAAGAGCAAACACAAGCAGATAGGTCATAAAAATATATCTCCCCACCTGCTGCCTCGTTTACATTCAGGTTTTTAAGCTTTGGTAGGAAACATTTTCCCGTTTCAAACAAAGATTAATTCCTAATTGCCTCCGTTCTCATGAGAATACTTTTGCAGCTAATGAGGAACTCTCTTGATAACTCTTTTTTTGAACGATGCTTTTAACTTGCGTCATCCATGGGCTGTCCTGCGGGGTATGGTGTGAGCCTGGCTTTGTGGCACTGTTGTGGGATTACCTCGGATGAAGCAGCAGCAGTCTGTGTTGTGTTTGTGCATGATGGTGGTTCTGCAGGGGCTGGGGAGGAGCAGCTTCTTGGCTTCTGCAGGATGGTTCTGTACCTCACAGATTATTGCTTGTGTTCAACAACATGCACATACTGAATGAGAGCGCAGGCTTTGCCACTGTTTTTGACCCAAGCGAGGTCCTTGAAGAGCTGATGGGGCAGAATGCCGTGTGCTGGTGGGAATGTGTACTGTGGAGGCAGTGCTGGATGTGGATCAGTGGAAGTAATTGTGCCTCTGAGGGTTTTCAATTGGTCTTTTTTTTTTTTTTTTTCACATGCATAAAGCTTTAAACTGTATGTGGAAAAGCAAAACGAGGGACAAACAAAATCTCATCAGCCACAACAGGGATGGGAGTGGTAAATCTTCTCAAGATGGAGGTTTTAATCTTTCCATCCCTTGTCTCATGGCTTCCTATCATTTCTGGGGAAAATCTGCTACCTCTTAGTCCTCCAAGGCTCATTCTAGCATCACTGCTAATAAAATCAATAACACATTCTCTTCACTGTGTATGTAAGTACCTAATTACTAACACCGAAATACAGGAAGGCACAAAGACAAACCATGTGGCTGATGTTTGTGCCTGAAGGAAGAATATTTACTGCTGTAACTTGGATGCTGGGCTTTGTGTCACACTGCCATGTTTCTCCACAGCATATGCAGCAAATCTCTCTATTTTCATCTTCACCAGTGAAACAGAAAGTTACTCAAAAACAGAAGCCTGGTTTGAACTTTATGGATCTGTGTTTGCTTAAGCTACATGTAACTCTAGTAACTTCTAACTGCTCAAGGCAAAAACAAACTGAATGATCACAAGATTATTGTTCTCTCAGTGGAGGGATATCTGCTTCGTCTGCCATAACAGACTATTCATTAACTAAGCACACTGTCCCAGTTGCTGTAAAGCAGCAGACAATTCACAGCTAGAAATAGTGATGGCACAGAATGCATGTCGGAGAGCACATTCCTCCCCCTGCCCTGCAGATACCAGAGAAACAGAAGGGAAAATCTTCAAAGTGGAACTAAGCCGCCCGTAGCAAAACTTTAACCAGAAAGAGGCTGTTTAGCAAAGCCTGGTATTGGAACCCAGCTTCTGAGCTGCACCAGGCTTTTATCAGGATTTGCTCACTCAAAGAAGACAGATAGCAAAACATTAATATTAGGGAGGCTGACATCATCTGCCGCATGGAGGGGGCAGCCTGACCTTGCCACCACCCAGAGAGAGGAGAAAGTACAGGCCCTTGTGGAGAAGAGGTAAAAGAGAGACAAAAGAGAAGCAGCCTCTCCTACCATGTCTGTGGTCATAGGCACAAGATCACAAAGCAACGTGGTCTTTAACCTGGAAAGAGGAGTGTGCAATTTGTAATGAACTTTATCCAGCAAAAGGCTTCTTTCTGTAGCAGCTAGCAATGCTCATTCTCCTTCTCTTCTTTCTGTCATGAATTTTTATTTTCAGAAACCTGTTTGGGATTCTCAGAGCTGAAGGTAAACAAGAAGATGGGATTTCCCACCCCCTGCCCTGCTGAGATTGGCTATAACATAATAGTCAATCTAAATAGCTTTCCGTGTGAGGCAGTCTATACTCAGCATGCAAATGGGAAGACAGCACCGCCACAGGAATGAAGTCTGTTGAGATGTGAGGTGAAGAGAAACTGTGTGCTGTTTTCAGAACAGCCCCGGGAGGTTCAGCAGGACGCTCACTGACTCGGGGAGAGCAGGAGTGGTATCACTACCGCGGCACAGTGAGCTTCACAGCTCTGCCAGTTTACCAGGAGAGGTTACACTTCTGCTTTTGTCAGAACTTTACCTTTGACTTTACTGCCCAATAGGAGACATTTTCAAATGCAGGAAGCCCACATGAAGTTAGCAGTGGGGAGTTTTATCCCCTACACAGTCAATGTGTTCAGACCAGCCTGATACTTTTTATGTGGAAACAGAAGCTGCATGTTTTCTAGCTGGTACTGGGTCTCTGTTTACTGTTCCTCCTCAGCTGCATGGAAGCAATATGATACTCCTCAACCACAGAAAGACTAGTTTATGCAAAGACTGAATTAACTTGGATCTTTGGATTCAGGCTGCTGGAAGCACTTAACAGCTTGTTCCCACGGTTTTACACTGTGCCCAAAGTCGCATCATCAGCTATTCAGCACTGCTGGTACCTTCACATCTCTGTGCTGGAGGCAAGGGCATCCAAATGCTCTAATGCACTACACAGCAACGATCACCATTTCCCAGCAGTGTGCAGCTGACACAGGTCACGGAAATAACTTGTCCTGATGCCACTTCCATCCCCATGAGAGCATCACAGTGTGTTGTTAAATGAGCTAGCTTGTTAACTGACAGCTATCAAAGCTACATAGCAGGGTGCAGCCTCAGAACATTCTTAAATCACATGCTCTTCTGCTTTTATTTGAAATACTCCTTCTTGATTTTATCCTAATTTTCTAATAGCTCTTCACTGGTCACTTAAAGTAGGGGTGTGCAGAGAGCACACTTCACCACACCAGCTGTGGTCATGATAGAACATGAAGATCAGTTTGATCTGGGCACTGTTTTCATCCTAGCCATCCACTCCTTGTGCACTCTTGGCTAAGTTGCTTTGGCACTTCAAGCTTCCTGTTCCTTCTGCTAGTCTGTGTCCATATTGTCTGCTTACACTGCAGAGAAGGGACAGGCTTTATTTGCACAACAGCAAGTACAATAGGTTCCCAGACTTGACTAAGAATTTTGGTGGAGAGAGTTCCCACTGCATATAAGGTTTGAATTTTAGCCTTGTTCTGGGGGCAGGCTGAAAAACGCCCACACTCACTCAGGCTAGGATTCAAAGGCAACAAATGGCAAACCCAAAGGTGTTAGATAGTAACTTCTACCCTTGCTTGTAAGCAAAGAAATTAGCAGGTAGTAGCCATGCTGGCATACAGAGCCTGGGACAGACTCTGAAATTGACAGACACCAATGCTTGTGTTAGCTGAAAAAGAAAGCAGTAGCAAAAAAAAAATGTAGGACAAAAATGAGAAATACTTCAGAAGGTTTCCTATTGAAAACAAGGAAATCTCAACTACTAGCAGAATGTAACATCGGCTGAAATTTCCAAAGAGCAGAAGGACTAATTTTGAAGTGCTCAGCATGCCTGGTTGGGGCCAGGTTTTCAATTTAGCTCAGTTCCCATGGAGGCAGCTAAACAAGAGCCAGATTTTTAAAATCGCTCAGTAACCAGCTGTTTCCACTGCAATACTTCTGGCCTAGTTTTCAAATAGAGCTCAGCACCACCCAACAGGCTGTGCCATCTCAGAAGCTTGCCCTAAGTGTCATTACTTCAGTGACTACTTGTAGGAGGTTGGTGTCACTCCCATTCCTATTTTCTTGCTCCCTTTCTGAGCCCTGATGTGGCCCAGATAATGTGAACTGTGAGATAATTTTTCTGAGTGTAGATAGAGAGAAAATATAAAGAGATGCAACACATAGGCTGTGGCATGATGAGTGTCAGAGCTCTGCCAATTTGCCAGGCTCTCGTGAGCTGTGAGAGCCAGCAGTATGCTTTGACCTGCCAATCATGCTGACTCATGTCAAATTATGTCATCTTCCAAATGTCTGGGAAGATTGAGTTTGGAAATCTCTACCTTTTTTCACATACAGATAAAGCCAAGCATTTATTTTTTCTGAAGCAGGAAGGGGAGCTGAAAAGACATCGGACGCTCCAATTCAAGGAAGGCTGTGTGGCACGTAATGTAGAAGTTTGTCTGTGTGCCACCACATTTGTAAAAGCTGCAGCCTTCCTCCATTTGTATGTGAGTGTGGAGCCTTCCAAGGGCTGGAGCAGCTTCTTGCTAGGAGGAGCTACCCTGTGAGTCCTAAGCCACACTCAGTACTTATAGACTCTCTCTGACTTTCCAGATGCTTGCAGGACAAGCTCGATGCACAGCTGATGTGGAGAGGTGCAGTCTTGCATGTCATTGCAGAGCAGTGCAATTCAGCAGAGCAGTACGATTCAACAAATGGGGGAAGAGCAGAAGTTCTCGGGATAGGAGTGGTACACCCCAGTTCTCTTTTTCTTGGCCTGTTTTTATTGTTTGCCTATTTTTTAATTTTTATTTTCTTTTACGTGAAGATTCTAGAAGATTTACAGAGAATGGCAGAAAGCAGAGTTTATCAACAAGGCTGCCTGCAGCACAGGGAGCCTGGGGCTCTGCACACTGATGTTCTGTAGGCTGCAGATGCGTTTCTGATTTCAGAGGTAGTTCAAAATATCTCTTTCTCAAATCGCACCCCCTGGAAAAAGTAAAAAAATAAAAAAATAGAGGCTTAGAAACGCAGGTGAATTTCAACCTCTTTAAAAAAAGAGGCTGTTGTTCATTTCCCTGTTGGAGAGGGAAGTCTCTCCCCATCTGAAGCTTCCTCCTCTGTCATTTCTTTCTCTCATTTCCTCCAGCCCCCTTGCTGTGTGACCGTGTGACATGCAGCCGTTCTGTGAGAATCAAGAGAGATATTGGCAGTTTGGGAGCTGTTGTTCCTGCTTATGTATGCAAAGAACATAATTGCTAAGTGCATCATCTGTTGTAATTTACACATCCACACTCAGCTCAGATCAGGGCAGCCTTTACATGGGGATGCAGTGCTTTGTTTTCTTCTTCTCTGCTCTGGTGAGGCAGGGGAGTACTAGGTCTCCTGGCCCTCATTGTGCTAGGTTCGGTACAAATGTCCCAAGAGGTGGTCTCTCCCCTGTTCGGTCCAAACTCTCATTGCAGCTGTAAGGGACCAAGGTGGGAAACAGAATTCCTTTAGCTCTGCAGACAGTGCAGTTTGAAACGGTTTTTCTAAAATTATAGATAGAAGTCTGCAGCAGGTGTGAGAACTTAATGACACCAAACCCAGTATCACAAAATCCCTCTGCAGCCACAGACACAATGAAATGCTGCTTCTGAGTGCTGGTTAAGCAGGAGTCAGCCAAGTAGCAGGAACAGAGTGCCGGTCCATGAGATAAAAATAATAGCTCTGTAATAATCAGGGACAAGGGTTCTAAAAAAGTCAAGCAAAAAATGTGAGTCAGTGTCCCTTTCAAATGTTTTGACTGTCATCATCACAGCAATTTGACTTCTCAACATCTTGAGCAGCAGAAGTGAAACCAACACGCTGTGCTCCCTTCAAACTTTCAGTTGCCACAAGGTACAACCCAGCCTGAAAGTGAAGGCTGCAAAGCCACTTCTGAGATCTTAGAAACCGACAGCATGCTTCACGATAACCGGAAAGTGAGAGTGTCAGCTGTTGTTCCCTCCACACTCCCTTCTGTAAACTTACAGCTCCCAGTGCTCCCTGCAATCCTTCAGTGGGCTGGACAGGACAGCCAGCGACCCTTGAGGACCTTCAGCAATAAACAGTATGTCCAAGAACCCTTCTGAGTCAGTGGCAAACCCTGCAGATGTTTACGTTAGGATCCTTTGTTCTTCAGCCTCTAACCATATTGCCTCAGTGGACAGCGTGGATCCTCATCTCTTTTCCTGTCTTGGGAAGTGCCGAATCCCTATTTAATCAGAGGTTTGGAAAAGAAAACTCCCCCCCCTCCTGGCCCACAGGCACTGTTCTTTAAGAAAAATGCTGTGTCCTGAGCAAATGCCAGGAGAGACCACCTAACATCAGCCACCACGGGCATGCCAGTTCCCTTCCCAACCTTCCTCTTCTGCTCAGTGAATCACAAAGCTCGCTGTCAGATTCTGCCTTGCATACGGCCCCGACAACAGTGGGGAGCTGGGGGCTTTCAGCACACGTCAGATGTTTTCCGTGCATGAACTCTGAGGTGATGCTTTGACTGTGCAAAGTACATCCCCTGCTCGGGTTGTGCAGTGAGATGCGGCTCTCAGGCTGAGCCACCGCCACTAGAGGGCATTTGAAGCACCACGTCGGAGGCCCAGCCTGCAGGATCCGTTGTGCCACGCCGTAGTGTCTGGCACGTGGTCTTGCCCCAGGACCTCCTTCTGTTCTGCCTTCTGTTGCTCCTGGGTGCTCCAGGTCAGTGGCCGGCAGCAGACAAGGTATGGGCTGTGCCGATGTCCTACTTGATCTGCAAAAAGGCAGTAGTTGAGGTAGAGCTGTGCTGCCAAATAGACCAACTTAACAACAATTTTGATTGCATATTTTAAATAGGCATGGGTATAAATATCGGAGGTGGCTTTGCTCTTCTTTTGTAATCAGCTACCTGCAACCTCCTCATTCAGTTTTCCTTGATATTCCGGCAGAATTCCATTAATTTCTTACCTTTCCCACATCTACTGTTACTTAGTGGAGAAGTCCATCCTCAAAGAGCAGTGTTTAGCGAGGCCACACACCTGTGTTCACCACAATTTCTTTTAAGTTTGTTCCAGCAAACAGAAGAGTTGAATGTGGTCTCCTGTATTCTGGATGAAGGCCATAGCTTTCAAAATACAGAATATTTGCAGGGACTTCACCAGCATGTAATTATCTGCCATTCAAAGGGAATGTCTTATGCAAACCATATGAATCCTTTCAGTCAGGTCTGAACAGCTCCCCTGGTGGTCCACTTTCATTTATTTATTCATCAATTTATTTATTTATTTATTCATTCATTTATTTATTTATTGTTAAAGAGAGCAACATCACAAAGTGATAAATGGGAGTATGTTTTCGCATGCACTTGCACAGTGAGTTTCCATACAGGTGAATCCTCATGGGACTGCATTAAAGATTTTCAGGTTTGTGCAGCCCGTAGCTGGAGAAAAGGAAGAGCAGGTAAGGATGCTCTTTGGCATGCTGAGGGCCAAGAAATATCAGAATTAGAGCCTGGGTTGACACTTGCCTGTTGCCAGGCTCTTATAGAATCTAAGAATGGCTGAGTATCACCACAGTTATTTCCAAATCCAATGACCTGGCAGTATTACAGATTCTCAGGAATGTTCCTCTAAACGGGCTCATGAGGGATCACTGCTGGGAAACCAAATTCTTTCCATAGAAGTGAGAACTCCATTTATTGGAAAGATGGACACCATGTGGAATATGAACGAAACAGGTCACACTGTACAAAGCAGAAAGGGGAATGACTAACCATCAGATGTCATCCACTTGGGTGTGTTGGTGGGGCCAGACATAGCTCAGGACACACAGCATACCTGGTAGTATGAGCACCACTCCTCTCTTGGGGGCAGTCCTGCTGGACATGTGAAGTGTTAGCACTGCGTTTTGCTTCTAGCTGTGGTTTCTGCACCACCGTGGCTTTTGAGAGTTGTACTCGGTTTGAGCGCATGAAGTTTTGAAGTCAAGACAGGCCCTGTTTGTAGAAATGTGCTGAAGTCTCCACAACAGCTCAAGAATCAGGACCAGGGTTAGTCTCAAATTAGCAGTAGGGAAGAGAGATGCTCTTTGGGAGTGCAGTCACACTCCCAGTGACCCAGTAGATAATCCCTGAGAACCTTGATGTGCTGTTCAGTGTGCAATGTCCAGATTTTCATGTAACAAATCATCCTTTACAGAGTCTGAGTTACCTATCAACATGCATAGACTGAGGCTTGGCAAACAACAAACAGGGATAATTAGTATATTATTCCCTTAAAAAAAATAAAATTAAGCCCACTTCTACCAGGAAGGGTATGTGATACATTCTGTGTGGAAAACAGATTTTCTCTCCAGCAGGCACACTCAGGATCCCCAGGGCTCCCAAAACAAGTCAGGATGACCCTTTTCTCTATAAAATAGTTGGGGATTTGAGTGGGCTGAAAGCTGAGAGGGGAGCAATGGGAAAAATATCTCTGTTTCTTTTCTTCTGACTGTCAGACAACAGCTGCTAAGCAGGCTTCTTCAAAGTCATTACAGCAAACGTAGATTACGCATCATACACAACAAGCAATTATTGCTGCTCGTGGCAAGTCCGCAACCTTCTGGTTTCAGAAAGACCAGAGAAGACATTGCAGATCATTAAGACTTTGTTTGTTTGTTTGTTTGTCTGTTTGGGGGGTTTGTTTTTGTTTGTTTGTTTGGTTGGTTGGTTGGGGGAGGAGGGGGGAAGGGAATTGGTGGGAGCCTTTTTAGTTTTATTTATTTGCCACAGCATAGGGCATTACTTGGAAGGAGGGATGAAGTAAAGTATTTCTTTCCTGGAGTGAACACCGGGTACTTGAGTTACACAGACTCCCTAATGTTACTGATTTCAGAGTAAATTTATTTGTTTAGGCTGATACAGCAATACACAGTGGAAAAACAGTAGTGTGACCATAATCTTGAACATCTCAAGATCTTTGCTATTTCCCATAAGTTGCTATCCAAATTTGGATGAATATTTCACAATTCACACTGGAGAGGACCTTTGGAAGTCATCTGGTCCAGTTCTTGCGCAAAGCAGGGCTGTTGCAAACTCTACCTGTTGGCTGAGGTGGCAATATATATATAACAGGTCTCAGCTACCAAGAGAAGATGTGAGTCTCACAGATCAGGTATCATCAGTTACTTCACTAGTTGGCAAGATTTCACAGCTGCTGGATTGTAAAATGAATTGAAATAATATGTTGCAACCCTTGGATAGTGCAATTGTAGATTATTCTTGACTCTGCTAAGATGCAGAAGAACCTTCAAACAAAAACAGTGGATTGTACAGAAACTGACTTTCTACAACAAATTTTTCTCTATGCTTTACTTTTTGCACAGTCAAAAGTATCTCATGTTGTATGAAAGGAGTGCCCTGGGAAAGCACTCCCAAGCCTGAAGAACGGCTTCTTTGTTGGGTTTCCTTCTCACTCCTGTCCTAATTTCAACCCCTACTCAACTATTTGTGGTAGATAAGCAACTTAATATAGAGATTTCTATGCTTCTCAGACTGAGAATTGCAAAAACATATAAAATATATATAAACGTAAAAATACTATTTTTGACTGGCTAGTGGGCTGGCTGTTGTGATCTCTCAATTGCACTTTGGCCACTGCCACATGTTTTTTCAACATTGGAACCAGAGTTTACTCTCTGATGTTTACTCTTCCTGGGAAGAGTAAAATTCATACAGAGTAGCTTACTGAGGAGAGCATGGCTTTCCTTTCTGCCATTTGTAGAAACAGCTAATAACTAATATGTGGATTGAGCTTATTTTTGGTGTAGCTGGCTGAAGCAAGTGTTTATCTTCTGTTGAACACCTGCTGTTGCACTGCACAAACACAAGCTGCTAGAATGACCTCAGTACTTCTTTAGTTTTTATTCAAAGTCACTGAGATGTTTATGATTCAGTTGCCTCCCCCATCTCAGCAATAAATACCTACACAGAGAAGACCAGTAAATCTGCCATTCAAGCAGCAAAAACAACAACATGCCAATCTAATGAATGACTCCCTCACATTGTTTTTATTATGCAAAGAGGCCTTTTCTGTACTTCATCCAAGAACACCATCCTGCAGAGGATACTTTATAATAATCCAGGGAGGTCCAGCAGAGATGGGCAACAGATCAGAGGAAAGACAGTGTCATGTGCAGTAATGTAAGATGAAAAAGAATAGAAGGCGTATTTATTCATGAGCATTTTCTTAAATCTTGGCCCAGGAATTTTGCCACGTATTCCTTTATATGTGTCTTATATTTTTACGGAAGTGGCCTTTCAGACTTTCTTCATAGTTGTATTTATGAGTACTTGGATATTTAAACAGTGCTTTATATGATTTAGTCTCCCTAATTTCTAAGTAAGAAACCCAAGTGTTTGAATGCACCTTTTGCTGCTGATCCACTAGTAAGGGATGGTCAGCCTGAAGATGAAGTAAACTCTTTGCAAGCAAGTCAAGAACAGATAAATGTCCACAAAGGGTATTTACAAACTCTTACAAAAGAAGCAGTATGTAAGAATGTAAGCCTGTGCATATACCATTTGCAAACTGCAAAGAAGACTGCTTTAACTGGATAGCTTTCTTATTACAATGTGTTTTTCTACCTGCAGAAACAATAATCTTGCTCTGTCCCTTATTCTTTTTTTCTTTTTCTTTTAATAAGGAGTGGAAAAACAGGGTTGTTTCACTAGTTCTGCTTTACTGTAGAGAGCTAAGGAAGATGTGGCCTATCTGCATTTTTGTTTCCCTACAAAGACAAATTTTTGACATTTCCTTACCACTTAAGAACAAGGATAAAACACCTGCAGACAATCAAAAAAAAAAAAAAAAAAAGCCCAGAATTCAAAAGCTACAATCAGATCATATCAGAGGTTTATGTCCTTAAGAATCTAATTCTTTTCTGTATCTCAGGGATCAGCCTGTGGCAGAGGCATCTATTCATTTTCCTTCTTCATAAAAAAGCCAAATTCCACTGCAGCACAAAATTATATACAGAGATTTTTACTTGTCCCAGTGAAAACTGGAGGAGGAAAAAACAACTGGTACGTGTTTGTTTGTCTGGTAGATTTTCCTGCATAGGTAGTTGAAAAAAAAAAAAAGACAGTTGCTTGAGTAGGCATATTTTTAAACTTGATGCCAAGGTTAGGGTTAGAGTCTCTAAGAAGAGCAAAAAAGGAAGGCAGACACACCCGAAGAGTGGTAAAGCACCAGCTGTGCTTATATTTTTAATGGCTTTTTTCCTTGTCTTGTACAAACACATCTAATTTTTAGCAGGATATTGTCCTTCCGCTGCTTTTCCCTGGAGCTCATGCTTTGTCAGTATCTCCTGCCATAAAGTGTATACCACATGATAATGATGCTGCAGAGCGCTACATGTCAAGGAGATGGCAGCAAGAACTTCTCTTTGATGACTCTGCTGCCACTGCAACAGTAGGAATAAAAGCCTTCAAAAACAGATGGTCTCGCTGCTCCTAGTTAAGGTGTTTAGCGCATGGTGTCAAGAAACGGTACAAAATCTCAACCTAATCCATTGAGCAAAGCACAAGGCCTGAGGAATAATGAGAAGTCAGGGGCAATTCCTCTTGCTGAGCTCAGAGTACTTTGTCAATCACAGCACTGCAATAACAGCACTTTGCAGGCTCCTCCATAACACTGTGCAGGAACTTCTGGGGCATCACCTCAGATGGCTGTGCTGCCTGAGGCAAGAACAAGGACCTCTCCATTTTCTTTGCAAGAAAAGACAATTCTAAGAAAAGGAGAAATGTCAGCTTTTAAAAAGCCAGCATCCTGGCTACTTGAAAATACCCTAACAAAGACAAGGTAATAGCTTGCTCCTATCTCTTTTATTTCTACCTGTTGTAATCTCAGTACTATGCTGTAGGACTCAGCAAATTATTTCTGCAGGCCCGATTCAAGAGCTATCTGTGGAAAAGGATGTCCAGGGCATCCTTTTCAGATACTTAAAAATCCTTAAGGCATCTTCATAGAGAAAAAACTGGAGTCTTCCAGCGCTCTAGGAATGCAGTTCAGTTACACGTCTACTGCAGAAGCAGAGCCAGAATCACAACAGTGATATACAAGTTTCTGTAGTTTGAAAACTGCAGCAGACTGGGGTCTGCAGTAACCCATAAGGAACTGTATTCAGCATACTATGTGACTGTCTCCCCAGCCTTGCACTGTATGGGATGCAAGAACAGAGGTTCCCTTAGATATAGTGAAACTGTTTGCTGAAAAGACAACTTGGAAAACATGGGTTGAAGACGGAGTAAAATAAGGTAACTTGAGAGCATTGTTAGTTCCTAGAAACACTGCCTCTGTGCCTACCAAGCAGCCAACTTACCACAAAATTAAAGGTCTGTGTAGACTAATGCACGACAAGTATGGATGTACTCTCTTGGAGAAGGGAGCAGCCCAGGATCTCCATGCTGGTTGGCCCAGAGCTGCACCCAGGCTTTGTAAAGCACATCCACAGAACAAGTCCCTGTGCCTGGAAAGATCATGGAGCAGATACTTCTGGAAAAGATGTTAAGGCACACATGAAATGCTGAGATAATCTGAGACAGCCAGCACATCTTCACCAAGAGCAGATCATGCCTGACAAATCTGATGACCTTCTGTGAGTGAGTGGCAACACTGGTGGACAAAGGAAGGGCAATTGATGTAATCTTCCTGTGACTCAAAGTACTTGTGCAAGTACTTTGACATGGTTCCACATCATATCCTCATCTCTAAATCAGAGAGATAGGGATTTGTAGGCTGGAGTACTTGGTGAATAAATAATTGGTTGGGTTGTCATAGCCAGAGGGTTGTTGTCAAGGGATCTATGTACAAATGGGGGCCAGTAAGGAGTGGTGCCCCCCAGGTCCATCTTTGGAACCTATGCTCTTCATCTTAACAGAGACAGTGGGATTGAGCATGTCCTCTAAGTTTGCTGATGACATCATGCTGAGCGGTGCATTTGACACAGTAGAAGGGAGAAATGCCATCACAAGGAACCTGGACATGCTCAAAAAGTGGGCACATGAGAACATGTTGAGGATCATTGAGGGCAAGTGAAAGGTGCTATACTTGGATCAAGGCAACCGCAAATATGATTACGGGCTGGGAGAACTCTCTGAGAACAACCCTGCCAAGAAGGACTTGGTGGTCCTGGTGGATGAAAATCTCAAGCCAGCAGTGTGCTCTTGCAGCCTGGAAGGCCAATGTTATCCTGGGCTGCATCAGGAGAGGGGTGGTCAGCAGGGAGAGGAAGGGGATTGGCTGCTTCTGCTCTGTGTCCAGGCCTGGTGCCCCCTGGAAGGAGGGATGTAGAGCTGCTGGAGAAGGTCCAGAGAGAGATTGCAAAGATGACCAACAGGCTGGAGCTTTTCTCCTATGAAGCTTTCTTTCTGTGAAGAAAGGTTGAGGGAGCTGAGCTTATTTGGCTCAGAGAAGAGAAGGCTATGGGGAGGCATCACTGTGGCCTTCCAGTACTTGAAGGGAGCTTACAGGCAGAAAGGAGACTGACTTTTTACGTGGTCTGATAGTGATAGAACAAGGGGGAATAGCTTTAAATGGAAAGAGGAGATGTTTAGGTTAGATGTCAGGAAGAAATTTTTTACTCAGAAGGTGATGTGACACTGGCACAGGCTGCCCAGGGAAGCTGTGAATGCTCCATCCCTGGAGGCATTCAAGACCAGGTTATCCCTGGGCAGCCTGAGCTGGTGCATGGCAACTCTGCCCACAGAAGAGGCTGGAATTATGTTATCTTTAAGTTCCCTTCCAACATTAGCCATGCTATGATTCTATGATTCTATAAGTTTCCTCTTCAGTCCCCTTTTCCAGGGCACTGTAGGCTTGCTCACTGAAGGGTGTTCAGCTTCAAAACACAGTTCTCAGTCCTTCTGCTGCAGCTTGCTATGTTTGTATGATAACTGGTCACCTCATCCTAGCAGCTGTGTTGTAGATTTTCCCCACATTTGCCTTAAAAAGGGAGAAATGCTTGACATGTATATCTTCCTGCACTTAATTTCACATGATGATTCTTTTCTACAGCATTTAGAAATCCTGCTTTTAGTCAGCATTTATTCTCACCGCTGTGGCAGTTTCAGAAACTTGCTTGCTTAAGCATCTTTGATCACCAGCAACACCCATGGTGCCTATGATATAACACAGCAGGACAGCGTAATGCGTAAACTCAGACACTGAGCTGCATCCACCTTTCTGGAGGGAGCAGGCCTATGCATCAAGTTCTGCTTGATTCCCCGCACTGATCACAAGCCCTGTGAAAATTCTGACCTCTTCTCTGGGGCTTTGCAACCACAAACATCCAAGTGTCATCAGTCACAGCCTGCTGCTTCCGGGCATGTCCTTCACTATACCTTGGCTTTACCTGGTATTTGCAGGCTTCCAAAATGAGGCATCAGGAGAGCCTTCCCCAGCACTGACCAGCACACTCGCTCAGTTGTCATGCTGAGCAGAGTTGGCTGCAGCAGGTTCAGAGCTACAGGGCTCTGCCCAGATCAGCAGTAGAATTGTAGGCAGTCCTGCCCACTGCAGAATTACAGCACTCTCCTCAGACCGGGTCAGAAGCCTTCACCTCACCTCAGCTAACCTTGACAAGTGTTCATAGTCATGTGCTCATGCATAAATTGCCACTGTTGACTTTAGTTCTTGAAACAGAATGAATTAGATATACTTGAAAGGAATTAAAAAACAAATTATCCTGTTTCTTCTGCAAACAGCTGAAACTTCTGCATCAGCTAACAACACAGCAAGCAGAGAACAGATGTTGGAAATAAAACCTCTTAGATAGACTAAAAACAAAGCTTTAGCCTCATAGTTCCCCTAGCATTTGTGTTATCCCATATTATGAAACAATCCTGTTACAAATTTTACTCCTCATCTGTCAATAGTGAAAGTGCTTCTAGGTCTTGAATTACGCATTCAAGACTTGATGAATAAAGGTGGCCCAAATGTTTGAAGACAAAACAAAAATTTCTTCAGGGAAGAGAAAGTTGCAGGCTCTGTGAGTTAAGAGGAATTCTTGTTTTAAGAAAACATAACAATCATCATTACAGATTTACCTTTTTTAATTGTCAACTTTGTCAGAACACGTGAGTATGTCAGGAGGCAGATGCTACAAAGCTTTGCTGTTTCCTTCAAGACATAAAACAACATAGTCCTCTAATTCTCCTTTTCCTCTTTCTCCTAGATTTAGGTCCAATTGTACTTGCCACTAAGATTTTTCTTCTCTGGAGAACTCCAGAATAATATTCATACTGAGCTATGATCGTTTCATTCCTTGGGAACTGAAGCAGCTGGAGAATGCTTTGAGAAAGGACATTCCAAGGGCAAAGTGACAGAAATGGTCCTTCCCAAGTCATGTCACCTGCTGCCAAGCCAAATGTCTTTCCTGTGATTGAATGGGTACAACCAGCCAAAGCGAGTCTCCACTCCTCCCTGTGACTGCTTCCATCTGTGCTGTTGTGCTGGGTCACTTCTCTAAAATCTGCAGCTGTCCCCAAGCTTTGTCTCGCATATTTGTTTGTCACACAAGTGTTTTTTCCACCTGATGGGTCCATTGGCAAAGGAAGTGTTTTTGTGAGCGGCAGTCTTTGCACCTATCCTAAAGGCATTTCTGAATCTGGCATCTGGCATTTCTGAATCTGGCAAAGACACAAACTGGTGATCAAGCACCGATGAGGACTTCCTGTACAGTGCCCCAGCATGTATTCCTTGAAGCATCAATTTGCGTATAATGTCACAAGCACTTTTATCAAACTCCTGGTCTGAGCAGACCTTGAGAGAAAGATCTGCCATGGAAGCCTGTCCTCTTGTCTGCAGTGTAGCCCAGGTGTCCCCATGACTATTAACCTCTACTACAGCCTCCTCTGGGACAACTTGTTTTGTCATGTCTCCAATTACACTGGGCAGTTAAGGGAGCTGACAGCCCCTAGCACTAGTTTTTAGCAGTGAGGATGCTATTGTAAGTGTTGAGTCATGGTAGTCACAAAGGCAGATACAGAAAAGCTGCACTCCTGAAAAGGATATACTCACAGGAAAGAAAAAAAAAATGGAAAAAGAAATATGTTGAGATATGTTGTGTTTACTCAAAAGAAATAGCCAGATCCCAAACAGGTTGCCTGGGTGGGGGTCTGATTTTGGGACTGTGTAACACTGTTAGGAGAACTTGTGCTTACATTATTTCCTTCATTGAAAAACCCATCATGAATTCCTTTATATGCCTTACTACTAGGAAATGCCCACATTGCCTTCCTTTCTCCTTTCTCTGCTCTCTATCAGCAGCCCTTGCATTTGGTCTCTTGGTTGTGTTCCAGAGATCATTCCTCTGAGAAGGAAACCATCTCAGCACCAAGACCAAATGTTGGCTGGGGCTCTCACTGCAGCCTGCTGTGTCTGGGGGGAGAGAGAGGCTATAGCATCACTGCACTGCATCTCAAAGGCAAGAGGAGGATTGGGTCTTTCCAGCTTTGTATGGTGGTGCCCATGGCCACAGTGTGCTGTAGCATCTGCTGGTGGTGGCCTGGGACTGATTCTGGAACTATTCCACACACAGAGAATTCATAACATTGAGCTCTGGCTTTCCACAAAATGTGACCTAGATGGTAAAGCGTCTCTTTGTTACCTGTCATTTTCCAAGCTGAGGAAGCATGCACCAGGAAACATCCCACCCTCTCCTGATGAGAACAGAACAAATAACAGAGCATTCTCCTTCATCCTTAGTACCTATCTGCTTGAGTTTTTGGCTTTGCTACTACTATAGACACAAAGTCTTTGTAGAACATGGGCTGTAAATTCAAGTAACATTAGCTAAGAAAAGTATTAACTATTTTGTTTGTCACGTTTGAATTAATGAATGAGTCATTTTGTTTCTCCAAGAAGTGTTCAGTATGGAAATGTGACTTCTGGAAATGCAAAAAGCTGAAACAATATATTAGGCAATCATATACAAATTAAGATTTGCTCAGGTGCAGTTAAGAACAGAAGAGACAAACCTGTATGCAGAACTGAATTACAGTCAAATTCACCTGCTTGGAAAGCCCAGATTAGGTGGCATGTTGATTTGTAAACTGGTGTTTCAGTGCTGGTAAATTACCAAATCATCAGAGAAGTGTGAATAGGCTGATAATCTGGAAAGAACTTCTCAAAGTGGAATACACTAATAGTTGGGTTAGAGTGGGGTGGGATGAGTTGCAGCAAACAGCAAGAACTGAAGACATGTTTCCTATACTCTTACATGCAGAAAAGCAAACCATATGCTCTTCTGAAAGTAGAAGTTATTGTCTAGGTCTTACAGCACTGCACAAACGGATAAAGAATATTCTTTATTTTGAAGAATTCACACTTGCAATGCGGAAGTAAATCCAAAAATCTATTAGAATGTCTGTTAAAAAGTCTATTAGAAAAGATACTAGGAAGTTGCATGTAGGATGTGGGATTCATCGTAAACTTCTAAATGTACCTGGCTCTGAATAAGAGTTACAACTCAAGCTAGATTTCCTGCAACTCGAAAACTTTGATAAATACCATTATAGAAACGGACTAGTTCAAATCTTTACTTCACCACTGCACCACTAAGTCAAACTTTATTGCAACAAACTTTAAGAAACAGAGAAAAAATGTAAAGAATCTAAATGTGATCTGAGAAATTTCTGTCTTCCTTACAATTAATTAATACCCAAAGCATATAACAACCAGCAGATGTCTCTGCAGTCATCAGATCAGTGGTACATAGAGGAGGAAAAGCAGGGAGGGAGAAATTGATGAGTGGGTATTTCTCTTGGAGAAGTCTTTTAGAAATGTCAAGCCTACATAGAAGATTCTGAAAGAACATTGGCAGCAGAATGGTAGCACTCCCTAGGATGGAAACAGCACCTTACTGGGATTTACAATTTGGACAACAAATGCCTGAGAATACTATCAGATGGGTGAATCTGAAATGTAATTTTTTATCTTTGTCATCTTTGCCCGTATTTTTGAGGCTTTTTTCATTATCAGATGTTCCATGCAAGCAAGCTTGGCTTTGCTATCCTGGGAACTGGCCTGTGACTGCCGAGTAGACTTCTGCAACAGTGGAAAGCTGTCGCAAGCATCCCCTGCTGTGCTCCAATGCAAGGCATGCAGCTTCAGTCATTCCTTCACTAAAATAGACACCACAACATGTCCAAAAATAGTATATACTGTAGCAAAACAAGACATCTGCTGTACCTAGAATTTCCTTCATGGGGATGAGCTGAGCAGAAAGATGAGCAAGATGATCGTCACGAGTCATGCTATTTAATGCACTCTGGTAAGGCACTTAATGTTATGACTGTCAGAGCAGCAGAAACAGCAACTATCTGATAATGAAACATGTTTTCTGCCACAGTGAACTGATTTGTAAAACTAGTGAGTTTCGACTTGCTGTCGAGTTTCTCCTGGTGGTACCATTTTTATTAACCCCCACAGAACCCCTGGCAGTTTGTACGTGGGTGATGTTTGTTCCTCTGTACAGAAGCTGTACCTCGCACCATAAGGCTATGCCTGGTAGCTTGGCATATGAATTTGGATAGCCAAGGAGAACATTTCAGGGAGCACACTGGGAAGGCAGATATGCTCTGAAGCCATTCTTACTCCTCCTGAATCTTGGGTGGCCCAAGAACACTCTATTTCAACGCAGCCTATCAATAGCACTTCTCCCTCCCTCTCACCCAAGAGGCTGTTGGATGTGAATGCAGGAGCCAGCCCCTCCCATGCTGGGGCAATGCTCTGTGCAGTGGGGAGCACAGGATGGAGTTTCATGCCAAGTAGGGACCCCCTGTTCCACCTTATGTGCTGAGGTGAGTTCTGCTGAATCCCCTGACCATAAGATCAAATGTGGAGTAATGTCCCAGCATTAGGAACTGGGTCTGTAGCTGTTACACCAATCGTGCATACAGACATCACTTTATAGGAGGAAAATATTAGCATGCAAATCACTGCCCTAGCTTCTGCTTGCAAAATATAGCATGTGCATATGATCACAGTTTATCTGACCTTCCAGTTCTTAAAATTAAAGAGCCCCATTTCATTCAGGCAGTGAAAAGGGAAAATCCCACTGGCCTAACAGTTGTAGGCTGAAAGACTGTAAAAAATGTGACCTTTCTTTCCCTTCCTTTTCAGAGAATGGAGGCAGGTCATTCAGTTCGCAAAGGAAAAAAGCCAGATGGTGCTAGGTATCTTTCCTGTATGGCATGTGTTTGTACACAATGTTTTCATTTTCCCCTTTCTTTAATTTCCATGAATTGCTTTTTATTCTTGTTTTTCCCCCTCTTTCCCCCCACTGATTATGTGGAAAAATTTGCTTATACATTCTACAACTATTTTATGAAAAGTCTGCACTTGATACCTGTGATGCATGATATATAATGCTGCACAGGACAAGTAGCTAGCGTTGTTACGGATCTTCATCTTAATTATGAAAATTTTTAATTTAAATGTAGGGTTGAGCATACAAAATCCAGTACTGGGCCATCTGTTAGTTTTCCATCTGGGCTCATTTGCAAAATACATTCTGTTTCCCCCCTAAACACTATTTATAATCTTCCTTGGAAAACAAATATGACTAATCTGTGGCACACTAAAGATAGCAATTTGCATGCAGCTTTTAATAGAAGTGGCTATATGGTTCAAAGTAGTAACAAAACACATTTATTTTGTTTTGCATGCAGGTGTGAAAGCTCACATGGCTTCTGCACACAAAGCAGCTCTTTGTAACACACTGCTTTTAACTAGAGGGAAGTGAAAATCCTTAGAATATCTGATCACAAGGGGAAAATGATAGATGGTGGTGAACAGTGAGCATTTTCAAGTCCACGCCCAGGATTTTTGCAGTGATCCTGCATTGTTGTGCATTTGGCTATCTCAGTCTGAAATGTCAGGCCTCGAGGCCTGGTTTCTGACAAGGAGCGCCCAGGTCATTCTGAAGTGTCTTGAGCTGGATCTCTCAACAGTGGTACCATCACAAGCCATCCTCCATTTATCACTGCAGGGAAGTGAATGCCCCATTCCCATATTACTTCTCTACACCTTTGAGTCAGGTACCATGAGTTATTTTCTCAGATCAGCCTTGTTTGCACTAGTATGTTATCTCTGGCCAGACTCTGACAGCTTCCAAAGTGAAAAGCAAAGACGGTCCTATTTCAAGGGCTCCATGATTTGAAGGGCAATCTTTTGGTAATACCTTACTCTACTCTTTCCCAGTTCTTGCTTTACCCCTGCTTTGTTTTAAATCTTCATTAAAAGGCAAAAGCTGATTTCTTCTGGCTAACTTACAGACAGTTTTGAGTAAGCTGCCTTGTCTTGGAGTATTTTGGAGGGAAAAAAACTAGAAGAATAGTGTTCTAGAAAATGCACTAAAAAGCCTGGATTGCTTTTCCAATGTCACTACTCCCTCAGGCCGTGTCTTATCCCATGTCATGCTCTTGTCTGTCTGCCTTCCCACTTCCCTTTGTCTGATATGTTGTAAGTTCTCTGCAAGAGACTGTCTTTATTTTCCTCTCTTGTTGTCAGTAATACCTGGCGAAACAGCATTGTTACAAGGTTTAACTTTCAGGTGTCGGTACAGTACAGCTCACCTCTATTCCCTCAAATCTGACAAAGAAATGGTCCCTGGATATTAATTTTGAAATGGGCTGTAGTTGGAAAGGTACAGCAACCATGTGTAGAAGAATACTTACTGTAGCACCTGCAAAAGCTGAAAACTCTTTGTAGCAAGCCAACTTTTATTGTATGCTAATAGCAACAAAATTACAGTCCAAAATGCCAACTGTCTTTTTAATTTCTCCCTGTCAAAGATGAATAAGATGCCTTTTCTTAGAGTGCTGTATGCATTTACAATGAAACAGAAAATCAGAACAGATGCAGGAGATACAAAAGAGAGACAGCATACTGAGTTTAAATGCCTATAATGAAAATATTAGTAGCTATTTACTAACAATTTAATTAACTTCTTTCTCCCCCTCATGCAACCTCTATTTCAGATCTTTTGAATACCATATGGCAATCGAGAGTGCATTTTGAAAACTTTCCCCCTAGCTGTTCTCATCCTTAGGTCTGAATATGGCATTAGGACCCAAAGCATATTCTTGCTGCTCTTGATAGGCAAGGGTGCCCAACTCCTTAGGTAAAACTGAGCAGTGTGACACTGAAATTAACTTTGGTCAAACTTTGCACTACATGTTGTCTTCCTTCAAAGTGCTTTAGAGCTCTCTGTGCACAGAAGCTTCGGTTCCTGCAGTCAGGTGTGTTGTTGGCTTTTGCCCTGCCCCTAAATAAACCATAATTTTCTGCTTGTGGTAGCTGCAGTTACACCCACTGCTTTGTTCCATGACTGTCCTTTCCATAGGTCGAAGGGGAAAGTGAATGATTTCTTTTTTTTGCAAAGGCAAGGCTGAAATCTTTACATTTGCTTGAAGCAGACACAGCATTAAAGCTGAACCATTGAATCACAGAATGGCTTGAGTTTGAAGGGACCTCAAGGATCGTGAAGCTCCAATCCCCCTGTCACAGTCAAGGCTGCTAATCTCCTCATTTAATACTAGACCAGGCTGCCCAGGGCCCCATCCAACCTGAACACGTCCAGGGACAGGACATCCACAACCTCTCTGGGCAGCCTGTTCCAGCACATCACCACTCTCTTGTTAAGAGAACTTTCCCCTGACATCCAACCTAAATCTCCCCTCCCTCAACTTAAAACCATTTCCCCTTGTCCTGCTGTTATCTACCTTTCCAAAGAGTCGGCTTCCTTCCTTTTTATAGGCTCCCTTAGGTACTGAAAGGCTGCAATGAGATCACCCCACAGCCTTCTCTTCTCCAGGCTGAACAAGCCCAGCTGCCTCAGCCTGCCTTTGTAGAGGAGGTGCTCCAGCCCTCTGATCATCTTTGTGGCTCTCCTCTGGACCCTCTCCAACAGCTCTCTGTCTTTCTTGTACTGGCGGCTCCAGACCTGGACACAGTACTCCAGATCGGGCTTTACAAGGGCAGAGCAGATAGGGACAATCACCTCCCTCCCTGTGCTGGCAACCCCTCATCTGATGGATCCCAGGATACCATTTGCTTTCTGAGCTGAAGAAAAACACTGCTGGCTCATGTTCAGTCTTTCACCCACCAGGTCCTTCTCTGCAAGGCTGCTCTCAAGGAACACTCCTTCCAATCTGTACGGATGCCTGGAATTCCTCCAGCTCAAGTGCAAAACTTTGCACATTGTTATGTTGAGCCTCATCAGGTTCACCCAGGCCCACCTTTCAAGACTGTTGAGGTCCCTCTGAATGGCATCCCTTCCTTCTACCGCGTCAACCACACCACTCAGCTTGGTGTCATGAGCAAACTTGCTGAGGGTGCACTCGATTCCATCATCGATATAATTGATAAATATGTTAAAGAGCACCGTTCCCAAGACAGACCCCTTGGGGACAACACTAATTACCAGCTTCCACCTGGACATAGGACCATTAATGACCACACTTTGTCTACAGCCTTTCAACCAATTCCTTATTCACCAAATGCTCCACTCATCAAATCCCACCAATCTGGAGTTAAGGATGTGTTGGGGGACCATGTCAAAGGCCTTGCACAAGTCCAGGTAAATTATATCAGTAGCCTTTCCTTTGTCCACCAGTGCTGTCACCCCATCATAGAAGGTCACCAGGTTGGTGAACAGGCATAAACTTCCCCTGGTGAAGCTGTGCTGGCTGTCTTGGATCACACGGTCGTTCCTGGTATGATCTAGCATGTTATCAAGGAGCATATCTATTCCATGATCTTCCATGATTAAGTTCTTAACTATGAGAGTGGTAAGGTGCTGGAACAGGCTGGCCAGAGAATTTGTGGATGCCCTGTCCCTAGAGGTGTTCAAGGTTGGATGGAGCCCTGGGCAGCCTGGTCTAGTTTTAAATGGTGAGGTTGGTGGCCCTGTCTGTGGCAGGAGGGTTGGATATTCATGGTCCTTGAGGTCCCTTCCAACCCTGACCATTCTGTGACTCTGTGATTCTGTGACTCTGTGATTCCCAGGCACAGAGGTGAGACTCACTGGCCTGTAGTTCCCCAGGTCCTCCTTTTTCCCTTTCTTGTAAATGGGAATGATATGACCCTTTCTTCAGTCAACTGGGACCTTACCTGGCAGACACAGCTTTTCAAATATGATGGATAGCAGCTCAGCAGCCACCTCAGCCATCTCCTTCAGAACCCTGGGATGTCATCCAGCTCCATAGACTTGTACACATTCAGCCTCATGAGGCGGTCTCAAACTTGCTCTGTCCTTACAGTGAGGGGAAATTTACTCTCCCGGTCTCCACCTAGAGGTCTGGGGGTGCATTGCTCAGAGACATGAGAAATATTAGAATCCTGGCTGCCGGTGAAGACCAAGGCAAATAACTCATTCAGTACCTCAGCCTTCTCCTCATCTGTTGAAGCCAGCTCTCCTTTTACATTTACCAAGGGAGGTACACTTGATTTGGCCAATGTACCTGTGGAATGTCTTAATATTGTTTTTAACATCCCTCACCAAGTTCAGTTCTGCTTGTGCCTTGGCTTTCCTGATCTCACATCTGCAAGTCCAGACAACATCCCTGTATTCTTCCCAGGTGACCATGCTAGGACCAGGTGTTTTGTTTTGTTGTGGGTTGGTTTTTTTTTGGGGGTAGTGCTGAACTTTGAAGCAGGACAGAGAATTGCTTGAGGATTGGTTTTTTTTGATTGTTTTGTTTTGTAACAGTGACTGAGGTAACTTAACACGTGCTTTAGTGTTCCATCTTCAAGACTGGGTGACAGAAGGAAGAATAACAGAGGAACTGTTCTTTATCTTCACCCACAAACAGTCTAGGAGAGAAATAATTCAGTATGTTTTCTTTTTATGGTGCAAGAGAATATATGCTCTAATGAGCAAGTTACAGTAGCCTGCATGTTCTAGTTTGCAATATCCAGGGCCGTGTGATGAGAGCTGCTGTGATACTGCATTGCTGCACCTTGCCTGCACTAGCTTTGCATGGTGCCCCACAAGAAGTCTCACATCACTTGGGGGGACTTCTCCAGCAGATAGCAGCACACATAGTTCACCTTTTTGCCCTGAGTTTTCAGAGAAAAGTTAGAAGAACGTGAATAAATCTTTCTAGAAGTTCCCTAGAGTAGCTGAGCTCTCTCTTGACCCTCCAACATCCCCTCTTCCTGAGCCATCTCCAAGATCTTTCCTTCCCCTTTAAGTCCAAGGAGCCAGTCACTCTGAAAGCCAGTCACTCTTCTCTGCTGCATAGAATCATAGAATCATAGAATCATAGAATTGTTTGAGTTGGAAGGGCTTTAAAGGTCAGGTAGTCCAACTCGCCTGCAGTGAGCACCTACAGCTCAACCAGGTTGCTTGGAGCCCCATCCAGCCTGACCTTGAATGTCTCTGGGGAAAGGACGTTCACCACCTCTCCAGGCAGCCTCTTCCAGGTTCCTGTTCTGCAGGTGAGAAGCAAGGAGAGCAGGTATCTCTCTAACCTAACACCAGACTCAGTAGTGGTTTGCTGTTACAAAACAAAACAAAACAGAACAGTCAATAAACCCCGCAACCTAATAAAATACAGCAGCAGCATAAAAGAAATTGCAACATTTGTGGGGAGGGAAAAAAACAAACAAAAAAAATCTGTTTTCCAATTGAAAGTATGGGGTCTAATGTTTTTCTCTAGACCTGAGCCTTTCAGCATCTGGGATAGCATGAGATTACAGGCACAAATGGCATAAGATCTTTATTAGTGAGCCAAGAGTTCTGCATTCTGTTTGCAAGGAAGAGGTTATGAACTATATGTTGAAGTTACAAGGTGTACATCTGCTTTCACAGAGCTGAAATAAAATGTACATACCATGAATATACTGGTCAGTCTGTAGGATATTAGAGTTTCAGGTTCCTGTAGGACATGAGGACAGAGGTTCCAGAGTGGTTGCAGTTAGCTAGAAATGAACCTGTTTTCAGAAGTACTGAACAACTCCTCTTGTCATTAGTTCTCGTGAGATCTGTGGATATTTCAGACTTCTGAAAATCATGTTACTCATATTAAGACAGCTGTGGTAACAGATGCCTTAGGATGAATTCTTTGGCAAATAGACTGTTGAGAGGTCTGTCTTCGAGGTTATTGTTAGCTTAACCTCTGCTGTCTGCTGTCGTACAAATAGTTACTTCTTCCAGTGGTACTTTGCAGAATGTCTTCTGCAAATTTCTTCATCCTTAAAGTTAAATTATTAAGGTTATTGAACATGCTTTTTAGAACTGCACTTAAAGGAAAAAAGAATAAAAAAGAATAAAAAAGAATAAAAAGTCAGATCACAGATTAATGGAACTCCTTTTCCTTTTTTCTAGCAGAGTTAAGGAAGAGCTTCCATGGTAACATAGAAGCAATCACCCATTCAATAACAGAAAGGCCTGATTTTTTAATTTTTTTTTTATTTTTTTGTAGCAAGTTTAATTTCATTTCAATATGTCTATTTCACATAATTTACTACTCAACACTTTTTCTTATTTTCACTGATCCAGGATCCTTATAAGTAAACATTTGTTAATGCCAAGTGAATCAGCAGCCCATTATTAATTTTATAAAGCCTAAAATGCCAGTCTCTCACCTTCTGGGATGTGTGCATAGTCAGTAATCCCCAAATATCCCTGAGTTCCTGTCTAGTGAATTAAAAACTAGCAACTATTTTTTTTTTTTTTTTAAACTTTTGCTAAGTAGAGGCACTTTGTAAATGAGGACAATCATTTCTGGAAGAGCATTATGCAGATGGAGATCATGCATTTTAATGCCTCTCCATTTGGAATTTAATCTTGAAATAATTTTAATAGTGGTTTAAATAACAATTCTCTGAACCTATCTGATGGCATCTAGGCCTAGCTGGTAAAGACCACATGCACTTCACATGCTTTTCCTTGGAAATTAAAGAAAGCAGATATTTGACAGGGGCTTTTTTATAAACGGGGCAAAGTAATGAGTCCCTGAAATTATAAATGATGATCGAAGAGTGTCATCCCTGTCCAAACAGGGCAGGTAAGAGCCTGTTAGGAAAGGTTTGCACAAACAGGTCACAACTCTTCATTTGAAAACCAAGGTCTAGTTCTAAAGGGGGTTGCCTGCCTTATCCTCTAGGATTTATTAATTTTCATTTTAGCTATTTCCTAATATTTCAATATATGAAACCACTGGCAGGTTTGACCACAGGTAAACTGTCAGATGTTTCAGTTATAGATCTTGCATTTAGAGAGATCCATTACGGGACAGAAAAACGGAGCAATTTCATCCTTCGTAATGCAATGGACAGTTGTGAGATCTGCCTATAGCCATTGCCAACACCTTTGTTAATTAAAAAGTACTCCACAATAATCATTACCATTGAATAGCACCTCTCCATCATCAAGAGGCAGTACCAAAGAAAACAACAGATAGCACAATTTGAGATCACAATGCAGTTTTCCCTCTTAGGAATCATAAAAACTATCAGAATATATTTTTCTTGGTTAAGGGAAGGTAAAATCAAATAGTGGCATCCTTTTCACTCTGATGTCTCTGGGTGTGGTCTCTCTGTTCTTATAAAGACCAGTAGCATGTGTTCAACGGGATCAGCTGAGACAACACCTCTTGAAGTCAAAGATCAAAAAGATAGGTGTTCTATTCTAGCATGTTTCCATCTAAGCTTCACCAAAGCAGTTGTGTGGAAAGACTCTACCTAAAAGAAGAACCACACAAAGAAATGAGAAGGACTGAAAGAGCCCATTCTCCTTAGACATCATTTTGGACATTTTCTCATCAGTGTCCTAGAACTCAGAAAATCCTCTTAGGAGGTTGATTACAATTGAATTAAGCCTCCTTTCAGCCCTGTGAATCTGGTTTCTACTGGGCTCCTCACTAGACAGTCCTCAGAGAGAAAAAGGACTGAATACATTAAGTCTTGGGCCATTTGGAGAAAAGAATATAAGCAATACGTAAAAAATATCAGCACATTTAAGAAGTTTCTCTCTGTTCTTCCCTGCAGTCTGATTATGATAGGTGCCAAGTCATGTTCCTGCCTGTGCTCTGCCAAGTACATCATTTTACTGCCCTGGCTTTTTATTGGACTTACATTTGCCTCCCACGTGTGCTTCTTGGTAAGGAGTGGGCAGAGCAGACTGTCATGAGCAGTTTAGTGCTGAGTGGTTACCCAAGGACACAAAAAGCTTCAGTTTCACTGCTTTGTCAGCATTGGGCCCACTCCCTTGAAAAGATGGGCCTCAGGACTCTTCATAGGAGGAACTAAAAAAGTCTTTTTGACCTTCAGCTGCATACGAGAATCTTCTAAGGGCCATGGTAAGCATATTCTCTATTGCACAATTAAGCTGCAAACTGTCACCTGTTTTCTTGATGCATTTCATTTAGAAAGTTCTTTTTTTAAGTGCCTGTCATGAACAGCTAAAATACCGGAGCTGTTTAAAAGCCTCATATGCAAGACAGAAAAACAAATCCAGGGCAATCACCACAACCAGTCCAAATGAAGAATCAATCAAGTGATGGTCCTGAAGCTCATCACTGCAATGATCAGATGCTCTTTACAGCTACCTGAAGGAGATTATGATGAGGTGGGGCTTGGGCTCTTCTCCCATGTAACTAATGGTAGAACTAGAGTCAATGGCCTCAAGTTGAAGTAGGAGAGATTCAGTTTGGATGTCAGGAAATGCTTATTCTCTGAGAGAGTGGTCAGGCACTGAAATGGGCTGTTCAAGGAGGTGGTGGAGTCACTGTTTCTGGAGGTGTTCAAGAAGCATTTAGATTTG
Source organism: Perdix hodgsoniae (assembly GCA_035772895.1). Lineage (NCBI taxonomy): Eukaryota > Metazoa > Chordata > Aves > Galliformes > Phasianidae > Perdix > Perdix hodgsoniae. The sequence goes on along the minus strand of JAPSGF010000114.1, from coordinate 551,367 downwards.
CTTCTGAAGAACGCTTAGTGGGAAATATTAGTGATGGGTGGGCATTTGTACTGGATGATCTTAGAGCTCTTTTCCCAACTTGGACATTCAGTGATTCCATGATTGAATCTGGAGTAACCTCACCATTAAGAAGACATGTACAACTACTGCCACATCACCTCTCAAATACAAAGATTTGTTTGGCAACCTCAGCTTTTGAGGATACAAGGGGAGAAATAACCGTAACTACTACTAGGAGAAGAAGTAATGTTATCAGGACTCAAAGGACCAAATATTTATTGCACTACTGCAGACTTATAGCTACAAAATTCCATTTAGAGCTATGGATTTACAGCTTAATGCCAATGGAGTAAGCACAGTGGTCAGTCAGTTCCTATGTATTGGCAGCAAACAGGAAAAATATACAGAAGCAACTCACAAACCCAAGTTAATTCATACAGTTTTAAGAGATTTTGCAGCTCCATTCCCAGTGGAGGGGTAATTGAAGTCACCCAGCTTATGATGTTTCTTCAAAGCATGACTCATTTGTACGATCTGCATTCAGAACTCTCTATTCCTGAAAGAATCAAACATGCCCTATCCTGCCTCTTGGTAAAGTTATTCCAGGAGCAGGCATCCCCACAGTCATGGCATTAGCATATCTCTCCAAGAATGGCCACACAGAACTTCTGCCTTTCTCCCCAGTAGCTGTACCTTTTCAAGAACCACCTAATTAGATACACTAAGCCATGAAAATCAGTATTCTGTCATTTATTCACTCAACTTACTGCTCAGTACAAACATCTTTGATACCCAGAGCCTGTCATGAATTTTGTTTTCAGTAGTGGCTAGAGTAAATCAAGGCATCCTACTGAAGCCACCTGGAGCTAGGCCAATGAGGTGAAATCAGAGATAGACTGCATTCATCCTAGTGAACTCAGCCAATCTGAAGAAGGGATGTGGTAAGTTTCAAAGAGCTGTGTGCAGGGATAGTGTCTTGTTTTTATTGTTTTTGTTGCTACCCTCCTTGTCCAGCTACCTGGCTACACCTAAGCTTGTTACTGGATCTTCACTTTCCTTCCCTTTGTCATTGGACAGAACTGTACACTCAGAAATCCTAGATAACTCCAGCAGGACTGATAGAGGTGTGGTGATCCCTGGGAGAACTGTAAAAGCCCCTTGGAAAAAAAGGGCTGCACTGTCTTCTCCTATCACCCATTCCTGAACCCACCTTTCTTCCCAAGCCCTTTCAGTCCTGTGGTTGAGACAAAAACAGAAAGGAGAGAATACTTTCAACTTCGCAGACATTTTTTTAACCTAGACTCCTCTTCCCTGCTCCCAGTCTGTCAACCAAGGCCAGAGAGCAGTTGAACCCGGATGACCCCAGGCAGTGTGACTGATGTCAGCTGTAAACCAGTGGCGGGGAAGACCTGTTAAAAGGTATTGCTGAGCCATGGGGTCTACTTACAGGGTCAGGGCTAGGTCACTGCTTGGTAAGGCAAGCAGGTAGGTCACTGCTTGGTAAGGCAAGGTAGCTGCAGGCCCTTCAGAGAAAGGAAGGAGAAGGGATTTATCTAAAAGATTTGCAGCTTAATCACTGTGGGGTTGTTTTTTGGTTTTGTTCTTTTTGGGGTTTTTTTGTTTGGTTGGTTGGTTGGTTGGGTTGGTTGGTGTATTTTTTTATTTTTTTTTTAATGGAGATTGCCATCACCTGCCCTCTGATGCAGAACTGTACAAGTGGGAACCAGAGCCAGGCAAGTTTCTGCCTTTTGTGGGCACAAGATAAGCAGTATGTGACTCCACAAGCATAGCAGGAGATGAAGAGACTTTGCTGGTCCTTATTGCCATCTACAGAAGATACACAGCAAAGGCACCCTCCAGCCCCCTCCTGATGCTGTGACGCTCACCTCAACCCTACTTACAAGACAGTGGGCAGAAAACCCTGAACAGCAGCACATCTCCCCAACCTACCACCTCCCTGTAAGATTTAACTCTGACTGAAAATATATGTACTTTCTTTCTCCTCTACCCCTTCTTTAGCAAGAAGATTTTTTTCCTTTTAATCTCTCACAGCTTCTCTTGGCTATTACTGGAAAATTACAATCAGAATCTTGAGCCTATATTTAAGAACTGCTGTACATTAACACACTTATGTTAAAACATTCTCTGTTGCAGCACTCTGATTTATCTATGGATCTTTATTTTTGGATACCACTGCCTTTTACAGCTTTCTAATTTATATAGCCATTTGTTTTGGCTGTCAAAACATTTTTAATTTTAATTACTGAGTATCATGCTTCTGGGTATAAAACTGTCAGATAAATCTGAGTATCTGCATAAACATGTGGGGAACTGCATGTGTTATCACTCAGCAATTGCTGGTGGGCAGTTTGCAAGCTCTTGTCTGATCTGTGTTCAGCTGCTGCGGAGCAGCATTGGTGTGATGAACTGTTGATTAGTTGTCAAGCTGTGTGCATTATGTCCTTGGCTCTGCCTAACTCAGTGGGCTATTCAGACTGCACAAACCTTCAGCAAAGGAGTGTCCACAGCCATCTTTACCCCAGTCATTCAAATCCAAAGTGCTCATTTATCAGGACATCCCAAAAAAAGGTTTTGTTTTCTTTTTTTTCCTATTTTTAAGAGAAAATGTGGCATTGTTTACTTCATGGGGTGGCCAGCAGAAAAGTGACTTCTTTAGTACTTAGGAGCCAAAACATGTGTTTGTGTTTTTCCTTTACAATAAAGATATGCCTGTATCTGTGTGAGTAAGTAGAAACCCTTTCTGTCTGGGATGAGAACAGAAGCTCTTCTGCAGAGCACCATGACTGTCCTCCTGCATTTCTGCAAAGTGGCCTCTCTTTCCCTGCTGAGACATTGTTTTATTGGTGCTGGAGTTAGACCCAGCCAGGCAGAGGACCCTTTGCAACAGGACACAGCAAAGGATCCCAAAACTGGCACTGGTGGCAGACAGCTCTCCAGAAGGCAAGGTAGGACTGACCAGCCCACTCGTCACCCTGGGCTGCAGCTACTGCAGGTTTGTTACAACCTATAAAGATCCTCTCCTCATCTTTCTCCAGTACCTCACAGGGCGTTTCTGCTTTTGTGAATATCGGATGACGTTTGGTGCTCCTGTCAAACTCACTGTGGGAGAGACACAGGGAAACAGCCCTTAAAAGTTTCACGTTGCTACCCATCCTGCCTTAGTTTGCTATTTCTGCCTGTTATGTTTGTGTCAGAAGCTCTATGAAGATGGGGCTGCATGTGCCTGCCAGTGTGCACAGTGCTGGGAACAGTGCAGTAAGCTCTGCACTCCTGCACTGCAAACTAGAATTACTTTATAATAAAATACTACCAAAGGTGGGTAGGGAAAAATGTAAGGGACAAAAAGGCAGCAGATATACCAACATTAGCATCCCATATCATCTGCCACAGCCAAAGATCTGGTGCAGTGTTCCTGTGAAAGTTCTTTCCATTAATCCTGTTCTGAGCTCTCTTCTAAGCAGAGCTGATCTTTTGCCATACTTCTCCTCTGTATGATCTTCACTTGGCTTGCAATTGTTTTGCTGTTTTTGCTACTAGAGCAGTTTTGTTTCACTCTCTCACAAACAGCCTCTCCCAGCCAAAGAGACTTGCACTGATATTTTGGTATATTCATCTTTACCTTTTGCTTTTTCTGCCTCAGGTGATCAAATTGAATGAACTTTACTGCCATCTGGGGATGTAACATTTTCACTTCTGTATGTCATTCTGTCCTTTAATCTCATTAAAGAGATTCATTATGGAGTTTAAGGAATGAAAGATAAAGCATTTCAGTGTTTTTATTTATGTGAAAACAGGTGGAGAAAAGACAGTCCTCTTTTGTGTCTCCTGCAAGTCTTTGAGGCTGAACTTAACAAGTGAACTCACCAAAGGGCACACTCTTGCCTGGTGGATATGCACTGCTTTCAGCATCAGTGGAGGACAATGCCGATGCATGACAGCACTGATGGTGGTTCACGTGAAGCCCAGGGAACAGGTAAGCTACTCCCTGTGTCTCAAACCCATCAATACTGGCACTGAAGAAGTGCTAGATAAAGCAGATATTAAATATGCTTCATTTTCTTTTGCTGTGCTGTAAGGTTTTGTCCTGGGTGTAGTGTTGCCATGCACTGTAACATGCAACCAACTAAAAAGTCAATATTGGTGTGCATGTCTACTTAAAATGGGTACACGATCTTGTACAACAGCCAAGGTGTGCCATGCCAAAGACTTGGAAAATGAATCACCAGACTCCCTTGGAACTAAGGACAACATTATTTCAGTGCAAAACGTACAGACTATCAAAGGAATTAAGTCTAATACAAACAGAAGGAGGTGTTTTTTCACTCAGCAGGTAGTGGGTCTGTGAAGTTTCTTCCCAGAGGAAACAGGATAAAAAAATGTTTGTATCCCACCATAGAAAGATGGGACTAATGTTCAGAAGACAGCAGGTTACTCAAAAAACTACACCAAGGTCAGGAAATCCTGACCCGGTAGGGTGGAAGGTGGGAGAGTTCCAGGGAGATGGCAGGGGAATATGTTTATCATAGAATTATAGAATGGCCTAGGTTGAAAATGACCTCAAAGATCATCTAGTTTCAAGCCCCTGGCCCTGGCAGGGTCACCAACCACCAGACAAGGCTGCCCAGAGCCACATCCAGCCTGGCCTTGTATGCCTTCCAGGGATGGGGCATACACAACCCCACTGGGCAACCTGTTCCAGTGTGCCACTACCCTCTGTGTGAAAATCTTCCTCCTAATATCTAATCTAAACCTCCACTAACTTAATTTATAACCATTCCCCCTTATCCTACCACTATCCACTTTTGTAAAGTCTTTCCCCCTCCTGTTTATGCACCCCCTTCAAGTACTGGAAGGCCACAATGAGGTCTCCCTGGACCCTTCTCCAAACTGAACAAGCCCAGTTGTCTCAACCTTTCTTCAGAGGAGAGGTGCTCCAGCCCTCTGATCATCTTAGTGGCCCTCCTCTGGACCCATTCCAAAAGCTCTGTATCTTCCTTGTGCTGGAGACCCCAGGCCTGGACACAGTACTGCAAATGGGGCCTCACTGAGGTAGTGAGCTGAGAGGAACAATCACCTCCCTCTTCCTGCTGACCACCCTGTTTTTAATGCAGCCCAGAACACAGTTGGCCTTCCAGGCTGCAGGTGCACACTGCTGGCTTACTGAGGCCTTACTGAAGTCCAGGTAGACCACATCAACAGCCTGATCCTCATCCACTAAGCGGGTCACCTTGTTGTAGAATAAGATCAGGTTTGTCAGACAGGATCTACTGTTAATAAACCCATGCTGACTGGGCCTGATCCCCTGGTTGACCTTTAGTTGGTCCATGATGGTTCCCAAGATTATCCATTCCATGACCTTCCCTGGCACCGAGGTGAGACTGATAGGTTTGTAGCCACCAGGTTCATCTTTTCGGCCCTTTTTGAAGATGGGCATCACATTTGCCAGTTTCCAGTCCACTGGGACATCCCTGGTTAGCCAGGACTGCCAAAAGATGATGGAGAGTGGTTTGGCAACCACATCTGCCAACTCTCTCAGCACTCTAGGGTGCAGTCCGTCCGGCCTCATGGACTTGTAAGCATCCAACTTTCTCAGCATGTCCAAAGCTATCTCATCTTGGATCATGAAGGGCTTATTCTGTTCCCCATCCCTATCTACCAGCACAGGGGAACTGTATTCCCTGGGAGTAACAAGTCTTATTATTAAAGACTGAGGCAAAGAAGGCATTAAGTACCTCAGCCTTATCCCTATCATTGGTGACCAGGTTGCCCTCGACATCCAACAGGGGATGGAGATTCTCCCTAGCCTTCCTCTTGCTGTTAATGTGCTTATAAAAGCATTTACTGTTTACCTTTGCTTTAGTGGCCAAGCTCAGTTCTAGCTGCACTTCGGCTTTTCTAATTTTCTCTCTACACAGCTTCACTACATACCTGTAATCCTCATAAGTAGGTTGCCCATTCTTCCAGAGACCATAAACTTTCCTTTTGTTCACGAGATCCAGCCAAAGGTCTCTATTCATCCAGCCTGGCCTCCTTGCCCGTCGGCTCATCTTCCATGACATGGGGATGGTCAGGTCCTGCACCTTTAAAACAGTTTCCTTAAAATATTCCCAGCCTTCCTGGGCTCCCATGCTCTCCAAAACTGCCTCACAAGGGACTCTCTCAGCCATGGTCCTAAAGAGGTTGAAGTCCGCCCTCCGGAAGTCCAAGGTGGCAGTTCTGCTGACTCCCCTCTGTGGTTCAACAGGGATAGAGAAATAGAGATCACTTTGCCCCAGATGGCCTCCAACCTTTACATCCCCCACCAGACCTTCTCTGTTGACAAACAGCAGGTCCAGGATATTGCTTCTTCTATTGTACTGATCACAACACTTAGGCTACGTCCAGCCAACCATTTCTTAATCCATCGAACAGTCCATTTCAAGTCCATACCTCTCTAATTTAGAGAGAAGGATGTGGTGAGAGACCATGTCAGAGGCTTTGCAGAAGTCCAGGTAGATGAAATCCGTCACCCTTCCCCCGTGTACCAATGCCATCACTCTATCATAGAAGGCCACCAGATTGTTCAGGCAAGATCTGCCCTTGGTGAAGCCATGCTAGCTGTCTCAGATCACCTGTTCATCTTGTATGTGCCTTAACATGATAACCAGGAGGATCTGCTCCATGATCTTATGTTGGTCTTGTGATTTCCTGGACATCTAATGGCAAGTGGTGAAGAAGAGCTGCTTAGCTTGATATAACCTTTGTTTCAGTCAGAGTGGCTCTTATGTCATACTTTTATGATGACAGTATTAATAGGACAGGTAACTGGGCTGATGCAAAATAAAGAAAGTTTTGAAATCACGGGTTTATTTTATAAGATTACTGATTTTGCTTTAGAGTTGATTCATAAAAGGTTCTGTTTCAAAAATGTTATAAACGTACAGCGGTTTTGATACAGTTCCACACAAACTTTCTCTTTACTTGCCTTAACAAAAAGCAGTTATCATTAAAGCCCGGTGACTCTAACTCAAGCCCTTTCTTGATAATATTTTTCACAAGCAATCATTTTTACTAAATAATCTTACAGTATTTATGTAATCATCTGGAATGTGTGTGATGTTATATGCTCTTTTCAGAGGTCTGCATTTATATTTGGATGAGGGAACAGTAATAAATACAGCATTAGAATGAACTTTATTGTGATAGAAGTATTTTGCTTTGCAGTTGATGAAAAGGAATATTGATAAGGTCAAATAAATTATTATCTTGGTTATCCTCTTAGTTGTTCTAAAGGGCTTGACTCTGAGGTGGGGAGCAGAAGGAGAGTATGCGAGGAAAGTAGCAAAAACTTTTTGCTCTTGAGATAGCATTAGTGCCAAGACTTTGACTAAATTAATGCAAGGTATTTTATGGCTGTATTGCACTTGCAGAGAAGATACCAGCACTCAGAGCAGGGCAAAAAGCTCTTTGAATCCCTCACAAATATCATCTGCTCTTTCTTACCCTGGCAGGGAGATGCAGTTGTAGCACGTGTGGTGTTCCAGATGTTGTGCACTGAGTTGTAACAAACTGAGGATGTTAAGACCCCACTTCATAAGGGACCTTTTCCAGTCAATTCCCACTGGTAGCATATGACCTTAATACTCTTTCTTCACTCCTGCCTTCTCACATGACCCAGTTGTGGTCAGTTCAGTTATCGGGCAACAAAATCTGTGTCAACAGGGATTCAGTGAGAGTAACCATTAGCTTCCAATTGCTAGTTGTTCCAGGTTTATCGAGCGTTGTGTCTGTAATTAGGGAACTAAGATGTAAACTGCAGTGTCCTTTATAAAGTCAGTCCTGTGGGAATAATTTCAAGAGCCAATTGCTGTTGCTAGATAGTAATTGGGAACCCAAAGAGATTCACATATGAATAACAAATGAAGGTGCACAGTAGTAGTAGGAATTTATACCTGGAACGTTAGAGTTCTTAATGACCATATTAAAAGGAATAAGGTCATTTGTTATTTAAAGGATCATGCGATACTGCATTTTCTAAGGATAAAAAGCACACACAAGGTTAGGAAGTATAAATGTGAGACATGAGGGCTTTCTGATGTCCATCAGTCAGGACTGCCAAAGGAGTTCACATTTTGTGACAGAGCATTTCTTACATTTTTGTCACAGTAGCTTGAAGTTCCAGGTGTTGATTGCCTAGAAACAAAGCTTGAAGTTAGGCAAGGCTATTTCATACGTTTCATTTTGTGAGTGTTTTACATGCCTGAGATTCACAGAGCAGTGCAGATAAGTGAGTGAGTGAGGTTTACATTGAGGAGATTAAGTGAATTTTAGTGCAACAAACATTCTGGCTGAAGATGCAGACCAGATATCACCTTCGTGTAAGACAAACTCACTTTTCTACTAGACACACTTAAAACAAAAGTTAAATTTTCTGAATCATGCTGTGATGGTGAATATCAAGGCTTGAATAGCCATTGGGGTTGTATGAATATACTCTAAGTATACTCTTTCAGATTATAGCTAAGAACATTTTCAATAATTTGATTTGAAAACAAGACTTAATCCTGAGTTTCTTCACATCTCAGTTATGCACTCTCATCTCTGTTTCTATTCTAGAAGCCACTTCCTTAGAAACTAAGAAAACCATTTGTATTAATCCAGAGATTTTCTGGAGGAAATGTATTCACATGGCTGTGATATGTTTCACTGGACCTAAAGAGGTCAAGATATTACTACCTGCAGTTTAAAATTCTGTAAATTAACATAAAAGAGGGGCAGTGTTTTCAGATCTATAGCAACTCACTTGGCAATAATATTGTAATTCACTTCCACTCTCCTCCTCTGCCCTCACAAAAAAAAATAAAAAAATAAAAAACACAAAAAACCCATAACACGTGAAATTCACTTTTGAGAGAAACAGAAGCTTGAGCCTCCAGGGTGTCTTTCTCAGTTATTCACGATACAGGTTTCTCACACTGTTTCAAAATCTGCTTGGGTGTCCTGCCTTCTCTGAGAGCAGGGGCTGTCTCCAGTGTCTTTCTCAGCTGGGTCTTTCCTCCACACACCTGTGGGGATGGATCTCCAGCTCCTGGTTCTCTGAGGTAAATAAAACATAGTTATCAAAAGAGTTATCTTACTTCTTACCACATATACTAACCTTAACCCTTCACCCAGGTAAGTAAAATATAACTGTGCTGAGTTTTTTTGGTTCTTTGTTGTTGTTTTGTTTGTTTTTTAATAACTAAAGATGACCGGTTTTCAGTAGCATATTTTTCTTTCCCCAAACCTGTGTTTTCTGGTCTCAAAAAAGGTATTATTTGGCTGAATAACACTACGAAGTAGTAATGTAACAAATGTTCTTCTAAGACAGTGTTAGAAAAACTCATGCTAATAAAGTCTAAAATCTACAGAGCTTCCCAGTTAAATGTATTGAGAGAGCCTTGCAACTGGAGCACTATCTGATTAAATGTTGTTTTGTGTCTGATACATATTATTTTACTTTTAAAGAAAGTTCCATGAAACAAGAAAATGAGCCTGGTTTTGTATAGATTTGTGTCCCATGCCTTTGCACTCACATCTCCATAGTAGTTTGCTTTCTTTCTCTCTCTCCTTTATCCAGCATTGCCTTCAGATTCTCTTTGCATTCCTGCAATCTCCACTTGCCATACTATCAAACTAAGACAGCATGGTTCCAGGTTACTTACAGAGGGATAGCTGATGGACAGCCAGAAGGGCAGTAGCTGAATTTCATTTTTTATGTCATATTATTGGAGAAACCACATTGAAAGCATCTCTGACAGCCAGCCAACTTTTAATTTCCCACAGGACTTCTGTGCATTCATATATTTTTGAGAGACCTATCCCAATCAAAGTTTCCTGAATTCATTTGTAAGATTTCAGAGTACAGGTGATGAAAAGGAATGCTCATTTTCCCGCAGAAGCTAAGCTAATTGTGTTCTGCTTTTTGTTGAACCAAACATTTCAGTAAGATTACTGATCTTTTCCAAGCACTGTTAAAGTAGTCAATATTTTTACTACCTCTGCATGGTAATCAGTATGTACCAGTTTATTTACTGACATAATAATGTTTTTTATCATAGAGTATCCTCAGTTGGAAGGAACCTACAAGAATCAAGCTCAACCCCTAGCTCCACCAGACCACCCAATATTAATTGTCCAAATGCTCCTGGAATTCCAGCACTTGGCAGACTGTGCTCACTGCCCTGGGCAGCCTGTTCCATGCCCACTGCCCTCTTGTAAAGAACCTTTCCCCTAATCACCAGCTCCCCCTTCCCTGACAGCTCTATGCCATTCCCTCAGGCTCTGTCACTGTCACCAGCGAGCATACACTATGCTAACTGAAGTATGCCATTATTGGTCCTAAACTGCACTGACATAGCTCTGATCCCTTGTAATATTTTAGTGATTTTTTAGGTCAAAGGAATATCCAATGTTGTGACTGTATAGATGATCAGTTGAAGATATATGCATATATCTGCATATAGCCAGCTTGTCAACTTCTCTGGGAGAGTAGGGGCAAACTAAAAGGCTGAAGCTGGGAATGAATCAGTTGCATGCTTGGTTGCCTACACCAAAGACTTCACAGTTTCTCTTAACCTAACAGGACATTTTCCCGGTCTTCTATTTTCCAAGAAGGAATGCTTCCGAATATTTTAATAATCTCTCTTCAAATAAGTTGTTACAATCATGCTCAATATGCCTTCCACTTTTAGTGTTGCCTTCTGTTTGCCAGTCCTTTCATTTATATTCCTTATGAACGGGGCAAGAAATAATTAAACTAGCAAGTGAGCATGTTGCTGTTATCAGCATGCTTCACTTTTCTAGAAGAAATGCACTTGAACTTAGCTCTTCAAATATTCCCAGAGGCCATTGTCAGCTTCCCTGACTGTGACAGAGCTCCATGTGGACACAGGCAACAACCCAGCAGACTGACATTAGAGTAGATAGTGCTCTGACATGCTTCTACCTGCACGAAGTGCTCTAATAAAATATGACTGAAAGGTCAAATTCCAGTTTCCTTTTGTAAAATACTGTTTTCTCTAGCACCCCCACAGAGTTTTGACTGCAAGTCTCCCTGCAAGCTCATCAACTTACCTACGATCAACTTCAAATCAATTGCTCTTTTCTTCACACAGTATCTATTAACTACGTGCTTCTCCTATACTCATCCAAATAAATGCAAAAATGCACTGCATTATACCTCCTCCTGGAAATGGCAGGCTTACCTGGGGACTGTGTTGCCCAGAAGTGAAGAGGAACAAGTCAGATGTGAGGGAGACAAGGCTGCTTGTGGATGACAAGGTCAACTGTTGAAAAATTGCAGACATGAGAAGGTTGCTGTAGGCTGTGGAAGGAAACATGTAACTTGTATCAGGGAAGAATGGTAAGTCAGAATTCGTGTTTTCATTGCTGTACCATTTTCTCTCCTTCACTATTAGGAGATGGTGGCGGTGACAGTTTTTTTCTGCCTGTTTCCTGTCCTTTTGAAAGGGTCCAAACAGTTCTCCAGACTTGTGATTCCCATGCTCCTGGGAATGACAATTTTAATCATCAGGATAATCACAGCTTTCAGGGAGCTTTGTGTAAAACAAGTGAGAAATGGAAATCCAGCCACCTTAATTGAGGAAATGGGACCAGACTGAGAGTCCTCAGGAGACTAGTTAACATAATCTTTGTCTCAGTGTCAAATTCAAGTTCCCTTAACCAGAGCAAATAAAAAAGGGGTCAGAAACTAGAAAAAATAGAAACAAGGGGTCTTACATTCTCAAGTCCACTTAACTTTGAGAAATTAGTTCTCAAAACATAAGCTTTGCAAATAGCCAAAGTGAAACACTTTTTTCTTTTTTCTAAATCTAGATTTGCCCCTGTAGGTTTCTAAAGATTGCTTTCTCATGGATACAACTGAAAAATGTTCCATCTAAATCTTTGTACTGTTTTTGTTTCTTTTATTGCTTGCATTTCCCCTTTTCATGATCTCTTAACAAGTAACAGCAGAAAAAAAATAAAAAGAGGGAAAAACGATCTCCTCCAAAATGCACCAACAATTTAAGTGGGAACTAGAATGATCACACAGTATTCATTATGGAAAAGGTGAAACATATTTCCTTCGCCTTCCTCTACGGGAGTCCATTAACCAAATTTGCAATAAAATTGAAATCAGTGCAAAGAAAGCAAACAAGTTTTCATACTTTTGTCAAAGTCATCACTTCCACAGCTTCTAATCCAGTGCGACAGAAAAAAAAAGAAAAAAGAAATTAAAAAAAAGCGATGCTAAAATGGATTATTTCACAGACTCTAGCCTTGCTGAGTAAACTGCAGCATGGTTAGTGCTAGGGACTGCCTCACAACATTCTTTACCTACATGTTAATTCTTTACATTTCCTTCTCTACATGTTCCTCTCTTTTCAGTCATGTAGTTTATAATGAACATTTAAAAAATACAAAAAAGAAGGAAGGGAAGGAAGGGAAGGAAGGGAAGGGAGGGAAGGGAGGGAAGGGAGGG